>CM066920.1:12849297-13205583 GCA_033964015.1 Scolanthus callimorphus | reverse complement strand
TAAGACAAAAGTTATGGCCTTGTGTTTGTCGTCGCAGCTTCCGCTCTATCTCTTCGTTGAAACGCATCTTTTGTGTTACGGATACGCCTATCGTCCACACGTAACGCTGACCAAAAAAAGCAACTTTTGAAAACGCTATCCAGAGTGGATTTTTTTTAAAACGAATCGTAGCGTATTCGTGTGGACGCCTGAAAACGGAACTTTCTGAAAACATGACGACGGACTCAAAGAAAAAGTTGCGTTTTCAAAACGAAAAACGCAATCGTGTGGACGGGTCTAAATAAGTTATTAAGAACCGACGATAACTTTTTTGTCTTTTCCTCTATATTTATCATTCTTTTTTCAAATCCTTCTTTAATTAAGCATTGGAGCACAACTTTCTATTACTTTATCAGCGAAATAGAACACTTGTGATGTTGAGAGAGACACTCGAAATGTTCGTTCTCGTGATAAAAAGATATAGAGATAAAAGTAGAGGAAAACACAAAAGTTATGCCCTTTATAGTTTCCGTCGCAGCTTTCAGCTGTAGACACAGTCGGTGCATTTTGAATTTCAAGGGGGGCAACTCAAAGGAGCTTGTCACGATACACGCATACTCCAGGAGCGATCACTATAAAGACCATCCTATCAGATAACTATTTAGAATATGTAAAGTTACCACTGTATGCATTGCTACGCGACCCAAATTCAATGTGATTGGCGATTTTTAGCTTTCAAACCCAAACGCTGGATTCGGCTGCTTCAGTGGGTCGATATTGTTTGCAAAATCACCAGAATGGTTTCAATTAACCATCCTTTGGCTCTTGCCTAGAAGTTTAACTATCTGTTTAAGGAAATTAAAATTTTATTGCGTAAAATCACCAATCGCAACATTAATTTTTTAGGTCGCGTAGCAATGCATATGGTGGTAAAAAAAAAATGGTCGATGGATGAAGAAATAGAGAGATTAAAACGATTTGTGTTGCGAGTTTTTTTTTAGCCTTCACTGTCCATCGTTCGGGACAATACTTCTCTGATTTGAGAGATGCGCAGAACAGCTGCGCAGTTGCGTGACAGGATCGCTTTCATTCTCGAACCCAGAGCTCCCTGGCGCGTAAACTCGCGGGGGAGGCTCTGGAGACAGCCACTGACGCATGCGCGAGATTTAATACAGAGCCGCTGAGAGAAAGACCTTTCAGCGCATGCTCCAACACATCAAAATCAACCAATCAGTGACGGCCCTCAAGTGGATGTCCCAGAGCCTCCCCTGCGAACAGACGAGCTGGGGAGCTCTGGGAACGAGAATGGATCCCTTTAAAGATGTCGACCTCTAATTAACTTTATTTATTTTTTCTGCTGATTCGCGATAATTATTGCACTATACAAGACTTATTTGGTACTATTTTGTTAAATGTAATACACGGCACCGATTTCAGAATTAAATATTTACGCATAAAAATGCAAACATTGCATTGTATATTGTGCAACATTCCATATAATACGAAAAATTCGAAAATTATGAGACGAATGAGGCCTGAGTTGGTATTTCAAAATTAAATTCACTTCTGACCGTATTTACCACCAGAGGAGTATTCATTACGAGCTAAGTACATTTGAAATTGACGTTTTTCTCGATTCGTCTTATTGCGCAAATTTCTAGTTTGTTCGATCCTCTTTGCTTTGAGCTACCGAAAAAAAGGAGATAAATGTAGGTAACTTTTCATTTCCAAATATAGGCTACTTTAGAAAATACTACTTAAGTTCCCACTTGCCTATTTGTCAGACTTGCAATAGTAACCTTGTAAAACGCGAACACGTGGATTGTGTGCTGCGTGGCAATGCATAAAACACTATCCCCGTCCACACGATTGAAAACGCACTTTTTTGTACGGACGGCAGCGTCCACACGTATACCATGAAAACGATGACCGGAAACACAACTTTTTGAAAAACGCTATCCTGAGTGGATTTTTGTGCTTAACGATATCGTAACGTATTCGTGTGGACGCCTGAAAACGGAACTTTTCGAAAACGACGACGAGCGGCCTATCGCTGCACATGCGCAATAGCTTATTAGCATTTTCATTTTTCCAAACGATACAGCGTATTTGTGTGGACGGGAAGGAACGATTCGAAAACGCCACGTGTGGACTCGTTTTTTTTTAACTCAAAGAAAAAGTTGCGTTTTCAAAACGAAAAAAACGCAATCGTGTGGGACTGGGTATAAGATTATTCCCTTGAATATTTGATAGAAAAATTTCATTGAAATTAGCTGAATTTGCATCTAATTTGGCTATCACTTCCGCTTCCGTCACACCAACTGTAGCATGTAACCTGTACGAAAAACGGGTGTTGAATATATATATATTTTTCGCTTTAAAATTATTTTTTTGAAAACTACAAATAACCATATTGTACATGCTATGTACCATCGAAGTTTCGTTTCATAAAAGCATTGCTGATTTACCATAGGTATAGATAGATGACAGATAAAAGATAAAAAGAACGGAGAAAAACGATATTAAAATAGCACATTTATTTCTATTTTACCGGAAAGGTGAGCTCCTTGTGAAGGATGGCTAAGATTGGGGCAAAATTAAAATTGCTAATTTACTGTGTTTCAAAAAAGTCCCCCCACCGATAGTGTCCGTCAGCCCATCTTTTGTGTCGGTCATACAAAGGACGGGCTGCACTGGAGACCCCCATAGATAGATTTCAATGAGTGAATTTCCTTATGGTAAGCTGTAATTATAAGAGTCTGCAAGAGAAAATGATTTTCTCTTGGAGTCTGTGAATATTTTCTTTTCCTTTAATCCTACATCGAAATGACCTCAAGTTTTCACTACTCGTGTTGAAATATTCTTTACTAGTTTGATTTTTTTTATACTGGTGATATGAAAATTTGATGTTTTCAGTGACCATCTCCTTAACAAGCATGAGGCCTTGTCATGCAAATGGGACCATACACAGATTTTGCTCCTTTGAGGAAAGATGCCAATTCTGATGGAAAAAAATGGTCAATTCTGATGGAAAAATGGTAACACTGTCATAATGCATTTATCATCAAAATTTACAGTATCAAAAACTAATTCCTGATCAATTTTCTTAATTTGGCCAGCCATACCTCCCATTTGAGCAACAACAATCACATTTCATGTAAAAGTTCATGTAAAACTCAGTACCGGTTCCATTTCACTTGACAGGGTCTATTTCATAAAGAGTATGTACAGTATGCTTATCCTTTTGCATACTTTTTATAGTTTAATCTTTTATAACATCTTAACATTGTATAATAGTAGAACAATTAATTAGATATAATTAATAACATATGGCAGATTCTATCAAATTGTTGTAGTGTGTTCTCTGATTAACAACCAAACGATGAGAGATTCATTTAAGGTGGCTATGCAGGCAACTGTCCAAAAAGTTGGTCTAAAAATATTAACCCTTTCACCACCACAAGCCGCTAAAGTGGCCAAAACACGTCATTGTGTTTATTTTGATTAATAGAATCAAGGTCGTTTTTCATTTGGGGGTACCATGGAATTGCTGCAACGTCTCTTGAAGGGCTTGTGTCACGCCATAAGTGCCCAAAAGCACATCATTAGGTTTTATACAAGTTTTGCATAATATTTTAGTTGAGTCATTTTGTTGTTGAAATTTAATACTTCCATTGGGATGGGCTCTGAGACTGGAATTTTGCCGCTCATAAAAGGTTTAAAATCCCCATCCTCAAGTTTTCTTTGTTTACATGTTTGGTGCTGGCATGAAGAGATGGTAAATCAATACAGTTACATCATAGAATGGCAGGGGTTAGATGTTGTACTGGTATCTTTGACACCATTACAAAGGGTGTTCTCAAAATAACACAGTCAGGCAAAACGTTTACAAAATTCACATATAATTCTGACAAAAAAGTCTTACACAGTCTGCCAGTGTGTGGCACTTTTAACCACACATATCCACAAGTTGAGAACACTGGTTGTAACATATACTCACCAATGGAGAGCAAGAAAGACAAGAAGATTCCTCAGGGGCCATCCTGGGTTGGCAGGTAAAGTGCTCGGGTCTGCAAATGCTACCATGAACTGTAACAAAAATAATACGATCACATACTAGTAATGTGTAATTCCAGGAAAGACTACTTCCCCACCACAGAGGGAATTGGAAATACCAGGGTGGCCATGCAATACACTTCTTATTTCCCATACAATCACTGTATTTTCCCTGGACATTTCAGGGACTCTGTGGTGAAGGTAATGGATCATTTCTCTGGAATTTCACAATACCAGGGGTGCATTTTGGTATGATGTTAGCAGTGGTGCAGCTTATCATGGCTTTTTACATGTCCTTTGCATATTTGGGAATCTTTGTTAATATATAGATTTAGCCACCGGCTAAAAGCGGAGCTCCCGGTTACATTTTTTTTAACGAGACAAAAAGGCTGCCATTGTATATGAATAGATAGCCTTGCACCATTATACCACGTGACTAAGCACTTGTTCACCCAAGTGTGGTTATCTAAGGTTCATCCCTTCAACGATGTAAACCTTTTCACGTTTGATGACGTCATCAATTACGTCATACCACGTAACCATGCAGTTTCACCCACCTTGCCACTTAGATAACTTCACCCAAGTTTGGTTGTCTGAAGTTCATCCCTTCTTGAGATATTCATTTTTCTCCTATGATGACATCATCGATGACGTCATACCTCATGATCATGCTGTTGCACCCCCCTGCCACTTAGATAACTTCACCCAAGTTTGGTAGTCTGAGGTTCATCCCTTCTTGAGATATATCATTTTTCTCCTATGATGACGTCATCGATGACGTCATACCACGTGACCATGCAGTTGCACCCTCCTTGCCACTTAGATAACTTCATCTAAGTTTCGTTGTCTGAGGTTCATCCCTTCTTGAGATATATCATTTTTCTCCTATGATGACGTCATCAATGACGTCATACCACGTGACCATGCAGTTCCACCCCCTTGCCACTTAGATAACTTCACCCAAGTTTGGTTGTTGAGGTTCATCCCTTCTTGAGATATATCACTTTTCTCCTATGATGACGTCATCAATGACGTCATACCACGTGACCATGCAGTTGCACCCTCCTTGCCACTTAGATAACTTCATCCAAGTTTGGTTGTCTGAGGTTCATCCCTTCTTGAGATATATCATTTTTCTCCTATGATGACGTCATCAATGACGTCATACCACGTGACCATGCAGTTGCACCCCCCTTGCCACTTAGATAACTTCATCCAAGTTTGGTTGTCTAAGGTTCATCCCTTCCTGAGATTTTTTAATTTCTTAGTATACCACAGGGTTCCCATGAGTTTCCGCGTACGGCGGACGGACAGACGTACGCTATACCTTTAATACCAGAAGAAACAAAAAATTCATATCTCAAGAAGGGAACAACCTATGGCAACCAAACTTGGACACATTAATCTTTTGGGCGATACCATTCCAACGCCCTAATCATTTGACTTGGCGCCGTCAATAACGTAAGCAAAATGAGCAAGAAAGCCCGTGACGTTTGAAAATCAACTCCATAGTTATGCGAGACGTTATTTCCTTAGGTATGGTGCTCCGCTTGCGCGGGCTTCGCCCCGCGCAGGAGCTCCGCTATAACTTATAACCCTGTTCCAGACAAAAAAGCTTAGCAACACAAGTTAGTGTGGTAAATCCCCAGGAGGGGGGACTCCCCTATTTTTTGGTGGGGGTGCTTGCGTACCTTTTAGGCTTTAAAATCAAGGCCTCTGGTGCCTTTTAGGGGGTAAAATTTGAAAAAAAAAATTTCCAGATTAGGTACCTGTAAGAGGTCCGTTCTAGCAAATAAAGCAAATCACACTTGTTGGTATCCTGCATTTCAAATGTATTTTCCCTCATAAAAAAATCAGAGAAAATTACGAGGGAAAATACGTCTTGTTGGTACCGATGACCCCCCTGCCCCAAAAATAGGGGAGTCTCCCCCTCCCTGGGGTAAATCTCATACAAGGGAGTACCCAGCCATCTTCTCCCATTGTTACTTTCCATGACATACCTCTGTGTTTTGTTGGAGTAAAGTATCTATCTCTTTTAAGTGAGTACACTCCACTTTGCCACTGTTTCTCTTAACCAGAAAAAATGCATTACCTACAGAGAAAAAATAACAAATAGCTCAGACTGGCAATTATATCAAACCCATGGTATTCTACAGTTTGTAGTGACCAACTTAGACTTGCAGCTGTAAGCTGTATACAACAAATTAAAAAAAGGTTGCTTTGGTCTTTCAATTATAGCGCAAAACAAAGGAATTTTTGTTTCAGTGACCACGAAACAAAGGTGTTCAATGACCAAATACCAATGACCAACGCAACATTTTCTGAATTAGGTGTAAAAGCCACTGGATCTCATGGTGCCAAGGCTGCCAGGGTCATAAGCACAGTCACTTGGATGGTCACTCGTGCGTCCTAGCTATAGTGGTTCTTTAACATCACTCTGGTTCAGGTTAATGTAGTGCATGTGAGAGATGGTGCTTACAAGCTGGTTTAACTGAGAGGTGGTTAACAGAAATAAGCTGTCCCAAATGACTTACTGCAGGCACCTGGTCCTATGCTATTAAAAGCCAGTCTCATTGCAAGGTCCAGTTGGATCCAGAATCTTAGGTGTGTCATTCGCGCCTTTTACAGAGTTTCAGAAGTTATTTATCTCCAATTTATTCATGTATTAGGCCATACATTCTAACAGCCTATATTATTATAGCATGTTTGTACATTTTAGATACTTTCCATCAATTGTTGTACTTTTGCTTAAAAAGGGATCACAGGCACATTCCATTTGATGCATTCTGTTTTCTGGAACTCTTACTATCCCAAGGATAGCTGCTGCCCTGAACTGCAATAGCCTATTCCTGGGATATAGGTTATCCCCATTTTTCTGGTGTGAACAGCTTTAAACTCGAGAACTGATTACCTTGTCCTAGTTTGCATAGTGAGTCATATGATGCTTGTAAGTCAGCCATCTGAAAAATACATAACATCCACCGTAAGAGTAATCCATGAAAGCATTTAACCTAAAACAACCACAATGACATCACCCTTTTTTAGTGAGATCACCAGTAGGGCATTAAAGATGTGACATGGTGCCTGTCCCTTCGACACAAAACCATATGAAGCACAAAAATGTATGACATGTGGCTGGGTCAGGGGGAGATGGTCTCGTTGACCCATGATGGATTTCGTCCAATGTGTGGTTCCAGAAAATATCCATCCCCCACCCCCACGGAAGGGTGTTGAAAAAGTGACCCCCCACCCCTCTGGAATTTCCAAGGAAAAAACAGTATTGGTATGGAAATGATCAGGTAATTTACCCCCCACCCCTCCAGAATTTCCAATGCCCTTCCGTAGGGGGTATGGACAATTTCTGGAACCACACAATGTTTGTCAGGCCTGTCGACTTAAAATGCAATCAAATTTTTATCTTTAAAGTTACTGATTATCCTTGGAGAAACTACCCTTTAGAAACTATTCTTGGTGTGGATAGCTGTCAGGCAAAGAGAACGATGACAACAAAGACATGCATCATGCAACTGCTAGAGCAGAGATTACCAACTCTCCAGTGTGGTAGCCTCCAAGGCCAGAGATGAGCCAAGTGGGAAAACTGATGAAGATGATGATGAGTTTACATAACTGGAGTGAGTGAGTGACATTGTGCCTATCACAATAAAAATCTTATAAAGCTGATGCTATCAAGGGTATTATTTCTTGATGCTATCAAGGGTATTTCTGGTCCATCAAATAAAGAAAAACCCTTTCTCCCTATCCCTAGATTCTGGGCCCAGTGCAATAAATAATTCCTGTAATATGCAGGTGAAATTACTATTTTCCATTATATTATTAGAAAACTCATTATGACTGAAAGCTGACCTGTGACTCATCAAATATACTGTTTACTGGGTGTGGTTCTGCCATCAATTTAGTCTTGTCCTCTGTACAAAGTGCGGGAAATGCAAACCAGTAGTAGAAATTATACTTCTTTAAATCTGAGAAAAAAAAGCAAATTTATACACTCTTAGGCCTGCAACTTCATATTATTTTGAGCATGCTCAGTATCAGTGATTATAATATCCATTAATTATCCCTATCATTGTGGCCTGAAATGACTTGGCTAAAATATCCCCCTTTGTCCCTTTCATTGATTTCTTTAAGGCAGAGAGAAACGTATAAATCAATTAACATTACAACATTGACAAAGGGAAAGAGGCAGGATAGCGCTCCAAACATTCAAGCATAAATACAGCATTAGGTAATTCCAAAAAAGATCCATACTCTGAATTAGTCTCAACAACAACAACAACAACAACAACAATACTTTAATGCCCTCTGTAGTAACAAGATACAGTACAAGAAAAGTTATAAATAATAGAACAGAGCAAAAAATAGTGCAGAGTGGAAAAGACCATGTAAACCAATAATAATAGAGCAGAATAATCGTACAGAGTGGAAAAACACCCAAGGGCCAATAACACTATAGAGTGGAATAAAGTATTGAGTGCCTAGTTCCCAGTTCTCTGCTTCACTTTACAATTGAAAACAAGATGTCTGCAGCCCTCGTTTTTGCAGGCTGTTTGGTTTGAAAATTGCGAAAAATATTGCCACTAAACACATTAACAGACTTAACAAACGTTACATGGTTGCTGCACAGGAGTTATAATATTACAATCATGATACTTACAGCAAATGTGATGAGGAGAAATTGGCACAACAGGGAAGGATTTTCTAATACTTCCCTCTTGGTAATGGCATCCCAAATCTAAAAAAAGCCAGATAAAATGACAATAGCTTCAGGTATCTTCCATGTACACTGCTCTTTCATTTCCAGATGCCAAGAAAAATATATGTGTAATTGCCATACAATCAGAATAATGTTTTTATTAAGTGATAAAACACATTTCCATTTCATGAGGGGGATGTTGAGAGAATCGATAAAGAAGCGTGAAAGCCACATTGTGTAGCTGTCTTTGGTGAGTGACTTTCAAGTTTTTTATCAGTTTGACCAGCATTCCCTGGATGTTTATAAAATTCGAAGACACAGGAAATGCATTTTATTGCTATTCTAAAATAACTAACACACAAAAGTGTGTCCATTTTGACCAATCAGAGCATGAGATTCACTGCTGTTATTTTATGATGTGGATTTTGTGATTCCAGTAGGAAGAGTTTCCACATGCATGGGCAGGGGATAATCAAATTGCCTTGCAGCAAATTACTCACGACAAAAGTCTGAAATTTGCTCTACAATCACTGTTTTTAATGGGAAATTCCAGATTGGTACATGTAGGGGGAGGGGGGCACATTGCTGCCCCCTTCCGTGGGAAGGGTAATATGGAAAAATTTGGGAAACAAACATTGGATAATATGCTTTTCATTATACTACTGTATTTAGCTTTAGTATTCAAACAAAACAGAAAATGTTCCCCTTACCTTTGTCCTGCAGACTCCATTAATGAAATCTTGTCCAGAGTTTTGAATGTATCCATAGTGTTAGTATTGATGAGCATGCCTTGGACCTGACAGGCTCTCTTTGGTAGAGCACCACTAAACACAAGAATGTAAAACGACATTTAGATTACTAACTGTACCGGTACATCCAAAGTGCTCTGGTTTATCTGCTGATGAGTTTCATCTAACCACTTAATAAATAAATAAATAAATAAATAATGTGCTTATATAGCGCTTTATCCTCGCGGCTCAAAGCGCTTTACATTAACTGACACTGACACTGAGGTTGGGCAACTTCCGACGGTCCTAGTGGTTCTTTAACGTCCCTCTGGTTCCGGTTAGTGTAGTGTATGTGAGAGACGGGGCCTACGGTTTAACGTCCTTATCCGAGAAGACGCGAAGGTCTAACCATTTGCAGATGTTAGAGCAAAGGCAGCACCTTCTCCTCAATTATTAGAAAAAGACCCTGAGTGTTGGCCCGGCCAGGTTTGAACTCCCAAGCTCCCGAACATAAGCCCGGCGCTCTACCACTGCGCTAACCGGTCGTCGGTCACTTCCCTGCTCTAACTGATAATCAAAAGATGAAGCTATTTTTCCTGCTGAAATTTCACAGTCATTAAACCCTAGAGTAAGTGGGGTAACAATGACATTCTGCACAAGATACACTGAAAAGGCATCATTGTGTCAAATGCCTTTTTTTTTCAAGAGAGCACAGGGCTTAGAAGGAGATGCTGTAGGATATGTGATGAGTGTTTACCTATTGACCAACATAAGCTCTTAAATTATACTGATCACCAATTATTTTTTTGCTGTTATTAAGATACCAAACTTACTTTTCAAATGCACTATAGTCAACATTAAGTCGGCATGGCAGCCCAGCCAGGTCACCTACCGGTAGCAAAGTAAATGCAAGTAACATCAACAATGTATACAGAAATGATGGGTGAACTGGGAAAGTAACTTAGCAACCAATGTCGCTGAACTAGCGAACAGGTAAATGAGTCTTCAAAATGTGTGAACTGAACAGGTTATGAATGGGTTTGGGGGCCACAAATATTCAACTCTTTGTAATGTCTTCAAAAGCTACTCTTTCTGCCAGTTTCTTTGTCGCTTGAAAATGCTTACTGAGCCAATTAAATGAAAGAGTGGCCAGTAACTTATCCACCTTGGCTGAAAGTTCCCGGTCACCTTTCACAGCAGTTCAGGGAACCACGTAGGAATCAGTTTGGTGTGGCTCCCTGGGACCCAGCCTAAACAACTTTTGAACTTTCTTCACCTGGCTATTTTACGTTCCACTACAAAGAAAGGCATTAAAAGAGATTATTGGATAATCGTCACCTCTAAAACACCTACTACGGAATATACTAAACTATTTTGAAATAAAGAAGTGCGTGAGATATGCTTAACTCTTGAGCCTAGTAGAATATTAAAGTAAAACACCCGGAAATATAAGCCTGTTGTTTGAGCCAACACACTGATAAAACTTACTGTTTACGTAATAACCAAGCAGAGATTTCGGTTTATCGTCAAGATGATACACGTCCAACTTCTTATCTTTCAATCTGTGCCAGAATACGGAGTCCACGGCGCTCGTAAATGGTGCAAATTGGAGAACGGTACCTTCTTCTTTGCCGCCATCGGCCGCCATGTTGGAATGTCACCACAGGGAGCCCAATTTGGAGAAAGGTAACCGCTGACCAGAGTGTTCCAAGAATCACTCATCATATTATGCCAGCAATCTTTACATAGAATTTCAGGGTAAGTGGATTTCTTTTAGAAAAGTGATGGGTAGTTTCTTCAAGGATTACATTTAGACATGCAAAGAAAGAAACCAGCACTTGCCAGAACTAAAAGCGTCAGAGCCATTTCTATTTCTAGTCTGTATCATAGCAGAATCATATAACTTTCTGATCATAGTTTATAGAGAATGGTTAGGAAACCTGACACCCTGTTATTATACTATGTTTTTGTTCACTTTTTCAGAGGAATCCTTTGTTTGTGCATGGTCACGGTACACAAGTACCAAAATCCAGCCAGTAAACAGTCAGTGTACAACCAGACATGCAGATTAGATTAGGCTGAAACAAAAGATTGTGCAGGGTCAAATCACGTGATAGCCCCTTTCAGGATCCAGTCCACGCTATTGTGTTGACCCTTTGAAGTTTGCCGGGCTTCCCAACCATTCCACTCCATTAACAGATGGTATGACATCCCACAAAAGACCCTTAAAAATATCTATCCATTTTTTAACATTTTCTACACTAAAATTGTAGAAATACTATTTTCGGGCCCATCATGCGGATTTTGAGAAAGAATTCTGAGTATCACAGAAATAGGAAATCAGAGAGACGCAATATTTATAGATACTTGAGCTATATAAATAATGAATATCATACCTGTCAACCCAACTTTGTCAAAAAGCTTGAGATTCTCCCTCGCATGGCAAATAAATACAGAAAATGTATGAAAAATCCTGAGAGTGACATTGTGGGTGACATACAGTAAATGTATGAAAATTTTCGCAAACACCGGCATGTAGGTGACGGGCCTCAAATTCTTGTGACACCCGCCTAATGCGGGTGAGTTGACAGCTATGGAATATTATTAATGTGAATGTCTTGCCTGATATTATTTTCTGCATCTAATGATAATTAGACAAAGAACTGTGTTTTTTTTTTGCTTTTATTTCCAGCTCTATTTACATATATTAATATTTAATAAATAGCTCTAGGTCAACATATCATTCCTAGATTTAAATTACTCCAGACTAGTAATGTAAGACTTTTGAAGAAAATTCTACTGACAATCAACAATTACATGATGTGCCTTGGAGACACACATAAATGAAAAGTCCTAGTTGATCATGTTATGTATAAACTGTAGGTTAGGTTGACTGAGCAAGTTAAAACATAGGGCAGGGATGTCCCCTGGTTCAGCTGGGAGACTAATTTATTTCTACCTATGCTCCCAGTTAAATTTGTAGGGTCGGACATAGTTGCTGAGAGCTACCAACCCAACACCTCAACATAAAAGATAATAGAGGCAAAAGCAGCTACGTCCTTACTGAAATTTAACTGAATTGTAGCATATTTGGTGTTATATCTTCCAGATTTCCTTTGTGATAAAGTCTGACATCCTTTTCTAAACCAGAAAAGACAATGCAATAACTTGGAACACAACAGCTAAGAATGTCTTGCAAAAACATTAAGTCTTACTAGGAAATGAAATATGCTGGAGCCAGCCAGGCATTTTTTCCTGTAGACAATCAATGCTAAACAAGATTATTGCTGGTTACACACACAGATAAAAATGTTGTGAAAAAATGGAGGCTTTGGCTGCCCATGCACATCTCTGTCACAGACTTCCAAAATGTCAAACTTTAAAAATTCCTATAGAATTTCAAAGGCAAGGAATTTACAATTAAACTCACACTTTGTTACTTCACACCATAATTATATATTCTCTGTTTAAACTATTCAGCTAAATTAAACTTAACACTTTAATTATAATGTATTTAAATGCAGGGCTTGAATTATGTAAGCTGGGCCATCCCTTTGCATTCTGTACAAACACTGGTATTCTTTCGTCCAAAAGTGTATGCTGGTCCCAAATTCTACAAGTGCCCCCCATGACATTTTCTTTAAAACCATTCATGCTTTCTATCTATTTTGCTGGAATGGCACATCAGTATGTAAAGCAACCCTTTTTTCATCCAAAATCAATAATGTGCAATTCCAGAAATGAACCATACCCCCCAAGGAAGTGGTGCAAGTAACATCAACAATGTATACAGAAATGATGGGTGAACTGGGAAAGTAACTTAGCAACCAATGTCGCTGAACTAGCGAACAGGTAAATGAGTCTTCAAAATGTGTGAACTGAACAGGTTATGAATGGGTTTGGGGGCCACAAATATTCAACTCTTTGTAATGTCTTCAAAAGCTACTCTTTCTGCCAGTTTCTTTGTCGCTTGAAAATGCTTACTGAGCCAATTAAATGAAAGAGTGGCCAGTAACTTATCCACCTTGGCTGAAAGTTCCCGGTCACCTTTCACAGCAGTTCAGGGAACCACGTAGGAATCAGTTTGGTGTGGCTCCCTGGGACCCAGCCTAAACAACTTTTGAACTTTCTTCACCTGGCTATTTTACGTTCCACTACAAAGAAAGGCATTAAAAGAGATTATTGGATAATCGTCACCTCTAAAACACCTACTACGGAATATACTAAACTATTTTGAAATAAAGAAGTGCGTGAGATATGCTTAACTCTTGAGCCTAGTAGAATATTAAAGTAAAACACCCGGAATATAAGCCTGTTGTTTGAGCCAACACACTGATAAAACTTACTGTTTACGTAATAACCAAGCAGAGATTTCGGTTTATCGTCAAGATGATACACGTCCAACTTCTTATCTTTCAATCTGTGCCAGAATACGGAGTCCACGGCGCTCGTAAATGGTGCAAATTGGAGAACGGTACCTTCTTCTTTGCCGCCATCGGCCGCCATGTTGGAATGTCACCACAGGGAGCCCAATTTGGAGAAAGGTAACCGCTGACCAGAGTGTTCCAAGAATCACTCATCATATTATGCCAGCAATCTTTACATAGAATTTCAGGGTAAGTGGATTTCTTTTTAGAAAAGTGATGGGTAGTTTCTTCAAGGATTACATTTAGACATGCAAAGAAAGAAACCAGCCACTTGCCAGAACTAAAAGCGTCAGAGCCATTTCTATTTCTAGTCTGTATCATAGCAGAATCATATAACTTTCTGATCATAGTTTATAGAGAATGGTTAGGAAACCTGACACCCTGTTATTATACTATGTTTTTGTTCACTTTTTCAGAGGAATCCTTTGTTTGTGCATGGTCACGGTACACAAGTACCAAAATCCAGCCAGTAAACAGTCAGTGTACAACCAGACATGCAGATTAGATTAGGCTGAAACAAAAGATTGTGCAGGGTCAAATCACGTGATAGCCCCTTTCAGGATCCAGTCCACGCTATTGTGTTGACCCTTTGAAGTTTGCCGGGCTTCCCAACCATTCCACTCCATTAACAGATGGTATGACATCCCACAAAAGACCCTTAAAAATATCTATCCATTTTTTAAACATTTTCTACACTAAAATTGTAGAAATACTATTTTCGGGCCCATCATGCGGATTTTGAGAAAGAATTCTGAGTATCACAGAAATAGGAAATCAGAGAGACGCAATATTTATAGATACTTGAGCTATATAAATAATGAATATCATACCTGTCAACCCAACTTTGTCAAAAAGCTTGAGATTCTCCCTCGCATGGCAAATAAATACAGAAAATGTATGAAAAATCCTGAGAGTGACATTGTGGGTGACATACAGTAAATGTATGAAAATTTTCGCAAACACCGGCATGTAGGTGACGGGCCTCAAATTCTTGTGACACCCGCCTAATGCGGGTGAGTTGACAGCTATGGAATATTATTAATGTGAATGTCTTGCCTGATATTATTTTCTGCATCTAATGATAATTAGACAAAGAACTGTGTTTTTTTTTTTGCTTTTATTTCCAGCTCTATTTACATATATTAATATTTAATAAATAGCTCTAGGTCAACATATCATTCCTAGATTTAAATTACTCCAGACTAGTAATGTAAGACTTTTGAAGAAAATTCTACTGACAATCAACAATTACATGATGTGCCTTGGAGACACACATAAATGAAAAGTCCTAGTTGATCATGTTATGTATAAACTGTAGGTTAGGTTGACTGAGCAAGTTAAAACATAGGGCAGGGATGTCCCCTGGTTCAGCTGGGAGACTAATTTATTTCTACCTATGCCTCCCAGTTAAATTTGTAGGGTCGGACATAGTTGCTGAGAGCTACCAACCCAACACCTCAACATAAAAGATAATAGAGGCAAAAGCAGCTACGTCCTTACTGAAATTTAACTGAATTGTAGCATATTTGGTGTTATATCTTCCAGATTTCCTTTGTGATAAAGTCTGACATCCTTTTCTAAACCAGAAAAGACAATGCAATAACTTGGAACACAACAGCTAAGAATGTCTTGCAAAAACATTAAGTCTTACTAGGAAATGAAATATGCTGGAGCCAGCCAGGCATTTTTTCCTGTAGACAATCAATGCTAAACAAGATTATTGCTGGTTACACACACAGATAAAAATGTTGTGAAAAAATGGAGGCTTTGGCTGCCCATGCACATCTCTGTCACAGACTTCCAAAATGTCAAACTTTAAAAATTCCTATAGAATTTCAAAGGCAAGGAATTTACAATTAAACTCACACTTTGTTACTTCACACCATAATTATATATTCTCTGTTTAAACTATTCAGCTAAATTAAACTTAACACTTTAATTATAATGTATTTAAATGCAGGGCTTGAATTATGTAAGCTGGGCCATCCCTTTGCATTCTGTACAAACACTGGTATTCTTTCGTCCAAAAGTGTATGCTGGTCCCAAATTCTACAAGTGCCCCCCATGACATTTTCTTTAAAACCATTCATGCTTTCTATCTATTTTGCTGGAATGGCACATCAGTATGTAAAGCAACCCTTTTTTCATCCAAAATCAATAATGTGCAATTCCAGAAATGAACCATACCCCCAAGGAAGTGGTTTACCTAAGAACCCCCTACCCCTTCGAAAAAGCAGTGAAAAGTACAGGGATTGTATGAAAAATATGAAGTGTATTCATTGTTCACCAACATGGAATTTCCAATTGCCTGACGTGGTGGGGTATGGGATTTTCTGGAATTACACAATGGGTATTATGAATGTAAACCATAGTCTACAATGCTATAAACTAAATCACATACAGCCCAATAATATGGACCTTAACTGCATAAGGCAATGAAAAATGTACATGGTACACACGAAAAAATCCATATTTGCATACATGGATAGTGAAAGTTGTTTGGATAAGTAAATTTAGAAAATAGAATTTATTATTATGTCCCTATTCCAGTGGATCATTAATCAAGTGTAATAGAACACTTGCAACCAATAACAGTAGGCTTCCTGGACTCAGTTGCTAGGTAACACCAATGACTGCATATGTGGAGCTGATGGATTTGCTGATGGTATCTTTGTGGTGTTTATCTGATTCCATTTTTCACCAAGAGCTTTGGCAAAATGTTCATCCACAGAACCTGATACAGTTTTTTGAACAGGACTGACCCTGATATAGTCATCCCCAAGACTTCGTCTGAAATGTTCCTCTACAAAGGGATCAATAGTTCCAGACTCAACAATCTCTCGTCTATGAAAGCCTCCATTGCCTCCAGCATGTTGGGCGCCATACATTTGTTGCGACATAAATCCAACAGGGTGTTGTATGACTTTAGTTGATGTAATAACAGAAGGCCGTGAATGGGAAACTGTTGTCGGAATCTGTTCCATTTGATCTTGTTTGCTTTTAAGTGAAATTAGAGGTGGGGGCCCAACGTCCATACGAGATTTAGGCACAGGGCTTAGTGGAGATCTGCAAAAAGCAGAATACAGCAAATTAATACCAGCACCAGAATATATAGCTTAATAGTATCAGCAGTTGTCAGGGATATGTTAGGGATTAGTAAAAGAAACTGAATAAATGCCAGTAACACAAAAGAAGTACTGCTTGATTGCAGAATATCCCCTCACTGATAGGAATATGAAAAGATCCTTTTCATATTTTTTCTGCATCATTAAAAAAAAAATTGAGAGAGAGATGCAAATGAATGAGGGGATTCTGCAATTGCTCTGAAGTGCTATATATTTTCCATTTTCCTTTTTTTTACATTCATCATTGAAATGATGTGGCCAATATGATGAGAAGGCCTAGCTTTGGTTGCCAGGATACCTTGGTTGTCCAAGCAAGTGATACCTTGCACCACTGACAATATAAGCAGAAAGTTACACAGGGTCAAATTCAAGTGAAACTTGAGCCTGTTTACTGTGTATGGCAAATTTCCATCATATAAAATGCTATACTACAAAAAATATATATATTGGTTATAGCCAAGATCCTAAGGGGTGGGGAGGGGGAAGTTGAGAAACTTCACTCCCCTTTCCCCTCCCCTTTAGAGCTGCTGCACAGGCTTAGATCAACTGGTAATGCTGAAAACGGTTGATGCCCAACATCACCTAGTAAAACTATGTGATGGGTTGTTAATTTTCTATGATGCTGTATATGTGATTAGCGTTTGCTCTTTCAGAGTCAGAGTACTTAATATAAAACATTGACAATGTGTTCAAAATGTGGATTGATTACAGCAAGACAAATAAACCAAGTAGTGTAATTTGTACAACTTGTACAAAATGATGCCATGTACGTTATACATCATTTATAAAAGATATGATTTAACTCACGTTTGCGTGCCAGCTGTTTTCATAGAATTTTTCCCCAACTGAGTTTCACTGAAGCTCAAAGCTTGAGCCAAGTCCCTTCTCTCTAAATTCCTTTTTCTGCGATTTTCAGAAGAGGGTATGGAGATTTGGGATGATTCGTCGAATGTTTGGGCGTCAGAGCCGGAATCTGATACAACAACAATACAAGGAATCAGTAAGAATGAATTATCACTTTCGATCGTGCGTCATTATGCAATTCAAAGATTGAATACAAAAGGAGAGACAAACAGTGAATGAGCTGACAGGAAACTTAAGATGAAACGTTATATAATTTTTTAAATAAACTCACGCACGGAAGAGAAACTTAAAAGTAGAAATTCTGAAGCATCGATTCAATCAATGCATGCTATTTCACAGCTCGAAGAAATACACACTGATTCTGGTCATAACAACGCATGTTACACTCAAGTAATTTGTAATTGCGCGCCGGAATTCACAGAGAATTTTAACTTTGTAAACATTAAAATCATTCATACAATTTTTCAGACAAAAAATGTGAATTATTTCACTTGTAAACCCCGCACTTCGAGCGTAGCGGTCAGGAAGTCATGTCCAAGCATATCAAGCAAAGAATCGAAGGAATTACTTGCCGCTTTTACGATGATTACTTACGAGGCATTGTCCTTTACAAGCACAGCTATTCACTCAACAAACACTCGACAACATATGAAGTAAAAGATTGAATATAAACCTCGTTTAAGTCATTATTCCGAGCAAGTTCTAAGGCCCGAAAAATGTCGATGGAATGCATGAAATGAGAGAAACATAAGACGCTTGGGTAGCTTGCCAAGTCAAAACTCCGAGATAGTAGCTCCGGATCGGGCTCTAAACAAGACTAGAAGCACATGCCAAACTACAGGGAGGAATTACGGATCAAAAACTACAGACATATCCCCACCTTTTGGTGAATCTCGGCTGCGTTGCGACCTTGCACAAAAGGCTTCGATCAAGTCTTCCAAACACGCGAGGAATGCGCGTTTTATGAATAACCAATTTACATGGTTGACATAATCGACGAAATGTTCTCATACCAAGCATTCTATTACAGTGATGGCTGATCAGCGCTTAGTAACCCAACGATTACCCTTTCGCAAGCCGGAGGAGCGGAGCCGATCTCATTAGGAAACCCCTCAACTGCTGATACACTCCTACCCTTGAATTCTGTCGACACTCAAATGGGTTCCCCATATCCGCTAGTGTACATTTCACGAGACTCTTTTATTTGGTGTTAGAATCATCGTAAATGTTTATCGTTTGCCGATATCACCGAAAGATCGATTAATACACTAGTGACCTTTTCCATTTTAGCACTTTTCTCGACCTCCACCAGCAGATACCACATTAAAATCACAGCGAGAATCGAAGCCGAAGGGCTCTTGAATCTTACCTCGCGATCGATGCTCGTTCATGAGGCTTGCTGCCCGCGAAAGGACGTCTAGTGGCGTCTCCTCCATTGTCAAAGCGCAACCCTTCATAAATACTCCGGTGAACTAACACGCTATCCTCGTCAAAACATCAACATCTCTCTCGTCGCAAACCCCAGAAAATTTAAAGCCAAACTCAAGATCTACATCAGTAGAAACTTCTCACTCTAGTGCAAAATAAATAGAAACAAATAACATCGGAATTTTTATGTTAAGGAATGAACACAATCGTCCACCAGGAAGAACCGTTGTGATTGGCTCAGATCCTTGACGTCACCCCCTCTCCTGCGGCTGACACAAGCTCAAGCTTAGGGTACTCCTTTGTTTAGCAGACGGGCAGCTGAAGGGATCGGAAAAACTATTCAAATTGATCAGTAAGAAGCTAACACTGAAAGGGTTTAATTAGAGTGAATCCATATATGATGCCTAGCGACTATTATTTCACGCCTATCTGTTTGATGAGTAAATGTAAATATGTCAGCAAATTAACATCTATTAGGCGGCACGTGACACGACACGCGCCTTTGAATTGGCAGAGTGAATTTCACTGTAGAAAAATTAACTAAACTGACTGTACTTTTTTCGCCATTAATTTTAGCTTCAATTAAGGAGGTCAGTGACCGGCTACGTGTGGCTCTTCCAGAGCTCTGTTAGCGTTTACATGCGTTTTTGTTTTACGTGCAACTATGCAAAGTGTGCTCTGGTCAGAGCAGAGCACGTGAGGAAATGTGTGCGGATTTTAGTTATTGCGGCATTTCCGACTTCTTTCCTCTCTGAGCGTTTCGTAGTTTGATCAACCGCAAGCCTGGACCTGTCCTCGTCAACAAGCTGAGTGATTAGGTACGGCGCACTTCGGGTTTCACGCCAGTGATCGGATCCACGATAAAACTAATTGTATTGACGCGCGTCGATGTAAATTGAACATCGCAGTAAACTCGCCGACCGCTTGCGTGATTTACAGTAACAGCGCACACAAGTCACAACCGTGCAATGCAATCTTGTCACAATTACTCTGTGCAAGCCTCTCGATAGGCGATGCACCCCGCTGCTTATAGTGATTTGGTTTGTGTTGTTTGAGTGCGTGAAGGCCCCCTAAGGGCCGGAACCTTCTAATGAGCACAGGTGTGGTGCTGCGCTAATCCGTAAGGATCCCTACGGATGTCAGTGTCACTTGCATAATTTCACACGAGATTTTACCATTTTACTAGCTTTTCAAAGGTGATGATGATGGTGGTCAGTAGTTTAGTAAAAAGTGTCCATAAATCTGTTTGTTGCTACCATGGACGACAGGGCCAAATGGAGTGAATTTTCACTAGTAGCCTAGCCTCTCCCGTCGCAGCGTATACATCCTTTTTTTCTCAAAATCACCATCTTCAGAAGCTCATAAGTACTTATTAGCTTCTGCCATCTTTCAATTTTGCTCAAAATTTCGATACTTCTTTTTGGTCATCATAACCTTAAATTTTCCCTTACATCTATAAAGACAGAGAATGGGTCCTCGTCGCGTGCTAAAACCAAGAGAAAATGATCATTTTCTCTTGCTGAAACCAGATACGGTTATGATGGTTTTCTGAAATAGTGTACAAAGCCAAGTAACTTTTTAGTCCTGATTTTCAAAAAAACCCTTGGAATTGAATTATTTTTCTCTGCACAAAATTTGATGGCTGTCGATGATCGCATAATGAAAGAAAAGATAATCTGCTTTCACGTGAAAGGGATTGCTGCTAAAATATGCATGGTTACCGTGCGTGGGGTAAAGCTCGGTTTCGCGCGCTCTTGCCTTTTGGCGCGCGCGCGTCGTATTTAAATTTCGATTAATGACGCAAACAAATACTGCTGGCACGAACCACCATAATTCAAAGGAGGCGAAAAAGGTGAATGGCGCAGAGCGTATCGCATCTATAAATGGAATTCTGACTTGATCTATACGGTAGGTGCTTCGACGTTTTAAGATCCGATTACCAAGCTAAGGTCATTGCCGCAAAACTCGCACAGCAGTCTGGCTCATTTGGCGTAAATCACGAACGACAAGAGTAATTTTATGTTATTAATGAGTTTCGCGGCACTTGAACTCTGGCTCTTCTAGAAGGAATCATAGAGGAGTCTGTCTAATGGTCGCGAGTAAAAGGTGCAGCTACGGGTAAAAGGTGCGGGTCTTGGATGTCTAAAAATACCAAACCAGGCACTGGCTACTTCGGGCACTTAATAAAACTGTTTTTTTTGTTTTTTGTACCAGTGTACCAGGTGCTCGTAATTCGTAAGCTCCTGTTCTACACTACCTTACTCCACTTGAAGGCTTATCTAGCGAGATGTCCCCACTTAGTAATTGCTTTGGCCGTCGAGTTTTGAAATCCATACAATCTTTTTCTGTGTCAAGCTTTTTCTGACCGCACCCGCACCTTTTACTCGCGACCCGCGACCACTAGAGAAACACGCTTATCTTCGAGTGAAACGCTAGACATAAATTACAGAAAATTATTATCATGCCAAATAAAAACTTGGTATCTTATCTATACATTTCCATTTATCTACGAAAGCATGTTTTCGAAGGCCCAGTAAACGTTTGCCATAAAAGTAAACAAACAAGAAAATGCCGGTGACCTCTTAAGGAGGCTGCCTACAATTTTTCTAGGGCTTGACCACGTGACTTTATGCGATTGTAGCTTCCGCAATGCAAAAAGCTATTAAAACCAAACTTCGACCACCTACTGGAGAAAGATTGAATTAGTAGTGATGTATTTTTTATTGTTATAGGAGTTACCATAGCAACGTTACAGGGGGGGGCACACTTTGATTGACAGGCACATGAAGTGCTATTCGATCTAAACTTTTGAAATGACACACTGAGCCTTACTCCTTACACACTGTCTAGCCCTACACGAAGTTTAGACGGCATTCACCAAGCCGATTTCAAATAATTCAAGGCGACTTTTTTGACTGTAAAATTCTAATTTTTTTGCGCGTCGTCCAGCATTCATGGAATATACTTGCTTTTTTCTACCAAATTAATAAGTTTCTGACTGCCAACGTATTCCCAAGATATTCAACTACAACTCTACCAATTTTGACGTCTAAAAGTGGTTTTGATTTTCCCTGACAAACATAAACGCAAATTTCAAGTTTTAGGGCGATTTCGCAAACCACACTTCTGAACACGAAAAAGGCTTCACAATGCGATTCTGGTGGCGAATTTTCTTCCTACTCACAGAACTTAAACTTAAGCATATTAGGAGGGCAATGTTCGCGCGAGAAAAAATTTACGTTTCCAACGTCTCGCAGGAAAATTCCAAAGTTGGACCTCTTGCTTATCGTTCCGCTCAAGTCTCTACAACTAGTTCAGTTTTAAAAAGTTGTAATTTTCATGCAAATTTGAGTCAGTTTCTCACATCCCAGCAAGACAAATTTGCCTCAAAAGTGTGCTCCCCCCTGTAACGTTGCTATGGTAACTCCTATAACAATAAAAATACATCACTACTAATTTCAATCTTTCTCCAGTAAGTGGTCGAAGTTTGGTTTTGATAGTTTTTCTCAAGTGTATTAAGGCCTGGGTCAGCCCAGGAAATCGAGGAAATCACAAAATTTCAAATATCTTTGCAAATCATTAATTTTGGAGCATGAAATTTTCAGGATAGTTAACATCCATCGAGTGAAATGTTTTAGTATGGAATTTGGGCTGATATACTGATCACGTGGCCAGTCACGTGACATTTTCACTTTTCAAATTTTAAAAATTTCTCCGGTGGTGAGTTTCACTCCTTTCGGAAAAGTTAATAGCTAATAATATTTCGCTCTTCGGGTTCTATATAGTGGTGTCTTAGCTGGTGGAAAAAGTTTGCTTCTTTAAGGTGCTTTAAGGAGCTGATATGTCACGTGACCTGCTTCCCACCCTTATATCTCGTTCGCTAAATGATAGCCCAGCAGCCAAAACAGTACGATATTTCTATTGCTGAGGCCTATCCATTTTCACCAAAATTGTTTAGTTAGATGTTTTTCTCCATCACCGGAAAAGCAATTTACTGTTTAGTCACGTGACATGCCTTGTGACGTCACTCCGTACTAACAAATGGCACCAAAATGTTAAGTTCGTCGATTTTTATCACTCTACCAAAAATTAGCCTGCCTTAAATACATTAAAGCAATTTAAGGCAAATTTTGCGTTTTGGGGGACCAGCCCCAAGCCCATTTAGAATCCCAGGCCTTATGCGATCTGAGGTGCGATTTCTGTGGCGTTCTTATGGCGATGTCATATCGCGCGGTGTGAACGGTCGGCGATCTTATAGAGATTTCACTTGCGATGTCGCCGCCTCAGGTAGATTAAGGCATGGGTCAATACTTAATTTTGCCCTAAAACTTAGGAGGTGGTCAACTCTGTTGGAAAATGCATATATCAAGAGAATAACTTGTCCATAACATCGGTATGGATAAACTCTTTCAATAAAAATAATGTCCACTCTTCATCAACTCATCACGTGACCTATCAAATTTCTTAACACCAAAAATTCGAAATGTCAACATATTTTTAAAAAATCCGAGTCCTAAACGCAAGTTTTCTAGAAACTTTTTCTTATGAATAGATTAAGGGCATGAACATTTGAAACTTGTCATCTGGACATTTGAAGATTTTTCTAAAATACGTGAAATATTCACGATTATATTTTTCAGGGGACTGGGTCGAGTGAGTAATTATTTAATTTCTAAGTTAGAATAAATAAAGTCCTAATTATCCAGATGCAGTTGTGAAGGCATTGCTATTAGACACCTTAAAAGGTAAAACGTGTTTACGTTCAATGAGGTTTTCAACTCGGAATTTTAAGCCAAACATTTTGGAAGTGATACTTGCGTGACACTAGAAGGTTAAATGTCACACACCCAAGGTCTCCGTTGACGTCATCATTTTATGCAAAGTAACAAATATCGAAACTTTCATGAAGCAAGACGCATCATAAACAACATTTTAACCACCCCCTCAACTTTGTCCTAAGGATGATGAGACCCATGCCTTAATCTCCCTGAGGCGACGTCGCAGGCGTTTTGAACAATCAGGGGCACCCAACGATTATTTTCGGTAAAATATCTATTCGGATGGGGGCCTGAGAGCTGAAACTTTCGCTTCAGAATTTCAAGCTTTAACTTTCGTATATAGATCATAAGATCCACTGGATTTTTCGAATAGCACAAAAAGGTTAAGTTTTACTAATTTTGGGGGGATTTTTGCCGTTAAAAAGGTCACCTAAAATTTTCGGATAGAGTCTTTCCCCTAGCATTTTCGGAAGACTTGATTTCAATCCCTAATATTTTCGCAATCCAAAACTTTCAGCTACGAAATCCGAACAGATATGAAATTTGTAGGGATTAAAAATACCCAGTTTACAGTCATTTGTATGCTCAGCAACGACTTATAATGGTATTCTGAGCTGTTTTACGGTATTGTCTCGTTGGGTGCCCCTGAACAATTCGACTGCGGTGCGGGTGCGATTTCTTCAGATCGCCAATAAACAGGCAAGTGAAATCGCAATAAGATCGCTGGTCGTTCACACAGTGCGATATCACATCACCATGAGATCGCCACAGAAATCGCACCTCAGCTCAGATCGCAGCTGAAATCGCGCCGTGTGAACGGGCCATGTCGCCTCAACAACGCGAGCTGGGCATGCCTCACACTGCAATCCGTATTTTAATCCTAAATGACGTGAAAACACTGCATAGTTCTGCATTAAACTAGATGTCGGTCACTCCCTTGTAAACTAGCTCGATTTTGAATCCCCAGTCGGGCCAATTTGTAGTAGCGTCATTCGGCGTTTTAGGCTAGGGCCCGTCTCTGAAACATTTTTTTTCGTCTCGGGCCCAATTTTTCTTTGCACAATCCAAATAGATCATGATATAAACAACAACAAACTGATTACATGTGCGATCATGTGCAATGTGCGCAATTATCTAGAAGCTCAATGGATACCCCACTAAGTAGGGTAAGCCCGGGGGGGGGGGGGGACTCGGGATGATCGTCGTATCTTTTAGGGGTTGAAATCACGGTGGTTTGGTCTCTTTTAGGGGTGACCTTGATCTGCAATAAATTTTAACCCTATCCAGACTGGGCTTTTTTTGACCATCTGTGACTGGGGGGGGGGGGGGGGGCTAATTCGGCCCCCCCTCTATATCTCTGGAACCACTGGGGCTATGATCATCAAACTTTCACACAATGACCATGAGCCTTAGACAAATCACCACACCTATTTTTGTCACGTGGGAGCAAAATGTGACGTCACAATGACGTCATTCTCAATGTTTTATCAATTTTTAAGTAATTTTAATTAACTTCCAAAAACTTGGTAGATAATACTCTAAAAGCCAACTAATTAACATCAAGATAATGTAAATGTAATAATTTATGACATTAACACATAAATTTTATTAAACTTGTGTCATAATGACGACTTTTGAAAATATTGTCCGCCATCTTGGATCTGCCATCTTGGATCCGCCATCTTGGATTTCATTTAATTTCCATTTGACTCTTCAGATAAATACTCAATGAGAAAAAAATGGTCAAAATGTACAAAATACTCATCAAAGAAGTGTTTGACATTCAAAAAGTTGAATTAAAAGGAAACTTGTGAATCCCAGAGCTAGTTTTAGACCATATGTTAAAATGAACAAAATCCCCCTACCCCTCCCCCCCAAAGACTTTGTGTCAAAAATTAATTAGCCTGTACATAAATTACTAAGGAGTACAAGCTCCGATAGTCATAAATTGGGCAATCTGTCCAACATTAAGCTTGAAATATGAAAAATTCACGTTTTTTCGAGTTTTGCAAAACATGCATATCAAAAAGTGGTTGCCATGGAAACTGGGTCGTTGACACTGACATGTCATGGACACCAAAATGTCCCCAGATAAATTTTAGGAAAAGTCACGAAGTTTCACCATCATAGCTGCAGTGGTTTTAGAGTAATCAGGATTTTACTGGAGGGGGGGCTCGAAAAGCCCCCCCCCCCAGTCTGGATAGGGTTAAGTTAAGTTGGGTCACCACGTTCCTGGTTTGGACAAACGTTAACTTTGCGATATTTCTTTGTAACAGAGCAGGTCGAAGCAGTTATTCATCGTTAGCTTTCTATGGTTTATAAGGCGCGAATATCACACTAAAAAACACAGAAATATATGTTTTATGATCAGGGGCTCATAAATGGTTTATTGCTTTTGTAAAGCCATGCTCGTGGGACGATCTCGCGGATGGACGCAACCCGAGCCTCGTGCGTATCACGCATTCACGCTACTGCACGTGGAAGGCGCTTTGGAGAATACAGTTTTCATTATATTGTAATTCCAATAATATTTTGTTGCTCTTTCAGCAAAAGCAAAAGCGAGCTTTCTCTGATGTTTCCAAATCCACCCACAGCAGGCATTCCCACCGCTGTACATTTCCCCACGCCCACAGGACAGGTGAGTTACAAGACGTCCTCCTGATTGGACCAATGACTCATAGAGTCGATCAGCGACAATTAAACGACCCTGAAATAATTGAAACGGAGGAGAATTTGACCGACCATTTTCCTGTCACCCAAGTGAACAGTTTACTTCCCTTTCGTTTAACGTTACATATCGAAGGGAACAGTCACTGTAAAAGAAACAGCTCAGCTACGAAGCCAGAGCTATATCGCTAGAAGCTATTTTAGATGTCGGGGTCATTGGGCTGCGTAGTGAGCAAATTTGAATATCAGCATGGACTCTATTTTTGTGGTTTTTACCGTTTATTGCACTCGCTGGCACATAACCTCTTCCAGTTAGCCTGCTTGCAGGCGTTGGTTTTTTATCGTAGTCGTGGCCGCCAGCTGGACGCGCGCCGGAAGCGTTGGTTTTTTACGTCCAGTCAATACCGCCATCCTTTCTTCACATAACACATTTTCTTATGCCAAAAAGGCACGTTCCCCTTCCGACAAACTGTTATCTAGGGGCGCTCAGGAGAATGCGATACATGGTGCTCTCGCCCAGATGACTCCGGCTCTTGCGGAGAGGCTCTGGTGATGCAGCCGTTTGATTGGCTGAAAGAGCGCATGCGTACATAAAACAAGCTTCATCTCGCTTTGAAAAATGGATCTGGCTAAAATAACACCAACATTCGTTTGCTAGTTGAGCATTCTAGCGCGGTTAGAGGATCGAGTGAGGAGATTCTGGGGACTAGAATGTGGGGCTCTACAATGAGCGTGTATGACAACGCCTTCAAGTCTGGTTGTTTGGTCTCATCATAGTTTATAGAAGAGAGAATGGTTAGGAAACCTGTTATTGTACTATGTCTTTGTTCACTTTTTCAGAGGAATCCTTTTTTTTGTGCAGGGTCACGGTACATAAGTACCAAAATCCAGCCAGTAACATTCAGTGAACAACCAGACATGCATATTAGATGAGCATGAAACAAAAGATTGTGCAGGGTCAATATCACGTGATAGCCCCTTTCAACATCCAGCCCACGCTATTGTGTTGGTCCTTTCAAGTTTGCCGGGCTCCCTAACCATTCCACTCCATTAACTATGGTCTCATTGATCGAGCAACAGGTTCCCAAGATCAGAGCACTCTACACAATGACACAAGGTGTACTATTTGCGCATGTCACTAACCATTGCAGTGTAATAAGGATAATCCTTAAAACAAGCGCATTTACCAATTGAGGATAATCTTTAATCTAATCTTGAGAATCTGTTGATCGAGTTACACTTTGTCTTTTATTTTTAGACAGCAGAGCTGCTTTATTTCAACCCGGGAGCTTCTACGCATGCCCCGTGCGTTGGTGGTCAAAGTCCATATACTGGGATGGCCGCCGGATACGCTAGTCACCAGCCCTCTCTCAATATCAACTACAGGTGTACAGGACTTAAGGTACATATACGGCTTCACTTAGACGGTGGGAGAATAGCAACCTCGTCCCCAGGGTCTTCTCGGTCGTTTTTCAAAATGGCGGTTGACTCGAGAGAAGACCCTGGGGGAGGCTGAGTCACACGACCATTGTTTGCAAACATGGGAACGAGGTTTGGCCTTTGTTTCGAAACGGTTGGGGGAATAGAGCATATTTCGTAGGACTGAAAAGTGCCGCGATAAAGTTGTGTCGCGCCATGACGTGACTACGCGATTTCATTCCGTATCTACAGCAGGCCAGGTTCCGTGACGCGACCGCGACAATGCCGCGCCACTTTTCCCAGTCACACGAAATCTGCTCTAGTAGAGAGGTCCTTGTCTCGGTCCTTGGACTTGTCGCGTAACTACTGCATTGCAAGTTTTTGATTGATGCTAGTGAGCCCCGTCGAGCCCCAAACCTCTCACGCAACAAAAGCATTTGTTGTATTCACGAAGTAGAGCGCGGTATATCAAAAACTTGCAACGCAGCGCAACAAGGGGAGAACTATTTGTCTCGTATTTTCCCACCTTAACACAAGCTCAGGGGTAGTAGCTAAAGCCTCTCACCACAACCTTAGAGGGCGCCTCGGTGCAGTTGGGCATAGGAGAGGGTCATTGCTCTTCTGCGTTTGCTAAGCTACATGAGATGGGCTGAATGACATATCATCGCCATTAAAGGCAACATTTTTCTGATCAGGCCTACCCTGCATTTGTTGTTATACTCACTTATTCTGACAGGACTTGACATACAATGACTTTCCAAATGTATTTCTCTCGACTCATGAATCATGATAAACATCTTATTTCAGCCCCAGGTAGTCACGTGTTTACAACCACCTCTGACGCACCCCCACCCCCACTGGAACGGCATCAGCCCTGGTCTAAACCAAAACATGTTGAACGTCCCAGGCCTGCGCCAAGGCCCTGCCACAGGATACCCAAATGGAAACTACGTGTCCGCTCCTCCGGGATTCAGCAATAATATATCTGCGGGATATCCAGTGTGTCATCAGATGCCGAACACAATACCCACATATCGACAGCAGCCTAATGTGTATCAGTCTCCAACGGTACCAGCCCACCTTGCGCAAGCACAGTACATCTCTCAGGGGCAGGACCTAGCCACACATTTCGGATGTCCGCACATAGCAGGATTGGGATACAACCAGGTCACGCCCGTGTTTCATTCTACAGGAAACGGAGGTGTGGGACCAGCACCAGGACAAGATAGGAATGGATTCCCAAATCTTCAACAGCACCAGATCCCTACGATGGGGACGCATTATAGAAGCAACTCTTTAGGGATTCTGAGTAATAGCATGGGGCGGCTAGAGCTATCGCAGAACAAACCCGTTAACTTTGATGCGCGAAGTAACACGTATGGCAGCCGTGTAAAGGACGAAGCGAAGAAGATACACGATAATGGGGTCACTAGAAAGAGTAGCCAGGGTAGTAGCAAGGTGAACCTCACAAATAGAACTGGTCTCCCTACGTACAGCAGCGTGTGTAGTAGTGGAAGATCTAATGATCCCATCAAGCCCAAGCAATGTAACGACTTCTCGTCCCCTTCACTTTCAAGCGCGAGTCAATCCTCGTCTGCCGAGAGCAGCACGGATGAGCTACCGGATATTTACATCACTCGCACAAGGATAGACCCTGCACAAGTACCACGCCAGGACTCGGGGTCTTCGTTAAAGCTAAGACCATGGTCTACAAATTCCAACTCGTCTTTCCATGGAAACACGGACGACATGGATTACATACCAACCAGGGATGTTGGCATGGGCAACAGTAAACCGTGTAGACGAGACATAACTGGGTCTGATAAACAAGCATGTGACCCTCCCACGAGTAGCACTACTACACACAGTAGACGCCCCCCTCCTGGCCTTGCACCAGACCCTATAAACTCGCTTGCTGCCGAGCAGATCTGTAGAGCAGAAGAGGCGATGAAACGCTATGGGAGTTTGACCAGAGTGAACAAGTCCGGAAAGAAGCAGACGAATCTGTCCGACAGTAGAAAAGCGTGCCCGAAAATGGACAAGCCAAGTAGGGAGCACTCTCTTCGATCCTTCATCAATGATCGATCTGATGTTAAGGCTAATCCAACTAATAATGAAGACAGGGTATCCGAGAATCATGCATCTAGAGGAGCATCTGAAAGGTTCTCTGAAAGCCAAACAATACGGTCCATGATTGACAAACCGGTGTACTCCAGCTTGGAGAGCAGGCTACAATGGGCACAGACTACACCTCAGCCCAGTCAGAAGCCCTCGGCTGTGCCTGACGAGGTCACAAGTGGACAAGTCCCTCAAGGTCCCTCCACCAGCACTGGTACACAAAAAGGGGACACTTCTTTAGCACGTGGGAAACACCCTGTACGCATTACGTCCCACTTTCGGCTCTTATTTGAGCCCATACCAAAGATGGATTGGCGGAGAAGTGAATCTTGCTGAGTCACTATGCAACTAAATATGGAAAATTGTGTGCATCAGACTGAATAGTTAATACTGGATATAAGCACACAAAGACAATAGATCTATTTCAAATTTCAAATGAAGGAAGTTAGTAAAGGAATCTACAGGATTTAGACTTATAATATCAGTTAGGTAATCTATTATGTAGATATTTGTACAGATTTAGTTTACTATGATAGATAATTTTTTGATAAAAAATTTTCAAGACCAATGTAGCAATAATAAAATAAACAACTCGCTTATTCAGTAGCACTGAGTTTGTTGTTTTAGGGTAACCCTAAGTAAAGATGGGTGTGACAATAGAAGCTGGTTATTATAGTAAGCAAAATGCTATTCAATCAAAACTATCGAAATTGAAATATTGTGCAATTCCAGAAAAAATCCATACCCTCACCACAGAGGGAATGCACTTAGAGACCCCCCACCCCTCTGGAATTTCCAAACAAAAAGTACAGTATTTAAATGGCAATTAACCCTCTGGGAAATCAGGTAGATTGACCCACCACCCCTCTGAAATGTCCAATTTCCTCCATGGTGGAAGTATGGAATTTTTCTGGCATTGCACATTGAATGGAAGAAAGGTAGAAATATTTTGGTCCTCAATAGTCCTGTTTCGAATTCTCTGCTCTACTGCTGAGTAGAAGAGATCGATGGCACATAAAAACAGCAGGAGCCTCAATTTGAAGTCGAAAAAGTTGTGAATACTGATGAGAAACTGATGAAGCTTGAATTGAGACAATAGACAAACTTGACGAAACTTTTCCAACTCGCTGGTATTCACAACTTTTTCAGCTTCAACTTGAGGCTCCTGTTGTATTTATGCACCATTGATGCCTATTCAGCGGTAGAGTAGAGAATTCGAAACTGGATTATTCCCTCCACTGTGGCACATTAGAATACTAGATACCATCAACCAATTGTGGGTATTTGCAGAAGAAGGGGCTGCTGGCAGACTGTGTTACGGAATATGAAGTATTTATATAGTAAAATCAGTAATTTTATTAACACTCATTAAATACACGAAATCCAGGAACATAAAGCCTTTCAACATCCATAGAGAGACAGAGTACTAGTCCAATCTAAATTGGCCATTTCCACTGACCAGCAGGAGGAGGAGTCTGTAAGGACTCCCAAGGCTCCCACGATTTCATCTTTTCTGCAAGTGATAACTCATCCTCTGCCTGTTGATCAAAGTCCACATAGATTGGAAACAGCCATTGATAGTCACATTAAAAATTATGTATCCTCTTACTACCCCCTTTTCACTTTAAAATGAAATCTGTAGCACTTCAAATCAAAAAAAACTTCAAGTCATATGATTTTGATATGGCTCAGGGGTCGAAATTGAGCCCAATACAGGGTGTAGATGCACCTTAAAATGTTCACTTTATGCTTAGCGTTTTTTGATTACACATATAATAATGACTGTGTTTGCAGTGATTTCCTAAAAGAATTACACCAAGATTTCCGTATGAGTCACTTTTGTGAATAAACTTTTCTCATTTGCAACTACGATTTTAGTTACTATGTCCCCTAAAATCTGCAAAATGTAGCTTAAAATTGAAACTGGCCAAAATGTGACCTCAATAATTTTTGTTTTTTTATTTCCAGCCCTGCATAACTATTAATCATGTGCACAGCAAAGGTTGAAACAGTTTTGTTTAGCCCATAATATGTAGCCCATAATGAATTAGCTCATAGCATTATTATATAATCTACAAAATATGAGCAAAATTGAGCTACACTTAGCAGAGCTAAGCTGACTACTGACCTGTCTGATAACCTCCTCAACTTGTCCTGCACTCAGCTTTTTCTCTAATGCGGCAATGTCTGTCTCCTGGTATTGGAAATAAAACATTACAAAAAGCCTAGTAATATAAATTGCATACGAGGAGCATTCAAAAATTTGCAATGGTAGAAAAGATGTTCCATATTATTGTAGGACCTGACCTTACAGCCTGATCATTCATCATTTCAATATTGAGCTCTCATGCTAAAAGTCTGAACTACAGGGTAGGGCTATAAATACCTTAATTACTTGTCTTTCAAAGGCAGTTGGGTTCCATGGATGATTTTTTTTGACTACAACAAATGGACAAAATAACCTGTCTCTATTCCTACCTGTTCTACAATGTTCAAACGCTGCTTTGTTATCTGTTCTGTGTGGATTCTGTAGGCTGCATCCTTGGGCATTTTATCCAGAACTCCCAAGGTCTTCTGGTACAATGCAATCAATGCCTATCATGGAGAAATATGAAATAAGAAGAGCATGTATTTTTAGTAAACCCTTTTCACTGGACAAGTAGAGTCACTAACTGTTTTTGAATGGTGCAGGGTTCGTACGCTTTTGTAAAGAAAAAAATCCAGGATTTTCCAGGACTTTTTCCTTTCATGCGAACCATTCATAAATAACGTGCAAACATGAACATGTAAAGAAAAAAATCCAGGATTTTGCAGGACTTTTTCGAACATTTTCCAGGACTTTTTCCTTTCACCTGAACCATTCAAACAACGTGCAAACATGTACATGTAAAGACTTTTTCGAACATACTCCACTTTGCGAGGAGCGACATCTAAATTCACCACAAGATTTTATCATCCATTGTGTAATCACAGTTAAGTAAAAACCACTATTTTTACAACGTTTCCAAGACAACACCTGCCTTTTTCAACAGTTATGACATCTTGTTGTCTGAGATGATGTTAGTTTTAACATGTTTTTTTGCTTGGGGGAGTGTGCATTGTCATGGTATCATCTGCCTGCACATCTTACTGAGAAACTCAACCAATAAGATTCTACTGACCGATTATGTGTAAGTAAATTATGTAATGAATGAGGAAATCTTGTGGTGAATTCAGACATCTCCTTTTCACATTTAGTGAGGAACCATCAAGAGCGAACGGATGGCTGAAATTCAGGCTAATCCCTTTGCAGCAGAGGAATGTTTTACTATCCCTGAAGTGGCAAAGATTATGGCTAATAAACATACCTGAATAGGAAGTGCTTTAGTATTGTTATTGCTAATAAATTAAATTACTTTAAACAAGTTTAATTTGTCCACTTTAAGTATCTTTTAGGGGTCAATTAATCAATTAAAAAAGCATTCCAAACAAAATATGTATCGCCTTTCCCAAACCAGGCATGGTTATTTCACAAGCCATAACATAATAGTCACAGAGATGCCAACTGTACTCATGCATTTTAACTCTCACACCATTGTCCAAATCTTCCATTTTCAATAGACATACTATAAATTGTTAAGTGATTTCATAGTGCAAAGACCCTGGCAAAGACAGGCTCCAAAACACCCCCATCTCAGGGACGTCAACTCTCCCGGTTTTGCCGGGAGTCTCCCAGTTTTTTACCTCATCTCCCGGTCTCCTGGTTTTTAAGTAAAATCTCCCGGTTTCTTTGAAAAATTGCCTAAGGTTTTTTTTTTGCTTCTGGACCTTAAAAAGCACTAAAATACAGCAACATTTTAGACATATTTAGGTGTTTTCCTGTCTCAAAAGCCCTATATTTTGGTGTCTCAAGGTTTTTCGAGCGACAGGGTTGACGTCCCTTTTGAATGTCAGAGGTTGGCATCTCTAGAGGATAATATCCATACCTCACGTGGAGCCTTGGCGACGGCAAGCCCTACCAGCCCTGTGGACTAAGAACAAACAAAACACCCTTAATCTCTGGTACCCCAAAAGGTATGTTCAGATTAGGCCAAGTAAAAAAAATAACATATGTTTATCGTCCGGAGCTTTCCAAAAAAGTGTCCATGCGGCCCTTTTTATTTATTATTTATTATTTCTTTTTCCTCCTTGTTTATGCCTTGTTTTATTGGTTTATGCCATATTTTGTGTACAAAATGACTACGACTGTTTCATAAACTATTCTTAATTAAGGGCAATCTATGTTCATATAAAGCATTTCAATGCTCATTAAAGCCACATTTCAAAGCAGTTTCTAACTGCTTGTGACGTTTGACTTAGTTTTGGAGACGATTTGTGAAGTAAAAAATAAATAAAAAACGACGCGGCTCCAAAAAACGATGCGGGCGGGGACGATAAACATGTATTTTTTTTTACTTGGCCTTATGTACAGTAGTTCCATGGCTTTAGAGGCATACTGCTATTTGCCTTTAACCTTGGAAAGACTGATTTTTACACTGCTCGAAACACGGCAGAAAAGGAAGGACGCTCTCACAGTCACACCTGGGTAGAGACTAGCGTTTTGGCACATGCTAAGTGCAAGGAAACACGCAAAATAAAATACATTTCTGAACTCACCCGCTTCAAGTAGGACGCCATCTTGGATTGTGTGCCTTCGCTGCATTGTGGGAACATTTTCCGAATATTACCCGAAATGTGGCCGACAACTTCCCGAATACTGAAAATCATTCCCAGGAACCTCTGCGCGACTAAGCGCAAGTGACGCCTGACTGATTCCCACTCTACCGGCTGATGAAATGGTCTGATGCCATGTGCAAGATTTCCAGGTCTTTTTAGGGTTTGTTTATCGCCAAGTTCAGCATTTTCTCGTGTCAGATCAGCGTCATTGCTGACTCGGATTTGTTCTTCGTTCTCTGGAGAAGATCCTGCAATGGCGACGGCCGTGAGTGACCAGCATAACTTCCCGAAGGAGGAAGAGAAAATTCTCGCACTTTGGGAGAAGTTGGATGCATTCAAAACAACTCTGAAACAATCAGAGGGGCGTCCAAGGTGAAAAGATTATCTGGTTCAATTGAACCTTATTTCTGGTAGATGCAATGTTGAATATTATGTCATTCATTTAATTTGTTTATCAGAAACATTATCTATACTTATTATTATTGAAATATGTCTAGCATGAAAAGATCAGTCAACTTTCACAATTTTTAGTCCGAAGACCCACTATAATATAGGAACACCAAATCCAAGAGGGCCCTTTTGAAAAGTCTAATGGGGACGTGGGGGTAAGGAGTTGAAAATCCTATAGTGCTAGGGTGGTAAAACTATAATTCCCAATGGGGGATGGGGGGGGGAGTGTTTTTATAAAAAATCAAATAAAGTAAGGGGGTTGTGATGAAAAATCCAAGGGGGGAGGTAGGGGTTTATTAAAATCAAACTCTTCCATTGATGGGATTTGGTTTGAAAATGGAATGGCATGAATGATCCTTCCGCGGTTTCTTGATCTTTTGAAATCTGCTGATGAAAATTCATCCACATCACTGAAAATTTGTAAATTTGCTAATTTTCAGGATGAAATGTTGTAAATTGGTTGAGATACAGGCCTAAAAAAATGTGAAATTGAATGTTGCTTTATCTGTGCAAATCAAAAATTTGCCCCCTGGTGTTGGCAAACTTATTTAGTGCTTGAATGACACAACACTAAATTTTGTGACATCTCAGGGCTGTTCTTCACCATTTTACAATTTGCACCACTGCTATTATATATGCACTTCAAATCCTTTTAGGTATACATTTTATGATGGCCCTCCCTTTGCCACTGGTCTTCCTCATTATGGACACATCTTGGCTGGAACTATAAAGGTGATGTATCATAAGTTAAAGGCTGATTCACACACATTAAAGATAATATTTATTTGGTCATTTTCTTTTTTTGTTTAATGTAGTCATTTGAAAAATACAGTGGTTGTATGAGAAAATGACCCTACCCAGTTCCATCACACCCCTCTGAAATTTCCTTACTTGATAAAAGCTGACATTGACTGCATGCATTGAGATGCCATCTATGGTCACTACTGTAAATGGCATAGGTGGCTAGTTTTAGGAAAACTAGTTGTTTTTACATGAAAATAGCATCAAGAAGATGTACTTATAAATATTTATTAATGTACTTGGAAAATTTGAATATAGATTGAAAGCATTTACTGTGGTACTCTTGTTACAGGACATTGTTACACGCTATGCACACCAGAGTGGTTATCACGTGGAAAGAAGATTTGGATGGGATTGTCATGGACTGCCTGTGGTAAGTATCTTACTGTGCCCTTGGTCCACCTGTGGCAAGTGTCTGATAGGTTGGGTACATTGATTGTAAATGTTTCTTAATTATTCTCATAGTTTTATAAATGTTTTTGATTTCTTACAGGAATATGAGATTGACCAAAAGCTTGGAATCAAGGTAGTTTTACTCATGGACAATCCTTTTGGAATTTCTCTTTGCTCTAACATTCCACCTGTGACTGGAATCTGTTGATTAGAATCAATTGAACAAAGATCACCTGACTTTTAATCCTTATCCACAAGTTAATGGCAGCTTGCCTTTGATTCCCTGGTAGGGTCCAGATGATGTTGCCAAAATGGGTATTGCCAAGTACAATGATGAATGTCGTAAAATTGTTATGAGGTACTCCAATGACTGGGAGGTAAATAATATTCTTCTATAGCAAGCTATTGTTTATATTTTTCTAATATTATGAGCCCTGTATACCGTAGTTTAACTATTTTAATTTGTGGATATCTTTTCTATAGTTCATTGTCAAAAGACTTGGGAGATGGATTGATTTTGAAAATGATTACAAAACATTGTACCCATGGTTCATGGAAACGGTTTGGTAGGTGGACTAAGTTTATTGAATGTTTCAAAAGATTGATTTTACTGATACTACTTTTTATGTGTCCCTGATTAAAGCTTCACTTCTTTAATTTGTTTTTCTTTTATTTCTACCTACAGGTGGGTCTTCAAGCAACTTTATGAGAAAAATTTAGTATACAGAGGTTTTAAGGTATAATATTGAATATAGAACCCTTTTTTTAAATGAGTTAGAAATTAAAATATCCATATCATGATAACGTCTCACAACTAAATTCACCCTATATAAGATTCTCCTCAAAACTCTCTGTGGTAAAACTGTGGTTGGTCTGGTGGGTTTTTAATTAGTCCTTCTGATGTTTCGCATGGGTGCAGGTCCGCGAAATTTAGGTAAATCCGCGAAATCCAGCGAAATTCACAAAAGTCAGTGAAATCCCACATAATTTGCCAGGCCAGAATTTAGCAAAAAGAAAAAAAAAAGAAGGATCTTCTCCTCATCACCTCATCATGAGGGAACTCAAAGTGGCTGAAAGTACACAACCGCTAGACAAGGAGAGGTTGGAGGACTTAACGGGCTGCATTAGATGGAGCAAATTGCAGCTGTGCAGCTTACAATCATGAGGACTGTTGAACAGTATATACCGTTTCCGGGAAACGTTGTCACCCAAAAAGCCTATAAGCTTGAAGCGCAAAGGATGATGGGGGCATTTAAACTGCTACTGTTTGATCTGAATTCAGACAGTTATCGCAACCACATGTGAAATGATTAAATTTCAGCACATTTCCAAGCATGTTTGTTTCTAATATTTTACAGAAATTTAAAAAAATCTTTACCCATACTCCCCTAGCGCACCAAGCTTATAGGCTTTTTGGGTGACAACGTATCCCGGAAAGGGTATATATGCCTCCGAGAGTCAGGCCATTGCACCGGGAGACAATCCCCTACTCTTATGAAGAGTGCAATGGGTTCTTTAGTGTCCACCTTGAACAGGGGTAGAAGGGAAGGCAGACGGGACCTCGGTTTATTGTCTCATCCGAAAGACTAAGGAAACACAGTAGAACTAAGTTCAACTCACAATATGATCTTGTCTCAATCACGACTCGAACAGAAAGAAAATTTCCTCTGTTCCAGCCGGGAATCGATTCTGGACCACAGCGGTGGGAGTCCCAGCGCCTTAACACTGGGCCAACCATGCTTCCATCAAAAAAAGACCTTGCAGCACATTGCTCCAATCAGCGATGGCCCTCTAATGGATGTCCCCAGAGCCTCCCCTGTGAGCAGATCAGCTGGGGAGCTCTGGGTACGCGAGTGAACTAACTACAACAAATGCTTGTCACAGTTATTGGGGGTGTTTTTAAGCCATAAAGTCCAAATTTGTCAGGAAATTACCTTCAAAACCGATTCAAAATCAATCAAGTTCATTGCCACAACAAAAACTGTAAGGCGTTCCAAGTGTAATACCGCTGGGAACTGGGCACTTGAGGCGATAACCCGAGCAAATCAAAACTTGTTCTCAACTTGTACAAATCGCATTAATTTGAGAATTCTGTATTCCTTTCTTAGCAAGCATGATAGATCTTTCAATATATCAACTCATTTTATTTAGGAAGATTTTTTTAGCCACTTTTACCACAAAAATTTTCCGTGAAATTCGCATGAAATACTCCTTAAAATCCTGCGAAATTCTGTATATTATTTTTCTGCGAAATATCAGAAGGCTTGTTTAAGGGAGCTATGGTGCCACATTCCATACCCTTTCAAAATAATGCAAAATAATACACTAATGTGTAGCAAGCATCAATTGACTCATACCGGGTAGGGGGGAGCATGGGTTTAAATGTAGTGTATGGAGGTGGTCTTGACACAATCTTCTTACCTCCTCTTGTTCCAGTGGCTTCACTGGTTCAAATCCACTTGGGGTAATCTTGAGTGAGTTTCAAGGTATCTCTCTGAGTGACAAGGGATTTTCTCTGGGTTACTCCCCTCCAGGCCAAAATGCTGTTTTGGCCTTAATTGTTTTGCCCTTGTCTAATTCATAAGTGACTGAAATTTGCACCTTTGAATTCTCTTGATTTGGTCATGCTGAGGTGCACCTTTGTAATTAAGACTCAGGTCTGCGACAGAGGTGATGATCTTCCAAATATATTTAATTAAATAATTTTTAATAATTGGTCACTTTTCCAGGTGATGCCATACTCTACTGTATGTAATACGCCTCTGTCCAACTTTGAGTCTAATCAGAACTACAAAGAAGTAGTAGATCCAGCAGGTATGCAACAGATGTACTTATTCTATGTACTTACTGAACTGCATGATACCATCCCTAACTCTAAACATTTTTTGTCGATTATAATTACTGACTGATAATTTAAAAGTTGAAAGGAAGTCAATCGTGTGTTATCCAGTGGTATTATCTGATGGTATCGTGCTTCACTTACAAGTAAAAACATTCTTGTACCCAGAGCTTCCCAGCTCAGGAGGCTCTGAGGACATCCATTAGGGCCATCACTGATTGGTTGATTTTGAGCATTGGAGCATGTGCTGAAAGATCTTTCTCTCAGCAGGTCTGTATTAAATCTTGCACATGCGTCAGTGACTGTCACCAGAGCCTCCCCCGCGAGGTTATGAGAATGAAGTACAAAATGAAAAATGAAAATCTGAGACTCCAAAAATGCAGTAGAAAAAATCCGAGATGGCCAAAATTCCAAGACAGGGTGCAACAAAAAAAAAGGCAGAGATTCCGGTAGCCATTGCTATATCCCTTATGTACAACATTAGAAAATTCTATCCACACGTTGGCCAATGGCAATGCTTTGATCTCTATGTTCTCAGTGTTCATTAGCTTTCCCCTTGACGAGAGTCCTGATGTAAGCATGATTGCCTGGACAACCACACCATGGACCCTACCAAGCAACCTGGCACTTGTTGTAAATAAAAACTTGGAATATGTAAAAGTCAAAGGTGGGTATATATGGAGTTGCTTTGAAATGCCTGGACTGCATTGTCAGTGTAACGGCTGTTAGCTTCGGCTTAAAAGTGAAGTTGCTAGGATCTTCTAATGAAGCGGAAAACTAAACAGTCGTCGGGGGTGGGGCGAACTTTACTGGTCGAAAAATACTCCAAACCACGGGAAACCAAATGCGACGGTTAATGGTGATTTATTGTATGAATGATCGTAAACTGAAATACAAGTTTAGCGAATTTCTAATTAGAAAGACATAAGGATTTGAACTTTCGGCGTGCATAAAAACATAATATCATAACTTAGCCTACGTTGCCTTTACAGCCCTAATGTAGAATTCTTACAATCTTTCCAAGCTAATCAATAAGGTAATTAAACGTAAGATCATGTACATAGCACACTTAAGCAAGTTACAAATATTCAAGGCATAAGGCCAGATTGTAGAGCCTGGTGCTCTCTAAACCTAAGTGGGCGTTTACTCAGACCAACGATTGTTGAACCATCCACATGGTAGATAAATCATGAACTCGAGCACCACGCAGAACATCATGAACACATATTTGTACATTGCCCACACACAAACGTCTAGCCTAATAGTAATAACAAAGGATGTACTTACATATCGTTCCCGCTTGTCTCTATTTAGACCAAAGATTATCCTTGTAAAAACCGGAACGAATATACCAGTAGAACTGGGTTAAAGGGACGCGAAACTCCTTATATATGTGCGTCCTGACGCTAATGTATCCAATTTCAAAGTATACAAACAAACATAAACATTTCTATATCTAGCATTGTAGCTAGGGATATGTCGAGATTAACCTATTAGTAATCTAATTTAGGAGCGCTAAATCAATGTTCATTACAGTCAGTATGATTTAGAAAGTATTGGGCCAGTGATAAGAAATGCTCAAACGCCATTACCCTGCCATCTAAAGCAATTTCCAGTGCTGACTCATATGGGGCATACAATATTGTCTGGAATTGCTCATTGCCACAAAGACATTGGAGTTAACATCTCTTGTTTTCACTTTGCTTTACAGACAATGCAACTGACAAGGTTTACATAATGATGGCAGCAAGACTGGATGCACTTTTCAAAACACCAGTTGAATATACCATATTAGACAGGTCAGCAAGCACATGCTATGCATCGGCATACACCTATTTCAGAAAATGTTGCACCCTGTTTGATGCAATATGCTATTTTGTTTTAGCCTGAAGTAATCATGGGAGAGTCTTTTCCAAGGGGCAATATGAAATAAGCCTAAAGATGAACCCAGTATTTGATTGTTTCGGCTGATAAAGGACTCTCCTACAAGCAATGGTCAATACAGGGTGTTATGTGTCACGCTGGGGTCAATCTTTGCTGAAAAGGGTGATCATGGCTAATTTGATCATCCAATAGTGATACAAGCACTAACTTTCCTAGCTTGCACCACAATGTCCCGTACCTTCTACTTTCTATTATTACACTATAGCTGTATAACCTGGCATGTAATTAAGTTGTAGCATGTACATGTGGCTTTTCAGAACTAGATCGACTTTGCTTAGTCTGTAGCAGTTGTTCACCTGGAGTCACCTAGTTATCATTAGCTTTCTTGGGCAAATTTAAAGAGGGCAGAGGGGTATGACCCCCTCACATTCTTTGTATTTGCTCCCCCTTACCCTTTCAACATTCTCTGTATCCTATAACCACACCTGGCTTTGAATTTGTAACTCCAATCAGTGGTAGGTGATACAAAAAACAGTTACATGCAACACTAGTCAATTGACACATCTTCAAGAAAATGTGTTATAATCTGCAGTTTTCCATTTTTACAGATTCTTAGGAGGAACACTGGAGGGCAAGACCTATAAACCAGTATTTCCATATTTTGAACAGGTAAATTAGGAAACCACAACAAACAGTATTGAAACAGCCATTCTTGTACCCAGAGCTCCCTGGCTCAGCGATGCGCAGCGCATCGAAATGCAGAAACAATGCAAAACAAAGTAAATGTGATTTACTTTCGACACTATCATCTTGAAATCTGCTCTAGAACTATGGTGTACTGAGGCCCTGTTCACACTTGCATGTTGATTGATCCAGTTCCACACTACCATTTTCATAGCATTTTTGGCCATCCACACTAAAACGCAGAGAGGATGGTGTGACATCATTTTGATAATACCGTATATGCATGCTCAAAAGGAGACACAACTGTGATATTTTCGGTTTCCCACCACTGCGTCTTTGAAATCTCAAATCATGTGCTACTGTACAGTTGACGTCATCGTTTTTGCTTTGATAGGTTCTTGACCATCCACAACACAATATGCACCGGGTATCTGATTTGTTTTTATCCACATTTGAGTGTTGTTTTTAAAATGTATACGGATTCAATTAAAACAATCAGCGTGTTAGTGTGGACGGAAGGCCTTAACGTATCGAAAAGTATGTATACAGATTCAAACGAAAATGCATTAGTGGGGACAGGCCTTGATATTAACTCTGTTGGTCTTCTCTGCATAGATGAAGTCTACTGGTGCATTTAAAATCTTAACTGATAGCTATGTCACTGAGGAAAGTGGTACTGGTGTTGTACATTCTGCCCCTGCCTTCGGTGAGGTAAGGTTGCAATGACACGTAACAGATGAATTTGTTTGTTTGGATGTAATGATGACAATGGGAGCTGTGCCCCCACCCCCAGTTTTTCCCCAAAAAATCCTTAAAACTCCCGATTTTACACCCTGCATATCAAAGTTCCCCCAAACATGCAGTAATTTCACATGCTGGGCTCTAAATATTTGGCGCGCTTCAAGCCCAAAAGAGTTTCAACTTTCCCTGACAACTATATTGTTTTTTTATATGTCGTGCCCCCCCTCCCCCGAGTATGTGGAGGCTTACTACGGCCCTGAGTGCGATGATGTTGATGATGCAGGTCTATAAGTTTAAGCGTGGCACCTCCCAGTCATTGCACTGACAGTTTAGTACCCATTGTGTAATACATACCCCCATACTCATACTTCTGGTTTTTCCTATGACAAATAAGGTGGAGTGATTGTATGGAAGTCAGTGCTACATTGACCCTTCACCTCTCTGTAATTTTCAATTCCCTCTTTGATGTATTTCGTTTTCTGTAGGATGATTACCGCGTGAGCCTTGCCAATGGTGTTATCAAAAAAGGTGGGAGCCTGCCCTGCCCTGTGGATGCTAATGGCAAGTTCACTTCTGAGGTGACTGACTTCTCTGGTCAGTATGTGAAGGATGCAGACAAGCACATCATCAAATGGCTGAAGCAGAACAACCGACTTGTCCACCAGACCACCTGTAAACATAACTACCCTTTCTGTTGGAGGTGAGCATACTCTCTCTTTGCTCAAAATCTCTGTTTGTTATGTTTGATACAAAATATCACACCAGTGGCAGATCTAGCCTGAATTCAAGCGGCCTATTTGCTCCCAATCGTACCTCACTTTACAAAAGGTAGAATTTGCAACAACATTTTCTCATCCATACCCAGTACGTATTTACTGCCAAGCAAACTTCATTTTTCTGACCGCATTTCGAAGACAATACATGCCTTCTTCAACAGTCATGGCACCTGGGTGTCTGGAAAAACGGGCCGGTCAGTTACAAAAATTATATCCGGATCTCTCCATTATATCTTAAAGCCCGTGCATTCTTTGACAAACATCCACAAATTCAATGTTATGCCTACTACACACGAGGTACCGGGGTATGACCACACATAAGCCCATTAGTTAGGGCGTGAATTAATCAAATTTAATGAAAGCCCAACCGTTCACTTTTATTTTCTTCTTGGTTTGAGGTACCTAGTTGCTCTGTTTGGCACGCATTTTTACACTTTCTATTCTGTTATCCACACATTTGCCAAGTAGAGAAGAGATCGCTTAAAAGCAGTCCACAGCTTGATCTTTGAACAGCGGAACGTTTCACAGCTTAGAAGCTCAGTAGTAGCACTATGATGACAAATCACTTGATCTTATCTGACATAAGATGTAGAGAAAAGCGATTCTGAGTGTTTCTAACACAATTCCATTCCCCTGTCCTTGTTTTCATCAAAAAGACACACGCCCATTAGCTACTACAATAACTATTTTGAGGTATAGCTGACTATATACCACAACGTGCGTGTTTCTCGATTTCTGATTGGCTCTCTGCCATGGGTACATAAAAGTATATACCACGGAACACGCCATCATCGGCGCGCATGCTAAAAGAACCAAATGACAACACCGTTTGACTGCGCGCACACACTGTTTTTGTCTACAACATTTTGACCACTTTATTACGTCATTCTGTGGTACATAAGAGGACCATAAGAGGTACATAAGAGGACATACCACAGAAAATCAGAGGACATTTGAGTAGCAATTTCCTTCTGTCTGTTTTCAGATCTGATTCTCCTCTTATCTACAAAGCTGTACCAGGATGGTTCATCCACGTGGAATCCATTGTTGACAAGCTCCTCGCTAACAACCAGCAATGTTACTGGTGAGTCAAAGTCAAGGTTCATATTACAAGTCATAGCATCAGTTTACATGGCCTGACATTAGGATCATATGGTTGCCAATGGCGACTGGATTTAGGGTGGTGAGGAAACATTTCAACCTCGTCGCCAAATGGCAAATAACCTTTCAAGTTTTATCAAAAGTAACTGTCAACAGCATTTATTCGGTAAAAAAAGAGCAAGGCGACCAAATTTCTATTATGGCAACCAAACTTCACTATTTGGCAACTCGATTGTTTTATTTAGACGCCTCTCATAAAGAGTGAATTTAAATGAAGTAGTCCATTCTCTTCTGAAAATGAGGCAGTCTATTCTCCTCTAGGATAATCTTTCTACTGCTTCTCCTCCAGGATGGATCGCAATTTAACTTCAACTTTGATGTGGTTGTAAATTCTCAGCAGCAGTGGTTTTCTCTTTTTTATCAATGCACAGGGTACCCGAGTTTGTAAAGGAGAAGCGCTTCCACAACTGGCTTCAGAATGCGCATGACTGGAATGTGTCACGTAATCGGTACTGGGGGACTCCCATTCCCCTGTGGGTCAGTGACGACTACCAAGAGGTGGGTAAGAAAGCTAGATGGCAGCACTTTGATGGACTCATTTGTGTCTCTATCATGAGTACGCAGTGCTCGACCTTAGCGGTTGCGCACTTATCATGGGCAAGTAAGAAATGCTTCAGGACAAGTGAAAACCATTCTCGAACCCAGAGCTCCCCTGCTCGTAACCTCGCGGGGGAGGCTCTGGTGACAGCCACTGACGCATGCGCGAGATCAAATACGGAGCTGCTGAGAGAAAAACCTTTCAGCGCATGCTTCAACTCTCAAAATCAACCAATCAGCGACGGCCCTCAAATGGATGTCCCCAGAGCCTCCCCTGCGAGCAGACGAGCCGGGGAGCTCTGGGTACGAGAATGAGTGAAAACTCAAGGGCACTAGTCACACGACAAGGAAAATGTTGTGCGAAATATGAACATAAAACATTTTGCTGGTGTGTGGTTTGTTGTTTAAAAGTGTTCACACTGTTTTTTGAGCGGGTTTTGTGTCAAACTCTCGATGCTATTCATGAAAAATGTTCGTCTTGCTTTCGTCCAGTCACCAGTTTAAGATGGGCATTGGTAAGTAATTTAGATTTATATGGTTCGTGCACAGGCTTGGTCCATATTTTACAACAATTTTTTATACCATAACTAGACAACTAAAAAATTGGCTAGGGCAAGTAACTTTTCTATGCTACTTGTCCTGGGACTAGGGCGAGCACTGGTACATTATCACAAGTACGTTACATAGAGCGGATTTCCGACATGCGTTTTCTACGCGATCCTATTGGTTGAGGTCCTGAATCTTTGTTTAACCAGCCAATCAGAATGCAAAGAAAAAACAACACACGGTGTCTCCTGTTTTCTTGGCTCACGTCTAAACGCAAGTCGTCCTTAGACTTGCCCCAAGTCGTCAGTGAAGAAAAAAAGCGAACGAACCGGACACAAAAGTCGCTTTGTACAAAAAAGCCAGTTAAGAAAAACAAAAGAGGAACAACGGACTTTGAGAAAGTCAACTTCGTCCCCTGATTGGTTGGTTGTTGAATGGGTTTCGTCCCCTGATTGGTTGGTTGTTGAACGGGTTTCGTCCTTTGATTGGTTGTTTGTTGAATTAGGTTTCGTTTCTGATTGGTTGGTTGTTGAATGGGTTTCATTTCTGATTGGTTGGTTGTTGAATGGGTTTCGTTTCTGATTGGCTAAGTGTTTTTACGTAACATTTAGTTTTCGACACTCATCTGAATTCCGCTCTTTCAGACGAGTGTTGAAAACTCAAACGCAAATAATACAATTAGCCAATCAGAGATCAAACAACTTCAGCAATCAACCGCTCACTGGCCCCTCCTGTGTCCTTGTGGATTGATTTACAAACGTTTTTCCTGTTTAAAGGTCGTGTGTGTGGGCTCCATAGATGAGTTGGCTGAGCTGTCCGGTGTTCGACTTGAAGATCTACACAGAGAGAAGTACGTGATACAAGTTTGTGCTAATATTTTAGTCACTCAACTTCGCTACACATTCCGTGACATATTCTTGCTCGTTCCAGTGTTGACAAAGTGACCATCCCCTCCAAAACTGGCCGTGGAGTACTGAGGCGAGTCTCAGAAGTGTTTGACTGTTGGTTCGAAAGTGGAAGGTAACTTGCTTATCAGTCTGTGTATCACCTTTCAGAGCATCTAAAACGAGGCTTCATTGCCGGATTTCAAGCCGAGAGTGCCTGGGGCGAATCCCTTAATATTGCCATTATCGAAACGAGCTCCACATAAAGAGAAAGAGCATGCTGAACTATACAAAATCCTAAAGTTTGGCGTTGTTTGTGTAAATTCCGATCGAGATACAGCCATTCCAAGATGCCGGAATTTTATAAGCTTTGTATGGATTTCCGGACGCCGCGTCCGGATTTCACACAAATCTTGTAAAATTGTGAACGTTTTGGATGGCAGTTTCTCGATCACTATTTGCCTGTTAATACCAAACTTTGGGATTTTGTATAGTTGAGCATGCCCTTTCTGCCCATGTTGGTCTTGAACGGATAATTCGCCCCAGGCACTCACAGCTTGAAATCCGGCAATGGTTGTGTAAAATAACTTAGGCTGGACCCTTTACTTACATTAAACGCTCAAGCAACGGGAAAAGCTCCGTTTATGTACGTTTTGTGGTATTAGTTTTATTTTGGTAAAAAACATGTGTATTGTTTAGTATCCAAAATTTATCAAGATAGGCACTTCAATTAAGTTAAGAAGTGTCCTTTGTAAAACAATCTCGTTTGTTCCTGGTTTCGAAGGATTTGACCCATTCCATTTGAACATTACTGGGCTGTTCCATTTTATATCTGTTATCCCCCTATCGAGGAACCTGGAATTTCCACAGAGGTCGTTGTGTTTGCCCCTGGAATTTCCACAGGCGTTGTTGTGTTTGACCGTCGAATTTCAGGGTATTCATTTGCAACTCTGGAATTTTCACAGGGGGACACTTGAGAGAACATGGAATTTCCACCGGGGTTGTTGTGTTTGACCGTCGAATTTCAGGGTATTCATTTGCAACTCTGGAATTTTCACAGGGGGACACTTGAGAGAACGTGGAATTTCCACATAGGTTGTTGTGTTTGACCGTCGAATTTCAGGGTATTCATTTGCAACTCTGGAATTTTCACAGGGGGACACTTGAGAGAACGTGGAATTTCCACAGGGGTTGTTGTGTTTGACCGTCGAATTTCAGGGTATTCATTTGCAACGCTGGAATTTTCACAGGGGGACACTTGAGAGAACGTGGAATTTCCACAAGGGTTGCTTCAAATTTCCACAGGGGTTGTGCAGGAGCTTGGAATTTCCACAGGGGTAGAGCAATTTTTGAAAATTTCGGGGCTAGTTTTTGGAACAGCCCATTGCATATTCAACCTTTTCTTGTTACAGCATGCCATACGCCAGGAACATTACCCGTTCGAAAGAAAGGAGGAGTTTGAGAAGACCTTTCCAGCTGACTTTATCGCTGAGGGCATTGACCAGACTAGGGGATGGTAGGTAGATGCCTCCAGTGGGAGAATGGGAGTTGTAATGAGTCTTAATTCGGAAGTTGTACTCCTTTGGTTGGGAAAAGTGCCTTCATAATTGCATTCTTATTCGATCCGTCCGCCATCTTGAAAATACTGCTGCCCACGTGACTGCAGCTTGCTGCAGACCATCAAACTTTGGTGCTCTTTCAAAAATGACAGAATCCAACCGGAGCGATAAACAAAATACTTTGTATCAGCTGAGTAAAGAATGGTTGAAACGTGGTTGAACAGTCTTCATTGGCATGTTTGGGGTGGGATGTGGGGGAAATAACATTTTTTCTGGATGCCTAAACCCTAAAACATGGTCGGATCCCTGATTATCTTTTTCAAAAGTTAGTTTCGGACCCCGCATCCTATTCAAAAAAAAAAATCAGCACCACAAACATTAATACTACCCTGATCGTCCTCCCCGTCATTGGTATTCAAAAAGAACACTTCATCTTTATCCTTGTCCTCTTCTCATCTTCACGCCCATCATCATCACTATCTTCACCTACAGTGGTAATATTCAGCTACTAATATTGGCACTCAGTCACGATCATTATGTATTCAACATCAACATCTAAGCAACCCCTTGTCCTGATGACCATAATCATCGACAACAGCAGGTCTATTACCACCACCATTGTTACATCGTAGTGTCTTCGTGTTCATGATCCTTCCTCCTCTCTCCTTCAACACCAAGTAAAGCGCCACCAATGGCCTTGGATTTGATGCTGTGTCCTTCATCTTTTTTTCGGAGTTATAAATAGGAGAAAATTCAGCCTGGGAAGAATGTAAGGTTATCATTGAATCCCTTATTTCATAAAAGAAACATTTTCGTTAACAATATAAAGTTCTTCAGCCGGACAACCATTTTCGAAGATCCAGTCGTCAATGAAAATTTAATGTTTTCATTTCGGACCCTGGGATTGTTAAGGGTGTGTTAAAATGGATGTTGGAATAGGATGAAAATAATGGTAAATGATGATAAAGCCGGGATAATGAAATGATAATCAAGGAATGAAGAAGGAAAAACGGCAAAGAAACACCCAACAAATCAAACAACACCTAAACGCTGAATATTAAGCTTGGACGTTGATTGATTGCTATTAATGTTTCATCTTAACGCAGGTTCTACACTCTTCTGGTGATCTCCACTGCTCTGTTTGACAAGCCTCCCTTCAAGAACCTGATTGTCAATGGGCTCGTTCTGGCCGCGTATGTATTGACATTAATCAATGCTAAAGGCCGGTACAGACTATCAGTCTCCTAGTGTGAACGTGTAAGGGACAAATCCCTAAAACAAGTCCCGCGTACCGTACACACTACGGGAGAATTCGCGGGGACCGAGCGACGAGTTTTTTTTCCTCGACGAGTTTTTACCACCTCCTCTTTTTCACCACCTTAAGAATGACGTTTTGAGCGTCCGCGTCACAATGGATCTTATCCAAAATGGCTGCTGTGAACAAAGAATCGTATCCAAAATGGCCGCCGTGTGATAAGACCCATGTTATTTAGCTGTTTTTGCAAACCTCACCTATCAATGAAATTACATTTTATTTACCGTTTTTGCCTCTAGTGATGGCGCCAAGATGAGCAAGAGAAAGAAGAATTATCCCGACCCGATGGAAATCATCAACAAGCATGGCTCAGATGCGCTCAGGTAAGTCAACTTTATCTATTATGGGTTCTCATGCTTGAAGCAAAAGTGACTAATAGTCCAGTTCAAATTATCTGCTCTACCACTGAATAGGTATCAGCGGCGAATAAAATACAGTGGGAGCTGTCAAGCTTGTCTATTGTTTCAATTAATCAGATTCTCGTCGGTATTCGCAACGTTTTCAACTTCAAAGCGAAGCGTTGAGGTATATATCCACCGCTAGGCACCGACCCTGGGGGGATAGTTGTTTTAGTATATACCAAATCGGTAGAATAAAATATGGTGGATTAAGGTTCAAAACGCAATATCGCGCGCGAAACGAGCCGCCATTTTGAGAGTTTTCTCAAAATAGTAAATAGTGCTGGATATCTACTATTTCAGGAACCAATCAGAGCGCGCGAAAATAACTATTCACTGATTTGGTATATACTAATGTCCGTTATCATTCCTGATGCGGGAGGTACTTCAAGCGCAACACGGTCACTTGTGGTACAGAAAATTGAGCAAATCCGTTTTAACCTTTTGGAGTTCATATTTCGCCATAGATGTTTCAATTCAGCGCCGCTCATCATGGTATACGGTCGGCTCAGCCCGCATGCGCGATAAAATCGTGTTCTGTCTGCACGTGAAACTGCAAAATTTGGACAGTGAAACAATTTATTTTTACTTTATTGCCACAATATTCAGGTCCGCAACTCCGTTTTATCAATTTATAGTTTTTTCGGAAAAAAAAACTAAACGTTTCACCTTTTCTATGAGTGGCGCCAATGCTTCGGTCATTGGCGTGCAAAGTTTGAAATTCAACCGTCAAAACTTTCACGTGAAGACAGAGCATGTTTTTGTCGAGCGTGTAGACGGTTAGATGCAACCGACGGTAGTACAATGCAACTAGATTGACATCATAAGTATATTATATATATTTTATTGATTCGTATTAGTAAAGTATAATTTTTATACATTCATATTCACGATCATCACACGTAAATTTTGATAACAAAAGGCGAATCGCATGTGAATATCTTGCATGCTAAACGCTTTGATCAAAGAACATTCATTAATTGGTTACAATTTAATGGCAAGGGCTTGTTATACCGATACCAACATTATAGCAAAAATATATTTACAATACTGCAGATTGTTTGCAGTCCCTTCACGCGAACGTCAATAAATTCAACAGAAACGTTTTTGCTACGCGTTTAAAAAAAAACAGAACTATCGCTGGAAATGGCACTTCCTGAGGCCTGAGTAAAACATGTTTGGGGAAAGGAAAACAAAATCTCACTCGGAGCTTAACAAACACATTACATGAATATCTATTACACAGATAAAACAATGGCTCTGAATTTACTTGGTTTGGACAGTTGCCTTAAGAGCTCCAATGTTTCCCTCTCTTGCATCGCCTTGGCCTCGTGTTCCTTGATTTCTTTGAGTTTTCTCTGCCTTTCGCGTTCTCTTGAAATGTCGAGCAGATTGAACGGTTCTTTGTGGTGTCCTTCACTCCAGATGTCTCTACTCGGTTCATCCAACTGCTGAGCTGTTTCATGCTTTTGCTTGTCGAGTGCTCCCGCACTACCACGCTCTTTCTCCTTGTGCTTGTCGAGTGCCCTCTCTCTCCCTCGCTCCTTTTGCTTGTCAAGTGCTCCCACTCTACCACGCTCTTTCTCCTTCTGCTTGTCGAGTACCTTCTCTCTCCCTCGCTCCTTGTGCTTGTCGAGTCGTCTATTTCTATCTCGCTCTTTCTGCCTGTCCATTTCCATCTGTCTACCTTGCTCTCTCAGGATGTCCAGCATGCTCAGTGGCTCTCGGTGTGCTCCTTCACTCCATATATCTTCACTAAGAGTCCTCGGTCTTGTCGCCGTTCGTTCAGGGACTCTATGCTCACCCAATGCTGTTTGTATCCCCAAGTACCGGTGACTCATGTCTTTTCTCTCCCTGTTCGTGAGAGTCTTTGGAGTGGAGTACTATAATCAAACTGCCATAGTGTGCCCACTTGATTACTCATCGCCGAACTTTCTCTATTTTGTAGTGGTTTTTCTCCCTGTGCTTTCTTTTTACTGATATCGCTGTGAAAGACTTCATTATTCGTCGTGACAGGACAGCACTGCTCTGTCTTAAGTGCAGGGTTTGAATGAGTGGTATTCCCCGTTCCTGCTAGTAAATATAAGTATTGAAGTTGATTGATAATATTTTTCTCCAATTTACAAGTGAAATTGGACATCCGTTGCAGTAAGAATTAATTTTATTTGTTTAATTATTCTATTTCCTTCTCGATCCAATTGTTTAGATTGAATTTCATGATTATTTCCTGGCATTCAATTGCTTTTTTCGATTCAACCAATCACTGACCTTCTTTACAATTAACAAACATGATGTTGCATGTTAGTTACTCATCGCGCATGCGTGTTACCATAGCAACTGATGAGTATAATTCCCTTTTGGTGTACTCATATAGAGCATTGATTATAATATTTAACTTGTATCTTAGCAACTTCACAATTTAGACCAGCAATAGCTACCTTAACAACTTCACAATTTAGACCAGCAATAGCTACCTTAAGAAACCAAACGTTACCAAGTAGGAAATAAGGCTGAGCAACTGGCCAGGTTCGGAAATTAGTTTGATTAATTAATATCCTTTATACGTAAGACTACCTTCACAAGCAACCTGAAGGACGTTTTAATTTCTTTTTTTTACTACGGTTTTCATAATTCTGCGAACTCTCGCTAACGATTTCCAACCGTCAAACCGCCTTCTGGCTTCCGTCAATCAAACTCCCGAGTCTTTTCGTCGTTACTCTTTGTGCTTTTGATTGGCCAGCACGTAACGTTGCTGTCGCGACAGGAAGCCATTTTAGCACTGCTTAGGCGCTGGCCAATCAAAAAGCACAAAGAGTAACGACGAAAAGACTCGGGAGTTTGATTGACGGAAGCCAGAAGGCGGTTTTACGGTTGGAAATCAATAGCGAGAGTTCGCAGAATTACGAAAACCGCAGTAACATATTCATTTTATTTTCCGTTTTTTTTTAGTTTTTAGAAATCAGGCGTGAGTCATACAATCTGATTGGTTCACAGCAGTGTGATTTTCCCAAATAATTTCCCAAATAATTTCAAAATTATAAAATGTAGGTAAATCACCTTATTTCAAGTGTGGGTTTTATAAATAACAGGTATGATTTCAGATTTAATTGCACTCACCACTCGGTCAAATTTCCATTAATTATTTTAAAAAGTAGTGAAGAACTGACGAAATAACAAAATCTTCGTGTTTAATGAATTCATAATGTCGTTAAAATGTTCCATTCTCAGATTATACTTGATCAATTCACCGGTGGTTCGAGCTGAAACTCTAAAATTCCAGGAGAAAGGCGTAAAAGATGTTGTGAAAGATGTGTTTCTGCCCTGGTACAATGCCTACCGCTTCCTCAGTCAGAGCATTGATCAACTGCAGAGGGTGAGTTTGTAAGAAAATGCCATAAGTGGCGCGAAAATTCAGCCGCGTTCATTGCACTGCCACAGGGTACCCGCCGGGATATCGTCAAATGGCGGGAAGTCTTGAAAGGTTTTAAGTGCGAGAGGCAGCGACAGGAGTGTAGGGATTAAAAGATAAGCACTGGGAGATATGTTCGCTTTAAATCAGGCAGATGGACACTCGAAGAATGGAAGAATTGAAAGGACTGGTAGAAAAAATATGTGTTGACATTGATGCGAAAAAGACATCTTTACCCATTGGATTTCTAGTCGAGTTAATCCAATCAAAGGTTAACTCCGCTCATGTATAGCATACTTATAGGGAATCTTTTATCTGTGGAGCGCAGTGGCCGATCCAGGATTTTAAGAGGGGGGGGGGGGGGGGGGGGGGGGGGGGGGGGAGGTCATTTTTGCGGATGAAGTGCAACGTATGAGGAAACATTCTATACCAATCCTTCTCTGTTGTTGTCCGTGGCCTTCTCACATCGCGAGAAAAACGCGACATCCCGTGTGTCACGCAACCGGCTGAGGCGAATTGAAGCTCAAAATTGATTACAGAGAAATGTATGGAGAAAAACATATTTACTCTCATATCTCGAGTTTATGAGAGTCGGGAAAAATGTTCGTATTTCAAAGTTTTATTTATTCACCGAGTAAAACAGCCAGCAAGAAATATTGGTGAATTTAGCCCATTTTCGCGTCACACATTGAAATCTAAAAGTAGTACCCGAGAACTCAAACTTTTACAGAGGATTGTATGAGAATTCACGATCGGAGATGATCATGTATAGTTTGTAATCGGTCCGCAGAAACGATATTTTGGTTGTGGAAAAAATGTTCGTATCACAATTGCATTTTCATCTATCCAGGAAGCTCATAAAACACAAATGCTTGCCCAAACTTCAAATTTCGTCTTACCTTTTTTGAGCTGAAAAAAGCCGATGGAGAGATAACCCTTGGTTCCTCGCTAAAGTACGAAAATCCATGAACTTCGCCGGTCAAAATCTTCTTTGAAAACTGTTCGTTCAGATTGAATTTTGCCACCATTTTGAAGGTACACTATTCATCGTTCTTCTGAAGACCTGCGAAATATTTAGGTTCCTCTAAAAACCTTCAGGAAAGGGCTTCCGAATACGTGCTATCTGTACCACTCGAAAATAGTCCCCCACGACCACAGTCACAACCACAGGCGGTCAGCGGATTCAGACATTCACGGCAAAACTTGAAAGTGAGTTTTACAGAAAAAAAACACGTTTAATAAAAGACAAAATATCTGGAAAATTTCCGGAAAGAGCAACAAAACCCAAAAACCGTCGAAAATTGAGTGGCCGTCATCTGAATCCGACTCTAACCATGTCACGCGGTCACGAAAATTTCATGTCACGGTTACGAACGATGTCGCGTTTTTTCTGGCGATGCCGAGGCGAAATCGTGGTTGCTACATCATGAATATAATATACTGGTATACATTGGGTCACATCAAAGAAAAGAACCACTCTGAAATGACAAAAGGTCTTTAGGGAACCGATCCCAAAAAAACCCCGGTTCGTTGGGAGAGGGGTTCATTTCCACCCGATGAACCCCCCCCTGGATCCGCGCCTTGGAGCGAAATTCCGGAGACAGCAGTCCTTTGAAGATCTAATTTACATTTGCGCAACTGTTTTCGTGATATATTCCTTTTTGCGCCGTCACAACTGTCACAACATGCTAAGAACATGCCTGAGCCTCAGATAGGAGCAAAATAGATTTATTTTCAGTGATGCGTTCTAAAATCCAGAATCAAATGTGTTAATAATAACGACCTTCAATATTGCAACTTATAAACCCCCTTAAATACTCCTTATGTATGTATCCTTCCATAAGATCTATCATATTTCAGGTTCCGACGTAACTGAAATGTAAGAACATCCGCAAGAACATTTCCAGCCTCAAACTGCTCCAAAAATAAGAACGGCCCAGCCTAACTGAAAATTAGACGTTCTTATAAAAAAAAGAGTGTAATCAATATTCACTATCGGTTTGGTTAATCTAGTTGCTCTGACACACAGCGGACTGCAACAGACAGTTGTGAAGGTGCAATCATATTTGAAAAAAATCTGTATACACCTATTTCAAAAAGGTTGCTGTGGTCTTTGGGAACTTGTCTTTGGTCATCGGGCGCCATTGTTTGGTGGGCATTGTATTCCGTATGAGCAAATCCCAAAGCGTTTGTTGAACTAGGTGCATATGACTACTTGGCTTCTGGATGTTTCAGGTGAGCAATCACCAGTTTACGTACGAGGAAAGGAAGACGTTTGAGGCCACGAACATCATGGACCGCTGGATCTTGTCCTTCACGCAGAGCCTGGTGGACTTTGTACATGTAGAGATGTCAGGTGAGCCTGCTGTGTCGTTATCTCAATGTTAAAGGGAACTGTCACGATTTTACACGATTTTAGGGTTAATTTAGATAGCTTAAGTGCAGTCAGATTCACAAGAACTGAACAAAATAATCGCCTAGGTTTGTTAAATAGCCTTTCAGCTACAAGATCAGTACACATTTGGAGTATTTTCGTGTGCTGTCGAGCGGATGGAATTGGATTGTGAAATTTTCTTACCAGGCTGACAGTTTTCATCTTGAAAATTTGAAAATCTTACGTTAGAATACCTATATAATGCAAGTTTCAGTTCTTTTCTCTTTCGAATTGTTTGTGTAGATCACTGGTTTTATTTTATAACATTTTGTTTAGTGATCTAGATGGTACAATCTTACTAGAGAGTCCCCACATCTGCACATTCATTGGCATCTTTTTATTGATCTCTTGGGATACTTCCCATAATGATTGGCGGTGCGTGCATGGAAGAGAGGTCATAAAGTTATAAGTGCGCATGCACTTGCCGCTGGACAGCCCTCTGACTTGTGGGCGTCGTTTGGATTTTTGGAAGTGCGCAGAGTGGTTCAGTGGTCATTAGGAAGTCTTGCTGGAAAGAAAATACCATATGAGTACAACCGAGTCAGAAGTCGATCGTTCTCCACGATCTCAAAACTTCCGTTGACGCGCCCACTCTAGGTTTTGTTACGTTGCACTTCCCTTCAGGAAAAAGAAAATAATCTTTGACAATGATAATCTTGGACAATGATAATCCTGGCTACTTATAACTTGTTTAGAGTTTGTCACAAATTTGATTAAAAGCGTTCCTGCTCTATTTTATTCACTATCGCTGTGTAATTCCTAGCATTACGCCAACTGAGGGGTTCATTTTTTTTCTTTTCAGCATACCGTCTGTATACTGTTGTCCCACGCCTCGTGAAGTTCATAGACTACCTGACAAACTGGTACGTCCGGTTTAACAGGAAAAGACTCAAGGTGAGAGTTTTTCCGCATTTTGCACTGACATGTTATTCCTGTCGTTATAATGAGCCGTGCGTTCCATTTTTGCGTCGCGTTCATGTATTTTGTTGGTACGGCCACAGGGTGACCAAGGACTCGAGGACCAAGTGCAGGCCATACAGACGCTGTTCAGTGTTGTACTTAACATCACCAAACTCATGGTATGTGCCGATTACAACCTGATAAATAGGAATAGTAAATCAAGTACATTTATATACATTTAAGATGATTTTTTAAATGATTTGAGCAATGTGTGAAATCTACTGGCTTCATTCTTGCATATTTTTAAGGTTTGCATGCAAGTAGTAGCTCGTAGTGTTAGTTCCGTCAAGAAATCTTGATGGCAACCTATCAACATACATTTCAAACTTTATATACAGGGATTTGTATAGAATTCACTTGAATAGACCAAATCGGCTAACGGTGTTTACATCTTGTTGCCACCCAATTCGGGTCATGTGATGATTCCTTTGGGTGGATACTTTTGTTAGTTCTGCACATGTGCTCGTGCAATCGGTCAAGTGAGAAAAATTGGACAATTGTAACCACCCAAGGGAATCATCACATGATCTGAATTGGGTGGTAACAAGATGTAAACACCGTTAGCCGATTTGGTCTATTGGTGGTGAACTTTGAAAGATAATTTATCCGCTTTTAATGAGAATTTCATGGCAGGACGGACCCAAGTTAATGCTTAGGTGCAGTTCTTTCAAAACAGACCAAAAGCAAGCCAAGAGGTTGCACCTTGCAGGCTCTAATGTTTTGCGTAACGGATCTGTGGCCACTTTTTGTCAATATTGCTCGAAATCTTGGTAAAATCTTTGTTACACGACAATTGTTGTGTGCTGAGTATACAAGAAAGCTAAAAATTCCTTTTTAGGGCCGCTCAAAATCCTAGCCGTTCTATATTTTGCAAAATATCACCCTAAATTAAAACTATTTGTTTTGTTTGACCTGATGTGGCCTTGATAGATTCTAAATAAATACCGGGTCGCTGAGTTCCACCCCTGAAAATACGACCGTCATGCTTACCAGAGGTAAAGAGGAAGAGCTCCCCAAAACTACATCGTAATCAGTAGTATCTGAACCTTTGACAAAGTCTATTTCGTTAACCGCCACGATGTTTTGTAATCGTACGGTCAGCCCTAACTCGAAATATCTGCCAATAAACGTGCAATCCTGTACAGCTGGAACAATTTTGGAACCTGTGTATTGTTCACGAGTTGCGTCACAAAGCTTCTTTTGTTTGGTAGCAAATCATGATGAAATAAGAACTAAACACAAAGATGTCCTTTGGGAATGGTTCTTACACCGAGATAAACCCTGATTTTGGCATAGTTAGGTCATTGCATTTTGTATTTCCAGGCGCCGTTCACGCCCTTCTTGACGGAGCACATTTATCAGAACCTGAAGGACTTTATCGTGTTTGACGAGTCTGAAAAAGAGAATGACAGCATTCATTATTTGTTTGTACCGCAAACCAGGTCAGTCTGCGGGGTCCGTCGGCAAAGGCAGGTGGGGTATGCACCTTTTAGTTCCAAAATGGCTGACTGGCCCTTGATGTCTCGTTCTCATGAAATTCTTCTTTTCTTTTAAATCCACTCAAGCTCAAAGACCAAAGATAATTTCATGAGAGTGAAGCAACAAGGGCCAATGGAACAAAAAGTCGCCATTTTGGAAAAAGGTGTATAGGCATATGTGGTGAGAGGAGGGGTTAGGTCTTAATCGTGGTGCGTGGTTATGCTAATCTTGCCGGCCTTATAGACATCAGGCAAATATTATATCGGTATTCACAATTTTTCACAATGTCACCTTGGAACAAAGGATGCCTTCATCTTTATATGAGCTGAGCGTCTCTCGTGTAGTTTAAATATACCAAGCACACGGAGTTAAAGCTTTGTTAACCTTTTCTTGTCTCTAATGCCTTATCCATGTCTAATGTCTCATCCACTGTTCGTGTCTTGTGTAGAGAGAATCTTATCCACAAGGAGATCGAACGTGCAGTATCCCGGATGCAGACCACCATTGAACTCGGTCGAGTTGTCAGGGACAGAAAAACCATGCCAACGAAGGTAGAGTGTACAAATTAGATGTAAACTAGTGAACAATACGAGCGTGAACGGCAAACGAAGGTATTTAACAATTATTAGGAATAATTGTTTTACTCAAATCACACTAGTAGGTCAATTTGTATAGCCAAAAACGTTTTCTGGTCTGGTCATTTGCCATTTTCTGGCTTTCAAATCCGACACTTTTCGCTACTAGTAGGCTATAACTTATAGCCTACTAGTAGCTCAGCCAATCAGAACGCAGCGTTGACAATAGACCACTAGTGTGATTTGACTAATGGTTGACATGCCTTTGTTTCTGATTGATATATGTTCTGTCGTTGTTCAGTACCCGTTACCGGAGGTCGTGATCATCCATCAAGACCAACAGTGCTTAGATGATGTGCTATCTCTACAGAACTACATCAAGGAGGTTTGTACGGACCACTCAAAAAGCTTCTCTTGGAAATCCTGGAATATTCTGGATTTTCATTTCCTTCCTGGAAAGTCCTTGAAAGTCTTGAAATGTTAAGGATACCGTAAACCTTCGCGGGCATCATTTTGACGAATTTTTTGTTTTTATCCCAGTCGATAAGTTAGGGTAGGAACTTCAATATTCCAAAAAAGAAAATTGAAATAACTTATATTTCACGAAGAAAAATATTAAGAAAATCTAGTTTTCAACTGTATTGCGTTACATGATTCAGGCGCTATAATCTTTTAATCTTGTTTACTTAGCCTTCGGGTCAGGAAATTAGCGCCTCGTTCTTGCCTGGCTTTCTTCGTTGAAGAGACACTTTGCCCATTATTTATCAAAATTTGGTTGCTGGAAATGGTCGAAGATGTTGGAGAAAGCGATTACCACGAGTACGAAAGCTCAAGCACAACATGAAATCTGAGCACAGTAATACTTTCCCGCGCACACAGAAGGCTTGCCTCCAATTGGCCGATCATGTCACGTTTGTTTGCTCTCCTGCTGTTAGCGCTTCAGATGTTGACACAACTTCAAATGGCTATAACTCGGTATTGATTTTGCTGCCGATTCAATTGAAAGACCACAAGGACTCGTACGATTGCCTTCAAATTTGGCGAGCAGTTAGTCAAAACATTGATCTTCGAAAGTGTGTCGGCGATTTTTGATATTTTGATTTCCCGCACTTTTATTAATGTTCGAAGACCGAAACTCATCAATTAAATGAACCTTCAACTTTCGGAAGTTCTTATTCTGGAATGGATTAATATATTAAAAATCGCCGACACAGTTTAGTAATTCAATGAGTGTTGATTGATTTAAGAGAGAATTGAAGCCAATGCGCGCCGTATTTCTATACGAACATTTTGCATATTTAAATCGCACCGTTTTGTCGTTTTCCTTTCCGCGTTAGAGCAGATTTCGAAAAAACAGAATAAAACCTGCGTCATCATAAACTTCAATTATTAAGCTTAAAATGATATCTAGTTTATTGGGTTTACTTAAATGCGCCGCGTAGAGAATAAAACTCCTGGAAAAAGTCATTTCCATGAATCTCATTTTGGGCTGCAAATAAGACATTAGCACTGAGGCTGTCCTTTGCTGTTCATCACAGTTAGACAGTTCCAACCAGCGGGGAAGATCACTGCAACAAGAGCGAATAGAAAAGAAAGCATGTAAATTGCCGGTCCAATATAGTAAAGCAGCTTCCTTTTAAAAAGTGTGAATATTTTAGGGGGAGGGACATCTCTACCTCATAAAAACTCCTGGAAAACTCCTAGAAAATTAACTAAAAACCTTCTAGAAAATCCTGGATTTTTGTCATTCAGAAAGTGTACGAACTCTGGAAATATTCTAATAGACCAAATCGGCTAACGGTGTTTTCATCTTGTTGCCACCCAATTCAGATCATGTGATGATTCCTTTGGGTGGTTACAATTGTCAAATCTTTTTCTCTCGACCGAATGCACGAGTGTATGTGCAAAACTAATAAAAGTATCCACCTGAATTGGGTGGCAACAATATGTAAAGACCGTTAGCCGATTTGGTCTATTGGAAAGTAAAATGGTTTTAGAAAACAAATTAGGGCTACATGTGGCTCACATGCTGTCCTGACCTGTGCTCTATCGTATTGTAGGAGTTGAACGTACGAAAGGTGACCGTGTCATCAGACAAGGACAAGTTCGGTGTGCGCCTGCGCGCGGAGCCCGATAACCAGGCTTTGGGGCGGAGACTCAAGGGCGCTTATAAGCAAGTCTTTCAGGCTGTCAAAGGTTTGTGGCGCTATCTTTCGTTTGTATAGGGATCGTTCTTCACTTTTTTATCAATACTACTTGTTAAATTTTCTTTTCTTCTATTGTAATGTAATCCTATCTAAAGTGAGGTTCTCTGTAACGGTCGACTCCGGTTGAAAAACGGATTTTGACAAAACTGGTTAGAATGAAGCCCATTACCTGCTACTTTTAATGGTATGAAAATTATCTCGAACCGATAAATATTTTCGGAGAAACCCGCCGAAGTTTGACCCCGGTCGACCTGACGGGTTTGGAAGCGTGACGAAGCTGTTTTTACCGCACCTCGGAAAAACTCAAAACACAGGAAAAATAAAACCGGCATGGAAAATCTAACGAATACAAATAAAGGCAGATATAATTATTCGCAATTTAATGTGTTTATTATTTCTCTCCAATGATTATTGAATATTTTAGGGACTTTTAAATATTTTTAATTTTTCCTAGGCCTAGTTTATAGGGTATTTTTGACGAGTTATAAGGGATAATGCCAGGACGCTTTGGCAAATAAATCTATGACAGTCAAATAACTTTTGTGGGCAAACTGTTTATTCGACCAGCACGACATCATAAACATTACCTTCTATCGGCGTTCAACAATCGCGATGTCCGTTGGTATCGAAGTCACGTTCACGACAAATCACCCCAAAATAGTCGCAAGTGTGAAAAGATTCCACCAAAGACTCTCTCAGTCATGTTATTATGTATATGTATCTCTGAAAAGGAATGCAAACACGAACTTCAATCCAAATAAAATCAAATAGATTTCCGAGGTCATTGTTTTTGTTCGAGCTTGTCATAAAACCAGTCAACCGATCACCACTCTCAGCCTCTCACCTCGATATGCAATGATTTTGTTTTGTTTCCTGGATTGGCTTTGGCCGGATTTGGCCGGCGATCAGGCGATTTGATCCGGATTTGGCCGGATTTGGATTTGGCCGGCGATTGGCTCTGTGATATTTGTCAGTTTGTTGGCGATCTCAAGAAATCGCACCCGCATCGCAGTGGAATTTGAACATGTTCAAAACGCCTGCAACTTCACGGCGAAATCGCATGTAGCAAAGGCTAGACCACCCCTTGAGATCATGCTCATCTATCTGTTTGGTCATCTCTAGCTTTCCTCTTATTTTCCCTGTCTTGGCAATGCCAGCCCCAGACTTCAATTAAATTATTGATGTGGACCGCCACGATTTAGTAGAATGTGAAAGTAGCCGCTTATAGCCATTTTACTCTTTGGCGTCAGCATATCATTACATCGCGTTTGTCTACACGTCGCAGGCCTAGATACTTCTTATCTGGCGTACTTTCTCTCCATCGACTACCACCTCTTAGACCAAACGTCTTTCAGTTGATTACTATTTATTGCTAAAGCACCCCTTGATGCGGAATATTTGTGTTGTTATTCTAGAACTAAGTGACGAGCAGATAAAGGAGTATCAGGAGAAGGGGGAAATCAGCGTTTGTGGTCACGTGCTCTCTGGAGATGACATTAAGGTGGGCGGCCTTTCACTTAGCGATCGCCTGATACAAATAATTTGAGAAGTGATACAGCTGCTTGGAACACATTGCAGGATTGGACGAGCAGAACAAAACATTGTTTTGTACTAAGATTCTCAAACTCATAAATAATTTATCAAGCTTAAACAAAGAAGTCATAACCGTGGAGGAGGTCGGAAAACGCAGCCTTAATTTGCATAGAATTTTGAGATTTTATTCCTACATTTTCTCGCCATTAAATAATTAGGCTCGGCCTTGGCTTCTCGGTGTTTGAAATCCTGATGAAACACGCTCGCTAGTGTTGATATATTACCTGTATCGTTTTAATAGGCTTAGATCTCACAAACGCTTTTCTCGTTTGACTGACAGCTGGCCTACAGGTTTGACCAGAATGGAGACCGTCCTTCTATCTACGAGGCGCACTCCGATGGGGAGGTGAGTGGACTATCTTTGGCTTCGCTAGTAAGGCTGTTCTCTTGTACTTACTATCACAGGATCTCAAGCTCCTTTCCTTTTTTGCAGTCATATTCCTATGTTCGCCTATTTTTCTTCAAACCTCCTACTTTAAGACAAGAGAAATAGGTGTAATCCAGTTGATTTTCCACAAAATGTGGGACATTTCGTGCCATGTTATGACCCTTTTATTTTAAAAATCTTTCCCTCCCCGGAGCAAAATGAAACATTGTTATCAGGTCAAGTGTTTGAATGTATATTCACTCTTCACGTTTCTATAAAGAAAAGCTAACTTCAAAACCTGTAATTCAGCACGGCTGCAATAGGGTTGGAATAAACTATATTATTAGAAAGTGATTTTATGTTTTCTGTTTCCACTCAAATCCTCCTGTTTTCTGGAATTCCTACTTTCCTCTTGTTTTGCACCCTCTTGCTTGATACCATGCTTTCAGTTGCGATTGACTGGGTGCGCTTGTGCTCTGCAGGACATTTAGTTAAACTTTACTGCGCAGTAACTTTACATCCCTTTAACTTCTGTTTCGGTTTTGTGTCAGATACTTATTCTGCTGGATGTGACGCCTGATCAGACCATGTTGGACGAGGGAATTGCGAGAGAATTCGTCAACCGTATACAGAAGCTTAGAAAAAAGGTGCATATTATTTTATGCTTCCATTTTTCTCTGGAAGTATTTCTCAGTCTGATTCTTTTCATTCAGGCTGGTCTTCAACCTGCGGATGACGTCAGCATTGTATACGAGGTGGAACCCGCTGGGAGCCAGCGGCTTGGGGAGATCTTAAGTACGCATGCGCAGTACATCGAGACCAGTGTCAAGCAGCCTGTGCGTTGTGCACCTCTCCCGCCTCTTGATGAGATCATACACGAGAAAACAGATGTGAGTTTTACTATGATATTCGCAGTGTAGACAGAGGTGCTTCTATGATATTCAGGTTTTGTCAGCTTACTTTTCAACATTGGTCAAAATGGGCAGAGAGTCTAGAGAGTAGCCTGTTAGCTGGCGTTGGTTGGCTGTTTTAAGTCGTATTATGGCGAGAATCCCAATGCGAGCGAGAATCCCAATGCGTGCGCCATTTTTGACGGGTCAAAATTCGTTCCGGGGCGAGTGACAAACCCAGACCGAATTTTGACCCGTCCAAGAATTCTTGTCATAAAACGACCTAAAAACAGCCAACCAACGCCTGCTAGCAGGCTAGGCAGAGAGGTCCTTGTCAGAGCCGCCACCTTGGATGCTGCTATTTTGACACGCCAAATTACCCACAACACCCTGGGGACGAGGTTTCTTAGTCCCAGGCAACCACTCTGTTCCCTGTGGTAATAGAGGTGTGACCTCACAAGGAAAAGCCCCTCTCAAATGGCTGAAATTAGCCTAATCAAATATGTCGTGCGCCCGTGGTGAAATTGATCGAAATCTTGATTTAGTAGCTATCAACAAAGACTGTGATACATTCATTGGAATGTGTAAAAGATCCAAGGAGGGATTGGGCACCCTGAGGTTTGAAGACGCTTTTTTCAGAAACTTTGAGATTGATTTCGATTTTGTAACTATTCTTATACCCAAGAATTGCGTGAGACGCACTGGAGACGGGCTAAGAATTATGGTACAAAAGGGGGTCATGTGCTGTCTTCATAACTTTGATACGAGTTAAACTTTGATTGACAGATCAAAGGCGAGAAGATAAGTTTATGGATCCTGCGTGGTCACGAGACAACAGTCCCCCAGGGGTCCCCTGTGTGTAGATTTGTTAACGTGGAGTTGTGCGGAGTGGAACCTGGTAATGGAATAAAGAGCCGTAGCGCTACAGTACTGCTAGAGAACCCACAGGGAGACCAACCGTTAACGGTGGACAGCCTTTTGTGTCAGGTAGGAATACAGTCCCTCTCGCAAAATTTAGCCGGCTCTCCAGTGGGTTTTTTCGGATATTTGATTTTTTGGGCGCGCGGGATTCCTGTGTCACAGGAATCCCACGCGCCCAATACTCAAATAGCCGGCTAGCCGGCTCTCCAGTGGGTTTTTTCGGATATTTGATTTTTTGGGCGCGCGGGATTCCTGTGTCACAGGAATCCCACGCGCCCAATACTCAAATAGCCGGCTAGCCGGCATAGACATAGACATAGATAATCTTTATTGTGACAGTACAACCCTAGGGCGCATGTGCCGTATATTACAATAAAGTGTTTTAAAATGTTAATAATAATAAATATCATGTAGTTAAATGGAAAAGAAAGGCGATGTCATTACATATTGTATTCTCTGAGTATCTGTTCTCTTTTCTTCATACTTTCCCATATGAATTTTGCAATTTTTCTTTGAACATTTCCATTTTGCTTTAGTTTCATGATTTTCAAGAAAGCGGTTGTGGGTGGTACGTCCTTAAGTGTGACCTTTGTATGCCTTTCAAGATATTCGTACAACGTCGTTCTGCTTCTTTCATAACCAGTACATTTTGAAAGGAAATGTTCTTCGTCCTCTACCCCTGCTTTGCAAATTTGGCATATTCTTTCAATGGGCGCTTGGTAGGGTCTTGCATACCGTCCCGTTTCGATTGCAAGGGTATGATTGCTCAATCGTAGTTTTGTCAGGGCGATCCTATGTTGCACATTAGTAACGTTTGTTAAATAATTTTCGTAGTCGTAAGAGAGCTTGATTTTTCGGAGGGTTCTTAGTTTATTTCCCTGTCGCGCATCTTTTCTAGTGTCGTTCTGCAAAGAGGTCAACCATGTTTGCCGCTCTATGTCGCACAACCTTTGCCTAATGTTTCGAATGGGCCCTTCTCCAGTCAGCCATACGTTACCCAAGCCCGATATATCTAAAATGTTCTTTAGTTTTCTGTGCCAAAATTCCTTATTATCACTTTCTAGCGTGTCGAAAAAAGCTTTGCTCGATAGGGTATTTTGTCTGTCGTGATCGATTAGTTTTTGCCAGAACTTAATTGCCCTGCATCTGGCTTGCATCCTCATAGGGAAACGCCCTACCTCCGACCTGCATGCTAGGGAAGTGCAATATCTGTTTACACCCAGTAGCCATTTAATAAATTTGCAATGGACAATTTCGATGGGGTCCCTTTCCATTTTTCCATTCGAATCTACTCCCAGACTTCGCTTCCATACAATAGAATAGGGGCAATCAGGGAGTCAAACAATCGTAACGTTAGTTCTGGGTTATGTCTAAAGTGGTCGCCCATCTCTTTTCGTAGTTTGTATAGTGCTTTTAGTGCCACTTTCTTAATTTCATCTTTGGCTAGGGAAAAATTCCCATAAGCAGTGAAATGGAGACCTAAATATTTATATTTTCGAACATTTTCTAGTTTCGTTTCTTTATAATGAAATATATATTTGTTCATTGTTCTACCGCTGTTATTAAAAATCATAATTTTGGTTTTTTCAAGATTGACCGATAACTGGGCGTGATCGCAATATTTGCCTAGGCAATCAAGATAATCTTGCAGTCCTCTTTCGGATGTTGACAGAATGACTAAGTCGTCTGCGTAGAGTAGACAGCTTAAAGGCTTTGAACGTAGGGTTACGTCGTGTTTGTTTATGGTACCAAGTTTATCTGGGAGATCGCTTAAGTATAGATTAAAAAGGGTTGGCGAAATCATGCATCCCTGTTTAACGCCGTTGTTACATTTGAAAGCTGGTGTTAGTAAATTTCCTACTTTCAGTGATGATTTGTCATTTAAGTACATAGATCTAATAGTATCAAAGAAATGCCCTGTCACTCCTACTGCCCTGAGTTTTTCAAAAAGTAATCTTCTGGGTATGGAATCGAAAGCTTTGCTGAAGTCCACAAAGCATGCAAACAGATGATTTGCCTTTTTGTTTGGTTTTCAGTGGGTTTTTTCGGATATTTGATTTTTTGGCGCGCGGGATTCCTGTGTCTTTTCCGCGACACAGGAATCCCGCTCGCCAAATATGAAATATCCGGGAAAAAAAAAACACTGGAGAGACGGCTACGCACAATTATGCGCCGCTTGATCGTGAAAATGTTGCTTGCACGTTTAATCTACAGAATATGTTTAGTAGATAATGCAGCTTTTGAGGTCATAGAACAGACAGATTCCTGATCAAGAACTGTCGATAATTGTCAGAGCGGCCTGCATTTTGAAGAAGAACGTGAAGGAATTCTAGGGACGGTCCTTTTGGATTACTTGCTTTTTGATAGAGGTTAGAAATTAGATAAGACCAGATACAGCAAAACTGCAAAACAGGGCACTTTGTGAACGAGCATTTACGTAACATAACTGTTACATAACATAGCGCTCGTCCAATAGAAATTTGTGACGTTTTTTTACAACGTTGACTGTTAAATGTTCATTCTCAATGTTGTAATATTAAATGTTCATTCTCAATGTTGTAATATTAAATGTTCATTCTCAATGTTGTAATGTTATTAAATGTTCATTCTCAATGTTGTAATGTTAATACACTTCCGTCGTTCACCGTCGGTCTCTTTAACATTGAAGGGGCAGGAAAAGAACCGTAAGAATTTGACTATTTTTAATTAGAATTCTACAAGGAAAGGGGCTTTCGCCAGATGAGGTAATTTCTTAACCTGTTAACGTAAAAACGTAATAAGGTGCAACTGAATGGATATTTCATCAGGTCAAAGAAATATTTGCATTAAAACCGGCGAGCAAACTGGAGCTGTCCGCTTCACAGTCCTGTGACCAAGGTAAGAGGGAATAAGGTACATACCTGATTCACACCCCGAGCGATATCTGGCTTTTTTATTCTTCGAGGAACTTTGTATCCTCCTGTTGTCTTTTTTTCCTGTGGTTTTGTATCACCTCCCACTATGAATATCTAGTTATTTGAGCTTTAAATTTGGATTAATTGATTATGACTAATTTACTTCCTCTTTATTTTACGTTGTAGTTCTAAAGATACCAAACCTCAAGAAACTACATGGCAAAACATTGTACGCATTTGTCAAGAATTAAGGATTAGGAAGGAATAATAGTAAACTAGGCAAACTCAAATGAGAAGCGGTTGTAGGGATAATTCATAAAGATGTAAAACCTGGCCAAAAATGACCAGTAGTTTGCATGGATAATGCGTAAGATATACTACAGTACAACCAGGCGGTAAAACGCCATTTACCTATCCAGGGGCGTTGCCAGGATGTGTTCCTTTGTGTGTGTGTTTTGTTTCGTTCGACAACAAAGGGGTGACAGTTACCTGGCATCTCCGCTGTCAATGATGTATTTATTCCCCGCTTTAACTTCAATTAAGGATATCAGAATAGAGGTTCGCAAATGTCAAAAACTGGTTTTGTAATTTTTAAATGCTCTTCACACAAAGACAATAAAATATATAGTAAATCAGAAACGTTGTTTTTTTAGTTTAACTGTTTTGAAACATTTTGTCTCAACTTAGCAGCTGTGCTGGAAAGAATGCAGTTTATCATCTTCCAGCCATCAGGAAAACGTTCCGCATTTCCAAAGTATAGAAAATCGAGGAATTTGTTTACAAAGTAGTCCCAACGTAGTCTAGATTTCCAAAGTATTTCCAGTAAAAGTTTTGGAAAAATATAGTTGTTTTTCTTTCAAAGAAATTCTATGTTTTTCCATACTTTGAAAACGCGAAAAGAGGACCTGCTGGGGTTTTACCCTCATCGTCTATGCCTTGCTTACCTACATGTTCCCACGAGCTAAGTCGTTAAAATGAGGGTTCGTACAACTCCTTGAAAACCTGGAAAGTCCCAAATTTTTATTGTATTCCTGGAAAGTCCTTGAAACTCCTAGAATTTCGAACAAAGTCCTGGAAAACTCCTGGAAAAATGAATCGAATTTCATCATTCACAAAATCAAGAATGTTGTTATTCTAAAAATCATTTTCAAGCTTGAAAATGGGCGGACAAGGCTGAAAATTATCCTGGAAAAATTCCGTTACAACAGCTTCTTTAAAACTTCTGGATTTTTTCAAATTTCTGAGAATACGAACCGTGTGTCAATGTGATTCAGGATTCAAAATTCAAATGCTAGTGTCTCGAAGCTCGTGAGTTCGATTCCCGACTGTGTTTTATTTTCTTGTTCTTGAATCTTTATCCTCCAGCATTAATTTGTGAAGGAGTTTTCCTTTCGAGTGCAGTGCTTTCTCATTCACATATTACTGAAGCAATTATATAAGTCATTAAATTCCACTGTAAAATGAATATATTTTAATTTTGCATCTTAGAACAGTATCATAGAGCATTATTAGAACAGACGGAATCAATGAGTATCTGATAAATACAATTTGATAGAATAGTTCGAGCCTCGTAAATGGATACTTAAATATTCGTATATACAGTAATGTGGCAGCAATTATTGAAATTATCTTGCTCTTTGCCAGAGAACGAAGAGATTACATTGTCATCATCGCCTGAGAACACGAGCAAGGCCGTTTTACGAATTATGATTGCCAGGGTTCGTAAGCGTCCTGGAAATCCTGGATTTTCATTCCTTCCTGGAAAGTCCTTGAATGTCCTGGAATGTCAAGGAAAATCCTGGAAAATGCTGTAACTTTTCTGGTTGAATGAGTCAGTTTCACGAATCTTATTTTTTGCTGCAAATTATGACATTGGCACTGTTTTCAAACTGCAACAAGTGTGAATAGAAAAATGTAAATTGCTGTATATCCAGTACAGAAAAGCAGCTTCCTCTTTGAAGTGTTTATGTTTTTGAGGGGGAGGAAGGGACATTTGTACCCCATAAAAACTCCTGGAAAAATAGCTAAAGACCTCCTGGAAAATCCTGGATTTTTGTCATTCAGAAAGCGTACAAACCCTGATGGCTGCATATTTGTATTTGATTAAATAGAAGGAACGTATAGTCTCTCTTCATTCACGCTGATTCATTTCTATGGTATCGAAATCCGAGGTTTTTGTGTATGCTTCTTGTCTGCGTGCCGCACAGCGTTGTAGCGGTATAAAGCAACACAAACAAGGCAAGAAAAGCGAGAGTACACCCATTGCTGTCCAGCGGTAGCAGCAATATGGGCGGGAGCATGCGCAAGGATCATCAGCAATCTTACCCTCGACCTCTCCGTCCTTAGTACAATGATAAAACAGCGCCTTGACGCAACACATACACGTGCAACAGTCTATTACTTCATCCCAGTCCGAGTTACGCAAGGTTATTTCCTCCGTATCTGTAAGTGCCGGGGTTAAACTTAACCGGAAGTTATTAGTGACATTGGGTGTCACCACGCTAGTGCTAGTAAGTATAACAGGTCGAGCGGCGTTTATGTTATGTGCTGATGGGAGACGATCACGGAACTGGAACCGTTTGCCAAGATACGCGAAGTAACGCAGAGGCACTGTATCAATTGATGAGTTTCTCTTCGGACTATGCGGGGCGCCCGTCATATTTGGTGGCAACGATCGGCTCCGATGCTCGATCTCCTCCCGCAGTCTCCTGTCGTTGTCTCGCCGGACCACGGGTGACGCCGACGTGCCTCCTCTTATCGATTGCTTATCTGCAACTAATCCTTGTTTGGAGCCTTCTGATGAGCTGTATAGCTCCTCCAGACTGCTAACTTTCGCCTCGGGATTAGATTCGCTCCGTCTCAACAGCTTACCTCTCTGTCCTTTCTTACCCGAACTTTCCGATACTATGCGCTCCGTTCGGGGTTCTGCCACGACACGAGACTTTGATGTAAAACCATCCAAGCCCTGCCAGCCTGTATCTGCCGTGGAACACGATGGTATAGATTTCAATCTTCCCTCTAACGGATGATGCACTTGTGCATGCGTTATATGTAAAGGAACATCTCTCTCGTGTTGTCCAGGACGTCTGCCTGCAACGTCCAATACCTGCCTAGCGTCTGCAGAAATAACAAGTGAACGGACTGATTCGTTAGATAATTTCCGAGTCCCGTGCACGGGAGGTATCTTACTGACGCTCAGTTTTCGTACCGCCCTAGTATCCTGTTGAGCCACCATATCTAGCCCATCGTTAGGCTCACCCACGCCAGAATTCCTCTTCTGTGATGCTATTCTGTTATGATCTTGTGACTGGTACTCCTGTGGTATGTCGTCATTACACTGGGCTCCCTGTGTCACATAGGTCCGTTCAGGGAGTAAAGGCGGGGTGTTTCGAGGCCAAGCTATATGATCGCCATGTACCGTGTGAATTCTGTGCCATTTGTCGGTTGTTTTCGTCCTCGACTCCTGTCTGACAACTTCACGTGGTCGCTGATTGGCCTTGCCGTGCACGGTCTGTGTGCGTCGCCATTTTTCATTGCCAAGTCGTTCTGGAAAAATGTGCGAGTTCGGTTGTCTGATTTGTTTGTGTGGTTTGTGTCCTCTACTCGGACCTGAGGGCCCTCTGCGTCTCCTATCTTTCACAGGTTTTTGTACCTGTATATGAGTTGTCCTTCCACGTCCAGGAAGAATTGGTGCTCTTGGTGGTAAAACAGGTTCTCTAGGTGGTAAGATAGGTTCTCTAGGCGGCAAAACCGGTCCCCTGTCCAGCAAAACCTGTTCTTCCTTGTCAAGTATTACCACTTCCATGGGAGCAAGCACAGTTTTCCTCTTCAGCAAAGGTGACCCCTTCCTCGACAAACCTGTTTGCCATTCCTGTACAACCGGTTCAGTTGGAGTTGAAGTGGTGTCACTACCCGGTGAGACTGGTTCCTTGTCAAGTGCCGGTGGCGTGTTTTCCAGTTTAGGCGACAAAGGTCCACCATGGATAGTTCTAGTTCTAGACCACTTATCAGTGGCTTTTTTGACAGATGGGCGAGGTACAGGCTCCTTATTATTCTTGCCTGGCGTGTCCGTACCATGTACTGTCCTCGTGCGTCGCCAACGCTCATGATCCTTTTTACCCTTCCCCCCTACAGGAGGCGGCGGCGCGCATGCGCGTACAGACGCTATACGGCCATATGTCTCTATTACTAAATTCCTTGGTCTTCCAGTCCTGTCTGGACTAAGTTCCCCTGGAGGTTTAACCGCGACATTCTGGTTATGATCCACGTGTGTACTGGTCTGTTGCGGTGGACGTGACGAAGGGCTACCCCGTAGAGACCGTGGGATGCTAGTTATATGTTCACTTCTAGTTCCCGGCTGTGTAATGACAGGCTCGTCTCTCTCTGTGGTCAAATGTCTGGGTATGCTATAGATGACATTGGGTTGAATCATTACTGGAGGCGATTCTTGCCGAGTGTTTATTAATCCTTGTCGAGCAGCTGCCAATCCTTGCCGTGTATTTATTGATCCTTGCCGAGTATTTATTGATCCTTGCCGGGTGGCTATTGATTCTTGTCGAGCAGTTGATGCTTCCTGACGAGTATTTGCCGAACCTTGCCGAGCAGTAGCCGGCCTCTGTCGACCGTTTGCCGATTGTTGTCGAGTAAAAGTCAGTCCGTCTTCGAGTCGTTGTATCGTGTGTGGCTCCCATTTTGTTTGTAACTCTGAGATGTTGCTGTAAACGTTCTCTATTTTTCCAATTGCGCGATCTCGTTCGGCCAGCCTGGTAGCCAGAGAATCGATTCCAGCCATTCTGGTTCGCCCATAGATAAGGAACTGCAAGAAAATGACACAGAAGGCTGAATTCTGAATTCTGCGCCATAGATCAGTCGTTATCGTCTCGAGAGAGTCATCGCGCACTATTAACAACCATCGATACTTTCGTTGGAAGCAGCCAATGTGGCATTTGTGCTAAGTTTTTTCTCTCGACTGATAACAAAAACATTTACCTGCGATTCCATATAACGCATAACTCAGTGGAATCAAATTATAAAGTACTCGCGTGCTTCAGTTTAGATCAGTCGTTATCGTCTCGAGAGAGTCATCGCGCACTATTAACAACCATCGATACTTTCGTTGAAGCAGCCAATGTGGCATTTCTGCTAAGTTTTTTCTCTCGACTGATAACAAAAACATTTACCTGCGATTCCATATAACGCATAACTCAGTGGAATCAAATTATGAATTACTCGCGTGCTTCAGTTTATTTTTAGGCCGCATTCTATGCATAGATGGCACTATTTTTAGCACGCCGTTTCGGTCTTTTCGCGTAAAGGGCCAGGACGGTTTAACTCTACCGTTTTGCATTCTGGTGATATTTCAAGAGCTTTTTAAAAAACATTTCATTTTTTATCCTACTACCTAAGAAAAGTAATGTTTTATAATTGTAAGCTTCTCTTAAAGACAGTAAAACCCCAGAATACCTGGGATATTCTTTGCAATCTTGTCGGCGCTCGTCTTGCGTGCCGCGGTACATGATAAGTTGCGCGTACTGCGGAACGTTTAAATTGGTATGTGGTACACATTTCAATAATGTATTCATTTTAAAATTCCGGTTTCTTGTGTTTATTTTCCCTCACTTGAAAATATTAGGCTGTAGTCACGAGTGCATTGTTTAGCCCCGTTTTTCCTGACCAAACACGCTTTTTTTTCGGTTTTAATTTTCAATTCAATTTCAATTCAATTTTATTTACTTTTTTAGAAATATTACATGAATAACTCACCCCACAAATAGCGTAGCTAATCGAGGTGGGGTAAGTTTTAGTTATTCCAAATTACATCTTAGAACTAAAGAGAAAAAAAACGCAGTGACACAACAAAAACAAGAACACGAAAAACCAACACACACAAGGACGGAAAAGGAGAATTTGTGGTAGTTAACAAAACAAGCATAGTAGGGAGGAAAATAAGATATGAGTTATACAGTTATTATTTAATTTACAAAGTGAGGTGACGAGCTATTGATTTGTTGATAATTATCATCTTAATTTACAGAGCTTGATAATAACAGAAAATACTAGATGACGTTTTATCGATGACCAATAGATCATTCTTTTATGCGCTAACAATAGTAAGAGCGGATTTCATATGACTCTAGTGAAATAAATGCAAATGAATTACACCAATTAAACCTATTACATAGAGGATAGCACATGGGCGCGTGAGGAACGATTACGAATTTTATCTTCGATAGAGATCGTTAAGATATGAAGCAAAAACCGATATATACAACAACGAAACACAAGTTGATTGTTCGATGTTCGATGCACTAACAGATCAGAAAAATGACGCGAAGAAGCAAATACATAGGCGGCGCAGGACCATAAAAAGTGGGGGTGCTCATTAGTAAGGATGTATGGGAAGAGTGAAAACACAAAATACAGTAAATGTATGAAAATTTGACGAAAAGTGGGGTGCTCGAGCACCCCCTGCCCCCCCGGGTCCGCCGCTGTGAAATAGCTGTGCATACCAGCAGGATGTTAACGTATTCTTTAATGAAGCTCTCTCAGTGAAACCCGCTTCAATTATGTAAGTTTAATTTGAATTTAAAAAGAACTCTTTTAAAAAATGCTTTGAAGTGTGCAAAAATATTGAAATAATATCAAAAGTTTTATAAAATGTTCTAGCTATGCCCAATAATAATTGGGCCCGTTCCAAGCCTTAGATAGGAAATAATGTTGTCAAGTTGGTCACCGCTACCAATCTTTTAGAAGTTACAATTGACCATGAGTTAACATGGTCTAAACATCTACTCGGCCTCAAAAAATCTTTTGTAAATAAGATCAACTTATTGAAACGTTAGTTATTTTCTACCAAAGCCAATAAGACTGGATCTATATAATAAGGTTATTCTACCTTCAATAACTTATGCTATGGTTGTATGGGGCGGCTGCTCCAATAAGTGTTCATTTGACGCCTTGGAAGCAATACATTACAGGGCAGCTAGACTTATTTTCAATCTCCCACGGGAAATGCCCTCAACAGAAGTTCGTAAAGTAACCGGATAGCCAAGCTCTAAGGAACAACAATAACATAGTAGTACCGCGTTTTAATATGTTAAGAAAAACTCTATTGGCTATCGAGGGGCGATAATATGGAACATTCTAATCCCCATCCTAGGAAGCTCATGTAATAAAGGAATGTATGCGAGGGGGGGGGGGGGGGAGGGGGGAGGGGGCTTGGAAATCCCAGGCTCTTAAGGAATTAAGTTTCACTAGCGAGTCCCCCTCGGTAACACAGCAACGTATTAGTACAGAGTTTTTATATTACTGAATTTTATAATGTATTTTAACATGTTTTAACATTCACATTTTTAGACTGTAAATTAACTATTTTTAATTTATTATATAGTATTAATTATAAGTATATATTATATATTATTATATTAGTATTAATTTACATTGTTTTAGGCACGGCCCCACAAGCTGTATAGCTTTAATTTATACCGTGGATAAATAAAGTTATCATTATTATTAATAAATAAAAAGTATTATCAAGTTATAATTAATCATGCCAACAGCGATATGTTCGCATGTGAGAGATATGATATCTTTCTCTCTTGAAAGATGTGAAGTTTTCAACACTGAAGGAATATAAGTTAAAATGCGCTATTCACTGTTTATCAACATTGCCATTGTAATGCTAATGTGCCAACCGTAGATTGAATAGCGCCCTTTGTTCTTTGTTCAATAGATCTCTGGTTGGCACATTAATAACAATGGATGACGTCAGCGTGAACAGCGCTATATAGCTGAACACGCTGACATCATCCATTGTTATTAAAGTGCCAACCAGAGATCGATTGGTTCACAGAACAAAGGGCGCTATTCAATCTACGGTTGGCACATTAGTACTAGAATGGCAATGTTGATAAACAGTGAATGACGACGCTATAGCCAGGAGAGATAAGGAGAGAGAGGCGAGTAGTTGAGTGCGGCCACAAAACTAGCTTGTCGAACTTCTCGCCGCTTTGCGGGAAAGCTTTCTACGCAGGCAAAGCTTTATGTGACATGCTTTATATGAAAGCTTTATATGACAGCATTGACATGCTTTATGCGACATGACTTGGTTTTGTAATGGAAGTATGTGAACGGTAGCTCGCGTTGTTTCTAAAATGGCAGGCGCTAAACATACGTGTAAGATAAAGACAAGAGAGGAACCATGAGTGAACTAAAGTGTTTAGCTGAATCCTCTATTGTCAGGCATGTGATGCTTACATCCGGTTTTTTAGTTCCACGTCAGAGGGGGTTATGTATTATAAGTTCTATGTATTGAGCTTGACTTTCTTATATCCCGATACTTCGCAAGAAATTGACTAGATAAAGGCGTAGTTTTCTGTGCGCTTTTTTAAACAATTGTGCTCCCAAAAAGAAGATTGTTCACCCCCGTCGATACCCTGTTAGCAACCCTTGAAAGCATTTCAGTGACCCGACTCCTATCTACCGATTAGCACCCATGCAGTCCCTTATTTAGCGAACATCCATAGCACAAGAGAAAACCGCCGCCTCTTTGCTACGCGCACTTTTGATCGCCGCGAGGCCGTGTTTTGGTGTCGAGTTTCTTCTCACGCTGTGGGGACCGACGAGCGAGCCCCGAACCCCCTTATTCTGGCGGTGAAGGGGAACCACGGGAGCCCCAATTAACCCCTTATTCTGGCAGTGAAAGTGGGGGGACCCACCTTATTCTGGGGGTGAGGGGGAACCACAAAGGAGCCCCCCGAACCCCTTATTGTAGCGGTGAGAGCTGTGGCGCCCCCACATTGGTCACATGCTACTAGTAGAGTAAGAACAAATAACGGGAATGGCTTCACAGCATATCAATAACCACAGGCCACATTCTTGATTCTTTGCCACACCACTTCTACATGCAGTAATTAGTAATTGCGACCAAATAGAGATACTTTTGCGGTTCCTTACTGTTTCTTTTTTAGATGAAAATTTATGCACCACATATATTAGAAAAAAAATCAGTTAAAATTCAGCTATGCTTTCTAGAAAGAGAGAAAACGTTTTTAAGTACTTTTATTTAATGATGTTTATTTTCGATGACGAAAACGATGTAATTGCCTTGACCTGTATGTACTGCGTCATGGCATTCCGTCGTGTTTTGACTTTTTTTTATTTTCAAGAAATAAAAAGCCTTACGTCCCAGTGGATCTTGTAAAGTGTAACAAACTCTACTTGGAAAATTTGGCGAGCTTTCAGATGCAAAGAAAACGGATAGATATTTGTGTTGCTGTGGATTTTGTTCACGGTTCAAACACCACTAATTGTACTAGTATTTGACTAGTTCAACGGCTAGCGAACAAGCTACGTCAAATACATTCGTCGACACAATTAACGCTAAAAAGCGACGTCAAAATACCTATAACACTAGGACATGTGAAAGGGAAAAGGCTTTTGCACAAACAACATGTAAGGGAGTAACAATATAATAAAGAATTTGCCTGTTAAGAACTTTATGTTCTGGCGTACAAGATGATATATGATTAACAACGTCACATTTAACCGCTGAACTTGAGTATCATTCAACCATTTATCCGAAATATCATAGCGGACTATTATATAAATATATATAACATAACATCGCTCATATATCCATAAAGTGAAAAATGTTAAACAATTAAGACAGGGTTGTAATATGTTCATATGTCGTTGATTAGGTACCAATGGTTCCTATAAAACGGAGTGGGATATTCGCACATGTTTGAATAACTCCTATTCATGATATTGGGCTGTATTGTTCTAACCATATTATGAAGGACTGAGTTTGTTATACTATTTTTAAAAATGAGAATGTCTTCGTGATATAAAACAGCTTAGAAGTGACGAGTAAAATGTGCTGGTGATTTTGATTAGGATTAAAAAGTGAGACTTCCCAGTGGAAAATGTTTTTTTTTTTTTCGCAAAGACAACTATACTATAGTGGCTCATTAAAACTGAGTGACGTTTGTTATGAAGTATTTTGATGTATATGGAATTATAGAACAATTTTGAATATTTGCTATGATGCAACAAGAACATTTCGAGAAATTTTCCTTTACATTGCTTAGCATTTTTTAAAATATAAATTCGCCAGAATATATACTTTGAAGATTAAATGTATTTTTGTAAACTAATAGTTGTTTGTTTTTATTTTGCGACCGGGGAAACATTTATGTGTTTCTAGATCAAATAGTCAACAACGCATTTTCTATTCTAGTGCTTTTTTTTGTTTTATACCGCTTTATAAAGTAAGTGTATTTGTATAAAGTAATTGTACTGCATACTTGATTCAATAACCGTTGCTTTGGGGATGCGACCTTTGGTATAGGAAAATGGTGACCTATCAGCCTACAGTTACGAGCTATGATACGATACCAATTCCCAATACTCAAAACAGCCTCTCTAGAATCTTTCTAGAAGTTATAGGTGTCCCGAAGAGCTCCGACAAAATCCGTAGATGTTGTAGCAACGAAACATCGCGTTGAATGACTCTGCGCGCCACTAGTATCTCACAACAATTATTCCTTTGTCGTGTAGCGCTATTTCTATCTGATGACTTACCGCCATGGTTTAGAAGGCTTGTGAATCTACAACGAAATTCTACCATTTGTCCTGCGATTCCTGATTGAATCAACGGTCCCTTACTGTATTTGCAGTCAATATGGATGTCCTTTGTTTCACGTTTGTAGCGCGGACAAGTCACGTCACGCGTGATCGCTCACGTGACACGCTCCAAGGAACTCAACACGTCATTCTGTGCTAGATGACATGTCTTTATTGAACTGTTGAGTAGACGCCGTACAACACGATCACGTCGTCAGCCGGAAATCATATCTTACTCAGCATTCTATCTTGCGTTAAATAATGAGTTGAACTTACCATGCGATTCGCGGGGGATGTACTTTCAAGGTTAGAATGGCAGAGATGACAGTCAGGAAACCGGAATTTGCACCCTAAAAATACCTGTTCTGTCCTAAATTACCTTCTTCGGTGATCGTTTTAGCTCAAAGAACCCTACAAAATACCGGGATCTCCGATTATAACCCCTAAAAATACGACTGTCGTACCTACCCCCCCCCCCCCCCCCCCCCCCACGGACGCGATTTATATATATTACTGTTCTAGCCCGCGATGAATCCCCTTCCCCTTCCCCTTCCCCTTCCCCTTCCCCTTCCCCCGCTAAATAAGTATGTCTCCCTAAGTAGTAGAGGTAGTAGTCAACTAGAACGTTTTTCAGTTTTCTTTTCTTATTTAGAATCCACTATTGGAAACATAATAGCGGTAATTGCACGAACAAAAGGGACAGCGTTACGGTTTCTGATAGTTGTAGTACAATTACGTCATAAAGCAAATGGCCTATAGACCAAATGGACTACCGGTGTTTACATCTTGTTGCAACCCAATTCAGATCATGTGATGATTCCTTTGGGTGGTTACTTTTGTTACTTCTGCACGCACTCGTGCACTCTTTCGACTTAGAAAAATTTGACAATTGTAACCACCCAAAGGAATCATCACATGATCTGAATTGGGTGGCAACAAGATGTAAACACCGTTAGGCGATTTGGCCTATCCCGGTACACACCATACACCTAATTCAGAAAAGGTTGCTCCTTCTTGTAGCCCATGATGATGCGGGAGAAACTCATGTTTACCCAGTACAAAATGTCTAGCTAGCGATGTATTGTAGAATCGTTTAGCATTAGCAGAGTGATAAGATGCCTATGCAAACTCCATTTGCATTGGTAATAAACTCCCTGGGGATTGTAATATAAAAGAAGTATTATCCTAACAATCCCTTGTCATTCAGTCAAGCAGCGAAAGAGAAAGGGTTGTCGACCCACCCACCCTCCCTGCGAGATGAATCGGGTTGATGTTATTTCCTCCATCTTTCGCCTGACCTGGGCTTGTCCCAGGCCAGAGCGATTCCCCATACCTAATTATCATAACAATACACAGGGAGGAATATTACACTATTTTGATAGGGACACATTTCAGGGTATGAGATGAATTGTGAAGTTTCTATGATGAGATGCTAATGGCGGCTTTACAGCCTATGTAAGTATTTTTCCGGCAATACTTTGCCTCAAGAGAAATCCGGTGTTTTTACTTTGCCCCAAGAGAAATACTACCGAATCGCTACGGCGTCACAAGAATGTACAAAGAAAAAAAAAATCAAGTGACCCCAGTGGGATTCGAACCCACGACCTTGACTTTCATGTGCCAATGCTCTGCCAGCTGAGCTATTTGTGCTGAGGTCAACTGGGAGCAGGTCGTGGAGAGTTGGATATATAAATCACGGCGACATTTCAGGGGCGTAGCTAGAGCCGTTGTAAGGTACGCAAGAGAGTAGTCTAATGACATCATCATCGGTAATCATGGACATCTTTGTAGTATTCATCTCTATTTTGCATTACAAACGACAACACATACCTATTCCATTGTATCCTCTGGTATCCTCTCTACTGCAAATCCCTATCTTTCCTCATTTTACTCATTTCAAAGTAATCATATAAGTGATAAGAAATAAGTCCAAAGTTGTTTCTGACGTTCTGTTTCTAAAGAAGCATTATCGCCTGAAGCATTTTTCCATACAACCTTTGTTAATTTTGCCGTAATGCTTGAGAAAAAGGTTGTAGAAATAAAACTCACAGGATCAGTGTCCATTTCTCTTACGATTCTGAATTATTTTATTCAGTAGCAACTTATTTCGTTTGTGGTGGGTTAGGTGAATTGTTAGGTGAAGTTGTACTGCAATGGGATATAAATAAACGTTTGATTGACTGATTTACCAAACCAGACAAAATGTGCCAGGAGTCCTATTACCCGGAGTGACGACCTTCAAAATAGGAGTGTCGGCCAACACTGTAGAATTTGTGCTAGTTTTAGCATTGCAAAATTACTCCATGTCTCAAAGGGAGTCAAAAAAGACATTTGAATTCTATAGCCAAAAGACCACTTTACAGGTTGAAAAATTGCAATTCAATACATCTATGTTATTTACCGGCTGGGAGGTCCGGATCGTGAAATACCGTGATCGAGGTCTTGAAAATACTGACCGAGACCGGAGGTCGAGACCCCCATAAACATCTTTATTTATTTATATTTTTTTGTTGCTTTCATTTAAATAGCATAAAACTTCACAAAAAGTAGCGCGCGCACCTTAGTAATTCAGCGCGCGCACGATTCATTCGGACCCGGGGTCGTAATTCAGCGCACGATTTGATGGATACCGGACCGCTGAAAAAATAATAACAAGGCTTTCACTAGGAAATAGAAATAATATATAGATTTAGCCACTGGCTAAAAGCGGAGCTCCCGGTTACATATTTTTTTTAACGAGACAAAAAGGTTGCCATTGTACATGAATAGATAGCCTTGCACCGTTATACCACGTGACTAAGCACTTGTTCATCCAAGTGTGGTTATCTAAGGTTCATCCCTTCGGCGGACGGACGGACGCCGGACGGACGTACGCTATACCTTTAATACCAGGAAGAGCCAACCAAACTTGGACACATTCATCTTTTGGACGATACCATTTCAACGCCCTAATCATTTGACTTGGCGCCGTCAATAACGTAAGCAAAATGAGCAAGAAAGCCCGTGACGTTTGAAAATCAACTCCATAGTTATGACAGACGTTATTTCCTTAGGTATGGTGCTCCGCTTGCGCGGGCCTTGGGCCCGCGCAGGAGCTCCGCTATAAATAGGACAGATTTTGGTTAATTTAGTTTAGTAGTACAACACATCAACACTTTAAAAAAAGACTCTTGTTTTCACCAGTCATTCCCCTAGTCACTTCCATCTCCCTCTCCCAGAGATGTATTCTTGCTATTCTTGGGGTTTGCAATCATTCCTTTGGGAATAAAGTCATATATGTACGGCGGCCATGTTGGAGGACAGAACAAAGGGAGTTTCTTTTGCCCTGTTCTTCCAACATAGCCGCCAGGGGTTGGTTTTCACTACGACATAAGCGGCGTAAAGCATAAGCATAAGAAGAACGGAAGCCTCTGATCCTTATGCTTACGCGTATGTCGTAGTGAAAACCGCACTAAAGAAAATAGTTAGTTTGATCCTTATGCTTACGCTTATGTTGCTAGTGAAAACCAAACCCTAAGAATTGACATAGCTATATAACGAACGAAAAACTCCACGCCAACGCTTACTGATATAATGATCCCCCGTGTTCTTTCATCCGAATCCATTACTTGTAGTTAAACTAACTTGAATTTCTGATTAATTGTTATGAAGCCCAATGAAGATTGTCACAGCTGACTTTCCGTGTTTAATAAGCTTAACTTTGTTCCTTTTACACCTGTGCTACGCTCAGATTATTCCCATAAAAAAACTGTGCAATGGTTGAATTACGACTAATTTTGTCCCGTGTTATAATACGGAAATGAGTTCTATATGACCATGGGCAAATAAACTGTTCCCCTTCGAGCGTCTCAGCACTATCAAAAAGGGAGGATCCAAAAATGAGAAGAAGTTCATTGATAACAAAGTAGAAAAATGTCGTTCAAGGCCCGAAGTATATTATGAGTAGAATGTGAAATTAAAGGAGGGCCGATTTTGTTTTTCTGAAGCTGGACAGCACGATAAGCAGTGATAAAAATCTGGGTGGTTTCTTCAATGTAAAAGTGTTAGGAATGCTTGTCGGAAAAAATACCGTAACAAAAGTCGAGTCGCCGATAAGTTGCCGTCCCTAAAAAGGCTAGAAAATAGCTCGTTGTTCAGAATGAGCTCTACAAACTAACCTCAACCAGACGGAGGTCAAAGAACCATGGGGACATCGATTTATCGGAAGTTGTCCATCCTCAGTGGAGGTGTCACAACGTCCTAACCCACTTAACAGACTGGGGAACAGTGCTCGGACAATTTTTTGAAATAAATGAATAAATAAATAATACCAATGACCATTTGAACACACAGCACACAGTTAAACAAGGTAAATCTTCAGTAACGTACATTACATACAATCTGGTTTCTTAGTAAGATTGCCTTATGAAGATAGAAAGGGACATAAAGGGAAAACATATTTCCCATGTTTCTAAGATTTTATTCCGCGGATAAAGATCCGTGTCGCGTCAGAATTTATTCTACGAGCGTCTTTTTTTTTAAAGCTAAAGAATGACCTATTTTCTAGCATGTTCTAGTGAAATAGTGAATTTGCAGTTAATTTTTGGACTTCAAAGACAAAGCGTTGAAGCGTACAACTCCAGATGTGATCAAAATCTATTCCCCAGGAGGCGATCTCAAAATGGGTGTCAGCAATTTTTGATTTTCCTTTCCAATATTTTTTTTATGCTAATCATGTAAAATTTTCTCACGTTTCAGGATCATGTGAAACTTTCTCACGTGATACTTCCATACGGAAAATAGGAAATATCTCTGACATCGTTTTCTAAAACCATCTTTCTAAGAATTGAATTCGATTTACATGCGCATTTAGTTTTGTTAGATTTCCTCGAAAAAAAAATCAATTTTATAATCATCAACATCGTCAATACTTTTGTATCACGAGCTTTGTAGTTTTTCGAGTGTAATTCGAGCTCATGCAAAGAATTCAAAGATTACTTAACAACTGTTACTACTAATCGTCGCTTCAAGTATAACATCATGGTTATTCAGGAACTTTATGTCGTGCTAGGCACAGGATATTCAATGTTCTATTTATTGCAGTGCTCTATTGAATGGGTGAATTTCCCATTCAAACTGTCATGACAGAGTGCCTCGCCGACACCCTTGACGCCTATATTTAGGGACTAGCTTTGGCTATATTCATTAGTTTTAAGTAAATGCCTTGAAGATCATTATTTCCAGCAAAGCTGGATGTTTCTCGACTTGCCATAGGCGATAGCGTGCAAGCAGACTAGACGGCCAAACGACACCAAACATGACATCTCAAGCTATTTGCATAATACAGAAATGATAGCCTGTATGAATAACATTAAGTTCACCGGAAAGCTGCAAGAACCTTTCTTAGAAGATACCCCGCAAACATCTTTTAATTTAGTCCAGTTTTAATTTAAACCAGGTTTTATTGAGCCCTTAGAATCTGTTTTGTCGGTTTAAGAAGATTTCTAATTTGTGTGGAATATTTATTTTCTTGTACTCTAAGCGTTCTATGGTACAGGTGCGAATCCTGTGTCAGCGTTTATCTGTTTCGCCTTTTCGGGATTATAACTACAGCTCTACTAAATTCGAGTCGTAACTTAAGTACTCAACTTTGGTTTAAAAACACTAAAAACAGTGCGGCGACTCATGGCCGCTAAATTTCGTGATCCTTGTTCCTAACACTCCTAGAAAATTCAACAGGAGAACGCAGGTTTTAATGTTATGGTCAAGTGGTCTTTTTATTTACTTTTATATCCAAAGATAAATCCAAAACCGAGGTTTTTGATAGTCAACTGAAGAGCAAGTAAAAAAAGATGAAATTAAACAAAAAAAAAAAAAAAAGCCCTCGCCTCTTGGTAGAATTAATCGTTAGTGTTAAATGCGGTTGATCCTTTTTCTTGATAGTGAGTGATTTCATGTTTCTTGATACCGAAATAAACACCACCCCCATACATGGTAGCGATAGTAATGCTCGTGAAATTTACATGATGAGCCTTAAAATATAAATTCCAATTGAAATGTACAACTCTGTACTAAATCTTACCGGCCTTACCTGTGTATTTTCCGTGCCTATTTATTGTGTATCGAGTCTGGGTGCTGCTTCGTCGTCAGGTTAGTGCGCTTTTCTGCGAAAAGCGTGTTTCAAATCCGAGCGAAATTGACGTACATAGGTCTGTACAGATGTTCACCGTCATTTATTTCAGCTGGTGACGTCATAGGCTAGTTTATAGGTACTGGAAACCAAGATATTTGATTGGTTTATCCATCTCCAGTTTGCATCACAATATTCCTTCGATTATTAAAAAGTGATCTCCATTTTAACGAACTTAAAATGTCTCTTACTTTAGTCTCACCCTTTAAATTGAGCACGAAGTCATTAAGACCACTTTTGAGTCGCTATTAAGTAATTCTCTTTTATGAGTCAAAGTTTTGCATGCCAAGTATTTTGTTGTCAGGAATATTAGTCGGGCGGACTCGTGATCGCCAAGCTTAATAGCTTGTCTTAATACTCATGCGAGCAAACTTCATTTGAAGGATGACAGCTACCTATACTAGAGATTTAGAAGCCTAGCCAGCTGCACACGTAATTACTTTGAAGAAAAGAAATAAGAGAAAAACAAAACAACAAAACAATATTGGGGGGGGGGGGGACTCCAATATTTTTTGGTCGGGGATGATCGTCGGAAATTTTCAGTTTCACCGCTAAAAGATACCAAACATGGCGGGCCATGGCGTGGCTCAAAAAAATTATTACCCTAAGAGATACCAAGTAGGCGCGAAGGGCACAGGTAACAGGTGAAAGCACCATCATAAGAAAAAAACAATTAGGACATAGTTTCGGCCCTAAAAGATACCTAAAATTTATTGAAGATCACGATCACCTCTAAAAAGATACGACGATCATCCCCGACCAAAAAATATGGGAGTCCCCCCCCCCCCCCCCCCCCCGGGCAAGTTATCACAAACATATTATCGGCGCGAAAAGTGGCGCGGTGAAGGGAGGGGACAGGCGTTACCAGAAAAGAAATAACATTGATGAAGCTGCCCTGCCCGTACTGTAGTGTGCATTAGAATATCATGTCTGGTCGTCGAGAGCGAATGGACTTTTAAAGACCAAAGATGAGAAATGATTCCTAACGATAAGAAAGACAGACATTTTTATATTTTAATAAACCTTAAATTAAAATACATAATCAACTAGGCGCAGATATTAGCTGTATTCACACTAGAGACGGAAAACTCGTCTGAGACGAGTTTCTCCCCTTGAATATGGTTCCCTATTCTTCTGTGATCACGCGAAAACAATTTTTTTGAAGAAGAAAGTTTAGACAGATAACAAGCAAGTGTTTTTGAGTAGACAGGAACTTTTTTCTGACGAGAAACTCGCTATTATGCTATTATGACGGATTCTGTTTTTCCTAGAGAACCACTCATAGCTATTCATAGATATTCAAAAGAAGCAATGAATGCTGAAAAATCACAATTAAACAAGCCGAAAATTTGGCACCATGGTTTAATTGTCATTTTTCAGTATACATTATTCGTTACTTATTCTGTTTATTATTCTAAAGAATCAACGACAAGAGGAGTTTATTGAGCATCATAGATTTCCAAATTGTATGCCGCTTCGCTTGGGGGATAAGGTTGTTCATTTTTTAAGTTTTCATTTTCAGCTGATTTGCATTGGGAAAATACAATCAATTTATAATGAAGTGATCCCCCTCTGAAAGTGCAATGATTAACGTGATCCCTCTCGAGCTGTTAAAATTTTTCGTGATCCCCCTACCCCCGCGCTCCCTATCTGAACTAGTGGAAAATAGTTCACTAAGTAGCAAAGGGCATCGCATGTCTCCGCCCGGATTTTGATAAAGGCACTTCATCAAGCCCCAGAAATAAACATATTAGGTGAATATGCCATTTTGTGTATAGTTGGCAAACCATCATTCTCGAACCCAAAGCTCCCCGGCTCGTAACCTCGCGGGGGAGGCTCTGGTGACAGCCATTGACGCATGCGCGAGATTTAATACAGAACCACTGAGAGAAAGACCTTTTAGCGCATGCTCAAACGTTCAAAACCAGCCAATCAGCGACGGCCCTCAAATTGATATCCCCAGAGCCTCCCCTGCGAGCAGATTGGGCCAAATCTGAAATTCGAAATTTTTCAAATTTGTGAAGTCACACTTTAGGACCGATATCAAGAAAATTTCGCCAAAAGCTGTCGTTTTGCCGACGTTGCAAAACTTCCTTATTAGGAAATCCTCCCTTACCTTATTTGGAAGGTCTGTAAGTACTTTTCCTCATATCTTAGCGAAAAAAGCAGGAAAATTGACCAAAACTTGCAGATACTCGAGAAACATCCTTCTCTTGATCGCCATTTTGTTTTAACCCCTGCCGAGGGGCCTGAGTCACGTTTTGAACACCACAGGCAACCCGCGCTGTTTTGGCATAAAAACGACAGCACTTTCTTGATAGAGTCTATAGTGAAAAGGCCGCTGAGCAAGAATAAAAATGAAGCGAACACGGCAACATCTGAAAACTGAAAGTATTGCATTTTTGCACTCTCAAGCAAATATGGGTTGAAAAAGAATCTTTCGGGATATCGTTCGTTCGGGAATTACCCCATTTTCGCCTTTTTAGCCCAAGCTGAAGTCGATTCTTAACGTCCTTTAGTTTCAAGTGTAGTTTCGAGAAATAGGGTATGACGAATAACACAGACAGGTGTGTTTTAGTTTATGTATAATTTAGATTACAAAGCTTGAAATATTATAGTGGTGAGTATGAACACAGCAGACAGGTGGGTGTTAATTGTCTTGAAACCTAGCTTTAATGGTCTTGAAACCAAGCTGGTCCTTATATTAGTTCCAATAAACTCTCAAAGCCTGTTTGAAATCACCTCTGAACACTCGGTTTGAATCTGTTGTTGGAAGCCACTCGGCGGTTTGTTGTTGGCATGCGCATAGAGCTCACAGAATAATGAAAAGCATTTAAGTAGAGAGTGCGACGAATAGTACAGTGTGTTTAATCTAAACTTTGTGTTTGAGGTGAAGGCTAATATTTCAGCTTTTCAGTTACAACACCAAAATTAGAGTATGGGTAAAGCATATTGAGCGAAAAGGCTAGAATTTACATAGCTCTTTGTGTTTGCGTTATTTTAATTATTAATTGTAATGAATGTAATATATAATAATTCAGATTACAAAGCTTGAATTGTATAATTAATGTACTTTTAGTGTATTTTTTAATTATAATTAATGTATAATTTAGATTGCACAGCTTGAAGTGAAGCCTAATATTTCGGTTTTTCAATTGCAACACCGAATTAGAGTTGAGCAAAAGGCTAGCATTTACATTAAGGTTTGTGACCAATGGGTGAACCCTATATTGGTCACGTGCCGTGTTTATAACTACGATAAAGACACTCATGTTTAATTAATGAGTGTCTATATCGCAGTTATGACACGGTACCCCGGATGAAGTGCCTATTTCGACACATGAAAGCGTATATGGGTGTACAAGGGTGAACCCTTGCAAACCCGGGATCAGAACTAATGCAAGGAACTAATACTAGTGTTTCGTCATTGGCGGCTAGGATGCCCCCGCTTAACTTTATTACAATCACTAGATATATTAATTATGACAATTATGCTTATACGCTAATTTAATTAACAAATGGATGGGTGACTTTTTTTAGGATTTTGTGAACGCTGGTCCACCCAAACCGCAACTGTTATCCATGTGGGCTGCTTATTCTGTATCTGCGCATGTTTGGTTCTGTATCTGCGCATCCTTGACGTTCTACGTCACACTAGCTATACTCTGCGGTTGTCAAATTCTTTCATGACTGCTTTTTCTTTTATTTGAGTAAATTTATTAATACACTCTTTTTTTTTATAAGAACCTTTTTTATAAGAACGTTCAGCCTGAAATTTAGCCAAATTTTAAGAACATGCTAAGAACATGCCTGAGCCTCAGATAGGAGCAAAATAGATTTATTTTCAGTGATGCGTTCTAAAATCCAGAATCAAATGTGTTAATAATAACGACCTTCAATATTGTAATTTATAAACCCTCTTAAATACTTCATTGGTATGCATCATTCTATAAGATCTATCATATTTCAGGTTCCGACGTCCTGAAATGTAAGAACATCCGTAAGAACATTTCCAGCCTCAAACTGCTCCAAAAATAAGAACAGCCCAGCCTCAACAGAAAATTAGACGTTCTTATAAAAAAAAAGAGTGTAGTCCAGTACATCTATCGAAAAGATGGGGTGAACCTAGAACTAATTGCAACAGAAGGTCTCTCAACGGTTTTCGACACAGAATTATATGCTTAATAACATATCAAAAGTCCTAGTAAGTCCTAGTAGTGGAAAGTTGTGAAATTTAGATTTTAGAGACAGTGCTCGAAATCTTGAATGGCCGCCATCTTGTGTCACAGGGTAAAGCCCGCGTGGTAACAAAATTAGAAAATAAACTTTAGAACACTTTAATATTGATCTTTTTCAGGTCTAGATATCTTAGTATGAATATTTAAAACCTGTTTAACAACCTAACATTGCATTTCTTGTGCGTTTTGAGCAAAAAAAACATGGAGTTCGACAGAAAGTGTATGCAAACCTAAGCCGATGAACTCACATCGCTAATAATCAAGAAGTCAAAGAGCTTTTCATTTAATGAATGGAACAGGTCAAATTCGGAACTTCTTGATTTGCGTTATTTTAGAGTACTTTTCCTAGAATTCGACTCTTTATCAAGCTAATGTGACTTCCCTGGGTCGTAAATTGGCGCTTGAATCATATTAAGTAGGGCAGTCTTGGAAAGGCGCGTCTTTAGGAAACGTGGGATCAGCGTAAGATTTGACTACGAGCCGCCAGCTTCTATTTCTGATAGTAGTGAACTACATATTTAGTTTGAGTATTATCTCATTGCTATATCTCATATTTTGCACCACATTTCGAGTCTTTCGAAAGTTAATTCTTATTAGATTACACGTATCATTTTCTCGAAATATGCTATTTGTTTATCATAGAAGTCGAAAATTCATATTTAGTAAAGTGAAATAAAACATTTTTCGAAGAGAAACCACCTATAGCAACAAAATATTATACTTACGTACGTATTTTAGTTCATTTGAAGTGCATTCTAAACTAATTGAAGAAAACTTTCTTTGGTTGCCCGTAGAATACTGAATGCGCCTGGTAATTCACTACGCAGAAAATTAAACTCTCTTACTTTCTCTTAGCTTATTGAACATTTCAATGGGGACGAACATTGTGCCTTCAGCTAGGGAAATACGAGGCACGAAATCCCTCAACTTGTCACGCTACGTTGCAAGTCTAATGTATTTTGCTCGTTTGTCGTCACAAGTTGTGTGTTTGATGAAAAACGAGCAACTACCAGAATTTGTGGCAAGTTTTTTACAACTTGCAACAAATGTTTTGATTGCGGGACAAGTTGTGGCGCGAGATGAAAAACGCGCAAAATCGATCATCTTAACTTGCAACGCAACAATCAAGTTGCGGGATTTTTTTTCTGATGTCCACAAAAAAGAACATACATAAGATTTCTTTGGCTATTGTGCACCATGCATTACGTGAATAAATAACTACTACTACTGCTGCTGCTGCTGCTGATCCATTTGCTTGACCAACTGAGCAGAATATAACATCACTTCCTTTCTACAGATATGGATGTTGGTAAAGTTTGTGTTTCTGAGAATACCTCACCACGAACATAATATAAAATATATCCATTTGCTTGACCAACTGAGCAGAATAGTAAAATCACTTCCTTTCTACACAGCTACAGATATGGATGTTAATAACGTTTGTGTTTCTGAGAATACCTCACCACGTAATCCCAGCACGGGTGAAATTTCGGTTCAGCTCTGATACCAAAAAGTGCAGCAAAGCGCATATACACCCGAGCCGTGCCATCAAAAGTGGTACCCGTACCACATTTTATCCGAGCCGTGCCAAAAAATCCCTGCCTTGCGGTTGCGTCCTGTGCTTGCGCCATGTACTTGCTTATTGTGCTTGCGTCTTGTGCACGCGTACTGCGCTTGACTCCTGTGCTTGTGTCCAGAGTTGCGTCCTGTTCTTGCGTCGTCTGCTTGCGTCCAGAGTTGCGTCCTGTTCTTGCGTCGTCTGCTTGCGTCCTGTGCTTGCGTGCTGTGCTTGCGTCCAGAGTTGCGTGCCGTGCTTGAGTCCTGCGCTTGCGTCCAGAGTTGCGTCCTGTGCTTTCGTCCTGTGCTTGCGTTCAGAGTTGCGTCCTGTTCTTGCGTCCTGTTCTTGCGTCGTGTGCTTGCGTACTTTGCTTGCGTACTGCGCTTGCATCCTGTGCTTGCGTCCTGTGATTGCGTCCTGTGCTTGCGTCATGTGCTTGCTTATTGTTTGCGTCCTGCGCATGCGTACTGCTTTTGAGTCCTGCGCTTGCGTCATGTGCGTCCTGTGCTTGCGTACTTCGCTTGCGTCCAACCTGTGCTTGCGTCCTGTGCTTGCGTACTTCGCTTGCGTCTTGTGCTTGCGTCCTGTGCTTGTGTAATTCGTTTGCGTCCTGTGCTTGCGTTCCAGTGAGTACCGACTTTTACTGCCGACCGCAAAATATCACACAAGTCGAAAAGGAGATCCCTAGTCCCACTGTCAGGCGTCAGTCGCAACCACGAACATAATATAAAATATATCCATTTGCTTGACCAACTGAGCAGAATAGTAACATCACTTCCTTTCTACACAGCTACAGATATGGATGTTGATAACGTTTGTGTTTCTGAGAATACCTCACCACGTAATCCCAGCACGGGTGAAATTTCGGTTCAGCTCTGATACCAAAAAGTGCAGCAAAGCGCATATACACCCGAGCCGTGCCATCAAAAGTGGTACCCGTACCACATTTTATCCGAGTCGTGCCAAAAAATCCCTGCCTTGCGGTTGCGTCCTGTGCTTGCGTCATGTACTTGCTTATTGTGCTTGCGTCTTGTGCACGCGTACTGCGCTTGACTCCTGTGCTTGTGTCCAGAGTTGCGTCCTGTTCTTGCGTTGACTCCTGTGCTTGTGTACAGAGAACAAGACGCGAGCGCGCGAGCGCTCAAGTTGTTATTGTACTAATAATACTTTCAAATTCTTGTTTCGGACGAGCAATATAAGCGAAAATAGAATAACTGATAGAGGGGTTTTTAAATGTAAATGAATCGCTTAAATATCAGGCGTGAACACGGAAAGTGTTCTGTACACGTGTAGATCTTCCATTTCATTTCATTATATGCGTATTTCCCTTACGATTTCGGCGGGTATCTCGGCCCTTAAATCTTCCTAAAGCAAAAGTCTCAAGAAGAAAATACTCAACGGAGAGTCACATATATTAGAATAATGTCAAAGAAGACACAAAATATCTATTTCATTGAGATATGATAAAATAATTGCTCGGTTTCCAGAGAAATAGCTCAACTTCCGGTTACAGCCTCGTTTCCATGCTAAAGGAAAAGAGTCCTATTCTAAACTGTTAAATTTGGAGGTGTTCCACCTCACGGATGCAGTAGGACTTTTAGTATGTTGTTTATGATGGTAATTACTATTGAATTGTGAAGAGAGAGCTTCTGTTGCAATTAGTTCTAGGTATATCCGTAAATGTACTGGACTATAAATGCATTCTTTAGTTTCGTGTTCTTTAGTTAAAAAGAATAAAACACTCCAGCTCGTTTTATACATACCACTATACTGATATTAATATTCTTACTAGCCTCCTAGGTTTAGCTTGTATTAGCTATTTAGGAATGAAATAAACTAAGAATTGAACTAAGATTAATGTGCCAACCAGAGATCGATTGGTTCACATAACAAACGGCGCTATTCAATTTACGTTTGGCACACAGAGCAGAAAACCCTGCTAAAATCACTAAATCTCAAATAGTAAGGTCGGGTTAACTCAGATGAGCTTGACTTTTTTTGCATGGAGATTCCTCATTTGATGGAAAACAAAATATCAAAAATGGCTTTTTTCTAATAAATCCGTCTTTGAGATATTAGTTTTTAAACTTTGGTTTCTGTGCCATTTTATGGGAGAATTAGTACTTTGATCAGGAATTATGCAAACTTTGGTCGACCATATCTGAAAGTCATATTCTTCAAATTTCTTAAAAAATTGGAATTAAGCTAAGCTTTAGGTCACACCAGGGACGTGTGAAGGTCACACAAACTCTTTGTATACGGAATCTTGAGCTTATATATTGAAATATGGCGAAGTTAGACATTTGATTTTTGGTAATTTCCGCTCTGTCTGGCATACTAGCATTAGACTGGTAATATTGATACACAGTAAATAGTGCTACACTCGGTATTATAATAATTTTGGCGAGCATTGTGGCGTAGATTATCCGGGCTCTGATGAACATTTTGGTGGGCAGCGCGAGTCAATCGGCGCTGATGATGGTCGCCATAAATTATTGTTTTTGTATTCAACGCACTTCAAAGTTATTATGTTCTTGGGCCTAAATATGTTTTGGGCCCTTCTCGCTGCGCTTGAAGAATCGGGCTCAAAACGTGTTTACGCCCGCAAACATCAACTATATCGTTATAATAATTGAAGGATGCATGTGAATACCAAAAAGGCGACGAAAAAAAAATCGTCCCCGGGTGGGCTTGAACCACCAACCTTTCGGTTAACAGCCGAACGCGCTAACCGATTGCGCCACGGAGACGAGGACGAAAGGAGTAGCGAGCCATTTGCTAGAATAGCGTTGGACGTATCTCGGTTTGTTCATCCATCAGTCTACGGAGCATAGCCATATTTGGCAAGACCTTGTTCTGAGCCTCTATCTCATGCAGCCCATTTTCCATGACAACGGCCGACGCTTTGATAAAATCACAGAAGCGGAGATTTCTTAGAAAAATACATCAACAACAACATGGGCTCGTACGCTCATCTATGTTGATTTGCGAAAATAATTTTTACATGGTAATTAACAGCAAGGGTCTAATTATCTCGTGCTCGTGAATTGAATTCCTGAAAACTATGTTGAGCTGTTTAACTTTACCGTTATATCGAGACAACGATTTGCCGGATACCTACTTTGGCTTACTCAACTTTAGCATTTTTGTACATGTCGTCATAAAAGGAGTTAGACGCTGAAATTCAGAGCATAGCTAGACTGACTAGTTTGGTTTCGCTAAGAGAAATTTGAAAGAACAACTTGGCCGCTCTGGGAAATTGTTAGTGCATAATCAATATGCACCGTATTTAGCATCTGCGAGTGAATGAGTTCTGTGAACTTTTGGTCTGAATATCACATTAACTAGTTTAAATCGACAGCAATTCATATTAGCTATTTGTTATATATTGCTTGGGTACTATGTTACATGTATGTGATTATCATAACTCCACAAATATGACGAAATATTATTCAAAATATGAAAGACATTCTGAAACCGCAAAATTCATGCTCGCGCCAAAAGCCGATTTTTGTACACCTTGTCATAAACGCGCAACATAAACATCGTAGGTCCCATGCGAATCTCCTATTATTGAACTATTCGTATACGAGATGGGAACTCATGAAGGTTTCGCGTTTTGAAATAAAGAGCAATAATCTAAACCACGTCGTTTTGTAGCTGGAATCTTTTTGTTGTGTGTGCGAACGGTGGTGCACATTTCACAGGCACGGATGAAACATTTCGAACATTCCGGCATGCATGCTGCAAAAACAACGCTAAACCATGCATAACTCTTTTAGTTTTTCCTTTGTTTCAAATAAAGTAAACAGATAATTTGTAAAAAGGGGGTTAAAATTGATTTTGTCTAACCCAATCCGTCCAAATATAAGTTTTAGAATAAATGATTCACTAGGAATAATATTCCCTGCTAGCAGAGGCCTCTTTTCTCTGCATTCCGCTGGCTGAGGTTCGCGAGGAAAGAGACCTCTGCGCTGGGTCGAAACTCGCTTTGTTTTACCGCCGTCCACATAACCTTGGACGGTTTGCTGACCGTTTCTTGAGCCCACTATATGCGCACGCATATCTACAAACGTTTTCCGCTGAGGGGCTCAAATAATATCAGCGGAAAACGTCTGTAGATATGCGTGCGCATATAGTGGGCTCAAGAAACGGTCAGCAAACCGTCCAAGGTTGTGGACGGCGGCAAAACAAAGCGAGTTTCGACCCAGCGCAGAGGTCTCTTTTCCTCGCGAACCTCAGCCAGCGAAATGCAGAGAAAAGAGGCCTCTGCTAGCAGGGAAGGAATAATATTTATACGCTGCGTGTTTTATTATGCAAATTAAGTAAGAATAATTAATTCAAAGTCAAACATCGCCTGTCTTCGTGCACTGCTTTAAAACGGCCACCGGCGTCATGAGGAAAAGCAAAGCCGATGTTCCTCCTTCGCCAAAAACTTAAAAGGCTGCCCATCCAGCGCTTCAAAGCATAGATGCAAAGTATGTTGTGTCTGGGAGGCGACCGGCCGACTAGATAGTACTGCAGTGCAGACGACCATCATGTGTTGGGATCTATGAGGCTATGACAAGGCACTGTTCCTGTAGGAGAAGCAGAAAAATTCAATCAATACATCCGTAGGCTACCCAGCCTGATTTGTGAGAAGAATTAACGGCAAAATACAGAGAATGTATGGACATGTAAATCGCGAGAAAAATATACGATGGAAATTTTTACTGCGGTTTTCATAATTCTGCGAACTCTCGCTAACGATTTCCAACCGTCAAACCGCCTTCTGGCTTCCGTCAATCAAACTCCCGAGTCTTTTCGACGTTACTCTTAGTGCTTTTGATTGGCCAGCACGTAACGTTGCTGTCGCGACAGGAAGCCATTTTAGCACTGCTTAGGCGCTGGCCAATGAAAAAGCACAAAGAGTAACGACGAAAAGACTCGGGAGCTTGATTGACGGAAGCCAGAAGGCGGTTTTACGGTTAGAAATCGCAGTAAAATCACGATTAAAAAACTGTTCTACAATAATATCTAGTTGTACTTCTCTTGAAATCTGCGAAAATTATGGGGCTTTGAGCCCTTTTACTGTTCGCTCGCTCCTTATACAATAAAATTCAACTGATTGAAAAAAGGCCACCAAGATGGGTTCGACTTCAGAATACATCCTACAATGCCCGGCAAATGGAATGAGAGTTGATGAGAGTATGCGATCAAACGTGAGCTCATCACAGTTTGATTAAGATGAAATTGCCCAGAGACCCCAGAGTTACAAAGTTTGGCCTCTTAGCATATGTAATTTCACTGGGTAGATGAGTCTATTTAATGTGATATTCCATTATAATTTTTGCAGGAGCTATTATGGAGATATTAGACAGATCATCCGAAAATTAAGTGGGAGACGAGGTTAACACTCTTGAGTCTCCCGCAAAATGTGCATGAGTTGGCATCTTTGCTGCCCCTATTTTTATTTTATTTTTATTTTGTAAAACCCTAGATCCAGCCCTTACATCTAAGAATGATTTCTATAGATGAGCAGCTCATTTTATATGTAGCACAAAGGAAGAACAGAAACAACGAAAATGTTTTACACGGCAAGATTTTAGATTTTTTTTTTATCACAAAGCTTACAAAACAAAACGAGTGAAATTTAGAAAACAAATGTCATGCCTTCGACGCCCTTGTTCGATGAAACCTCCGTTTTGATGTGTTTTCAAGTCCGTTAAAGCATTGTACACAAGTAGCAAAAAGTATTCAGCAGAGTATTCAGCACTAATGAGTAAACAAATAGCTAACCAAGCCTCGCGAAGAAGAGCATGAACCTGAGGTAGTGGCCATGACGTGTCGTGAATACTTCAAATCCCGAGAAATATTAATGGAAGGAGACGAATGCATAAGGTCGATCGCTTACATATTGAAGTACTAAGACCCTTAATGTAAATGGCTTACCTGATTTGGAGATCGGTGAAGAAACCCTGATAAAAAACAGCTCTTTTCCTTCAGCTCTCGAACGTTGTTGTGTAGGGAATTGGCCCGATGCCGAAATTCGACACCGAAGTAACTTCGACTGCTATTTGTTCCGAAATTATGAATATAATCGAAAACAGAACCAGTTAAGGCTGGCCTCTAACATCACTTGCAGGTTAGTAGACAGATAAGTTGACCAGTTGTTGCAATCTGACCATGAAATAGGCGCAAGAAAGTTGGAAAATAGAAAACTTCTGCTTCAAAGATGGCGCTGCATGAGATAGAGGCTCAGAACAAGGTATTGCCAAATATGGCTATGTTCCGTAAACTGCATAGTACCCGGCATAACTAATCGAACAAAATCGAACAAAATTTCAATCGAACCTAATCGAACACAAATCGTTCGATTGGTTTTGATTGGGTTCGGTAATCGAACATAATCGAAAAAAACGTTTTGGTGGGTATGATTACCGAACTCAATCGAACATAAATCAAAATGATTGGTTTGATTAAGTTCGATTTTGTTCGGAAATTTTGCATGACTTTAGAAATTGGGTAAGACTCATCAGTGACATGCAATGGGGTAATAGACAACAAATAGACGGCCATGAACAGTTAACATAACTATTAGCTTTATTCAAATTTCATTTTCAGCTGGGACACTTTAGCCTTCTAAATAACAACAAAACCTGAAAAAACTCGGTATAATGGGTATAATAATAAACCGGGAACAAATTCGCTATTCTGCGAAACTCATGGAAACGTATTCACTTTTATATATGTTTCTGTTAATGTGTTCGTGACTTAAAAGTCTTTTGATAGATAAACTTCTTTCAGGACACCGAAACACACTTTATTCATTGCACATTATACAAAGTAGTAGTAGTAGTAAACACTTTATTTCAACACGCTTGCCCCGACAACCTCAGCTGATTTCCACAAGGGGCGTGTGGACTAAAAAATACAATTTATTTTTTCAGCGGTCCGGTATCCATCAAATCGCGCGCTCTGATTGGCTCGCGAGCGGGCCGGAATCCTACGATCCGGACCCTATCCGGACCCCGGCTCCGGATGAATCGCGCGCGCGCTAATCACAGGCGATCCAAGCTCTATAGTCCAGTCAATCTATGATTTTCACTCAAACTAATTGCAAAAGAATTTGTTTCACTGCAAAATGAACGCTTTGAGGGACCTTAGTAACATACTAAAAATCCCAAAAAATCCCATCGGTGGAACATCCTGAAATTTAGCAAGAAAAATATCAAGCATTTACCACAGGGTACCCGCGTTGAGAAAAAAGCAAAACGATGGTAGAAGTCTATTTTGAACGTGCCTTCTACGCATTTCTATATGTATTATGTTTAAAAAAAAGTTCATTAGCATGGATAATATATTTTTTCGTTGATTTTTATGAAAATTGCTATTTTGACGTACCACAGGGTACCCATTTTGATAATTCACCATTTCTCCTTGTTGGGGTTTCCTTTGGGTAGGGGAGTGTATAACTGTTCAGTTAATTAATAAAAGAAACTAGGAACATATAAAGAATTTATTAACAGTCTTAGAACGCACTTGGTTTGTTTTTATCAGTTCCAACCACTTCGCAAACTTGCGTTGCTTTGAGATGTAAATATAAACCTAACCAGCTTCAAATTCAAAATTATTCTGGCTTACTCGTCACCATCCTCGAGGGCCCTCGAGGTCGGGACTCGCTGAATTCATTCCCCTTTGGGCAGACAAAATGACCCCAACAAACGGAGCATTGCTGCTGAATACATGCCAAACGGGCTCGGAGCAGTCCTATCAAGTCGAATGGCAACGGGAACCAACATCCAATTGCTTTTGCTTCTCCCTCTGTTGGCAGTATCACTGCTTACGTGAAAAGGCCTAACAATTCACTAGTGAAACGGTAACTAACATTTGACTACTAGTTACCAGCTACCGACTTTACGTTTGAGTAGACTTTGATATTGTGTTGAGGCGTTTTGGCATGTCCTTTGCGCTGATTTTCCAGTCCTATAGAACAATGTTGTGCTGTGATCAGCCCCTTTATGCACAGTTCAATGGATAAAAACGTCTTTTCACCCTCTGTCGCTGTTACTCGAATTTGCGCTCAGTTCAAGAGAGGAAAAATATATGTATTATCACAATTATTGGGTGGCCTCCCTCTGCTACGGGCGTGCTTGACAGTAACCCGTGGACTCCTGACGTATGACCAGAGGTGAGTCCCATCATCGATGCAGCTAGGTCATACACTAAGGCCATTTTGGAATAACCAAATGTCAAGGACGCGCTAGCTACCTCTGTCTGGTGACCATTTATGGCGAATAGTGAACAGATGCCGCACTTGTGCAAAGCTAAAACCAGAGCTGAGGGAGCACCTCACGGCGCTGTCATTGCCAAACCATCCATGGAGTCGGACCTCTGCGAGTTAGACCAGACCGACTACCATAACGCCAGTTGACGGAAACTTCCGTCGACTATTTCAGCTGTAGCTAGTCACACGTCACGTGTGTAATCTCCGCCCTGCACGGAGAACCGAACACATTTGCCTCGGACATTGGACCCCAGAACGTCAGCCAGGAAATTACTTCCTCGCCACATTATCCATAAGCCAATAGCAAGGTTGAAAGAGCTGTCACAACCGCTAAGAACATCAGTGAGGAAGAATAGTCAACGACATCTTGGTCTGACTGGCGAATGGACTGACTCCAAGTGAGATCCTGATGTATGAAATTGAGAAGCAAACTTCAGTGAAACTTCCATAGGTCCCAGAGAATCTAAAACCAAGAGAAGTCATTAAGAAGAAGCTGTTTGAGGAGAAAGACGAAAGAGCTACTCTGACGGCTACGACGACCGTCACAGAGTTGTGAAGCTACCAACACTCCGACAGGGAGACCGAGTGGATGTTAGGGACCAGCATGGGAAGATAGAGCCGAAGCTAATCCAAGATCGTACCAGATGGCGACTGCGCCAGGCTCTGTGATTGGACGAAACAGGCGAGTGCTAATCCATACCAAAGATAAGACCGAGGAGCCAGGCGCCCTGCCAAGCCCTAACACTAAGGATCTCTAGAACCTCCTGCTGCGTCCATCTCCCACCACCAGTCCACTTGAAAGCTGTGATTAGAAGGTCGGGAAGACTATTAAGGGTGGTTCTAACTGGAACACAAGCGCAGGACGCAAGCGTAAGACTCAAGCTCAAGGCAATTGTGTGAATCAAAGCGACGCAAGCGCAAGCCTAAAATCAACATTGATTAATATAATTGTCATGCTTGCGTTCACTTGATTCACACTAGACGCAAATGCAAAATCTCGATTTCCTTGCGCTTGTGTTTTAGTGTAATCCACATAAGAGATATGTATGAGTTTGATTTCATTGCGCTTGTGTTCTAGTGTAATCCACATAGAGATATGTATGAGTTTGATATCATTGCGCTTGAGCCTGCGTCTGCGCTTGCGTTTCAGGAAGAACAAGCCTTTAAAGCTTACCAATGACCCAGACAAGATTTCTTTATAGTATTACAGTATGTCTGACTGTGACACAATATCGAGAGTCTGTTTTATTATGGGAACAAATAACTTACTAGCTTCGCTGCTCGAGCTCGGGCTCGGTCCAAAAAGCAGAAAGTTCAGCCCGTCCTCGTCATCGGGTATGCAGTAGTTAAAATATGATTTTCTTAGATTCATGCAACTCACCTATGGTTTGGTAAATGAATGCTGTGAGAAACAGTAACATGGGAATTAAAACAAAAGTGGCGCCATCAGGTGATTCCACTGACTCAAAATGGCTCGACCCGATATGCAAATGCAGCGAATTGAAAAACGTTTCCAAATATAATAGAGAAATGTTATATTTTTCCAATTCAAACCCAAATCTGTAAAAGAAATTGAAAAATTTGAGCTTCTCAAAGAAATTGCTTATTCTCAGTTTTACGAGTGGTGGGTATCCTGTGGTATACAAAAATGGCATTTTACGTCTTTTTTCGGTCAACAAGTTTATTTTTCAATTGTATTTAAACACAATCAATCTATTTACAGCTCATGGGCACAAAACATGTGGAACGAGACGGTTATTTGACTGATTTTTAGTAGTTAGCTGATTTTACTCGATGCGGGTACCCTGTGGTACTGGCTCCATATTTTCATCGCTAAGTTTCGGGATGTTCCACCGAAGGGATTTTTTGGGATTTTTAGTATGTTGTTTAGGTCCCCTAAAACCTTCATTTAGCAGTGAAAGAAATTCTTTTGCAATTAGTTTGACTGAGACCCTAAATTTTTCGTAGATTGACTGGACTACTAGTCATGTGGGGTACTGTGAAAGAAACCGATGCAACGTTGTCGCTGTAAAAATTATACGTAAATGTAAATATTGAAAAAAATTCATGTGACATTTCCTCGGAATGTTGTAGTTGTCAAATAAAGTGCTCCTGGAGCGATTTTATTGCATTTTGGGTGTTTTTTGTGCCTTTTTCTTAATACCCCTACCGTATGTTATAATAGATTGACAAGGTACGAAACGAGCATGCAAAACACCTTTTTCTAGCTCGATTTTTTTCGCTAAAAATCGAGCTTAGTCATCAAACAAAACAACCCAGACAACGAAGGAATGAACCACAGCACTATGTTTTAGCGGTCATTTGAATGTGCAACTTACCTGAGAGAAGTGCGAGGTCTTAAAAGTCCAAACGATTTCGATTTGTAGGCGACGTTAGAAAAAGTGGTTGGGTCACAGTCGCACGGCCTGGGTCGAGAAATCCAATCTACTGCCACTATTGTGAATTTAGCCAATCAAAGCAAACCTGGAGCAATGGCGCGAAAACGGTCAATCTGCTTTGCGACTCTGATTGGCTAAACTCACAATAGTGGCAGTCGATTGGATTTCTCGACCCAGACCGTGCGACCGTGACCCAACCACTTTTTCTAACGTCGCCTTCAAATCGAAATCGCTTGGACTTTTAAGACCTCGCACTTCTCTCAGGTAAGTTGCACATTCAAATGACCGCTAAAACATAGTGCTGTGGTTCATTCCTCGTTGTCTGGGTTGTTTTGTTTGATGACTAAGCTCGATTTTTAGCGAAAAAAATCGAGCTAGAAAAAGGTGTTTTGCATGCTCGTTTCGTACCTTGTCAATCTATTATAACATACGGTAGGGGTATTAAGAAAAAGGCACAAAAACACCCAAAATGCAATAAAATCGCTCCAGGAGCACTTTATTTGACAACTACAACATTCCGAGGAGATGTCACATGAATTTTTTTCAATATTTACATTTACGTATAATTTTTACAGCGACAACGTTGCATCGGTTTCTTTCACAGTACCCCACATGACTAGAGCTTGGATCGCCTGTGCGCTAATTTCTGTGAAGTTTTATGCTGTTTCAGCGAAAGCAAAAAAATAAATATATTATTTACCGGCTTGAGGTCGGTCCAGATCGTGAAATACAGTGACCTCGGCCTTAAAAATACTGTCCTCGACCTCCGGTCTCGGTCAGTATTTTCAAGACCTCGGTCACGGTATTTCACGATCCGGACCTCCCAGCCGGTAAATAACATATATATATCTAAAATTTACAATATTCAAAAATGTAATTAAAATTAATTCTAATATAGAAAAATGTATATACATATGTACAATAATTTGTGCCTTTTTAAGGGTGGGAGCCCGAGTTCATTTTGTCTAAAAAGGATTTAAAATTTTCCTTGTTTCGGCAGTTTTCAGGTAGGGAATTCCAAAGCTTTGCTCCGTCGTAGCTAAAGCTCTTTTTCATGTTTTCGGTTTTAGGGAGTGGTAACTGTAGCGACGTGGAGGACCCCCTCAGGTTATAATTTGTGATTGTTTCTTTCTTGATGAACAGATCGGAAAGGCAACTTGGAGCCATACCATTTAGCACTTTAAACATTTGCTTGGCTTTATTTATTTTCCTCTGAGTTTCCAATGAAACCCAGCCCAGAGCATCTAAAGCCTCAATGGCAGGAGTATCTCACAAATGCTATTGAGTTCATATAATTCAAGCTTCCTATATAAAATGCCGACCAGAATAAAAACTATTGGATTAACTTCTCATTAACACCTGTAGTTCATGTGCGGTGCAGTTCCCAGTATGCGCCAGGCGAGCCGAACTGAGGTGCTAATCTTGGTTAGTGATTGATTCCGATTTAGAAAAATGCCTGTGTTTCATTTGAAGTTCAATTGGGTTTGATTGAGCACATTGTTCGGTAATCGAACGTTCGATTATGTTCGATTGAAAAATTTCTTGGTGAGTTCGATTATGTTCGATTACCGAACTCAATCAAAATCAATCGAACGATTGGTGTTCGATTAAGTTCGATTACCGAACGTTCGATTAGTTATGCCGGGATAGTACAAATAGCGAAACGGAAGAAGTACTGAAGTAGAAGTTTGAAACGACGGCAGTGACTTCTCGTAATCTGTTTTGTCCGTTTCTCTTTTAACTATTCATGAAAGAAAAACAAGAAAACTCTCATAAACCGGGAATACTGAATACACGGGTTTGCTAAAGCATGAAATGTCTAGTAACCATGTTCCTCAGGGACAAATAACAAAAGAACGAAATGAACGGCCTCGTTCAACCCGTGGCTTCCTTCTTTTGTTACTTGTTCCTTGGAGGGGCTTGGTCCGGAACTCGCATATTTGAAACATCATCATCATCATTTTTATTCACATCTCACTTTTTTGTGTATGTTTACATTTTGTATTTTTATACCGGAACTCGCATATAATAACAATAAAGTACCACTTCACTGACTTCACTGACTTCAATTTATTGAACTGCAAAATCTTTCATTATTAAGATGTTATTTTACACTTTTTATTCGCCCATGATTTTATAAAAGATTGCACCTTCTCAACTACATCATGAAAGCAATGACATATATTGGTATCCGTCAAATGGTTCTGCAATACATCACTCGCAAATAAATTCTGTACTAGGTTATAACCGGAATTTGTTCTATACTAAAAAAAACGTCCCCGGGTGGGCTTGAACCACCAACCTTTCGGTTAACAGCCGAACGCGCTAACCGATTGCGCCACGGAGACTAGGACGAAAGGATTAGAGACATATATGGAAACCATCCTTACATACATCATGCAGAACGCCCCTTGTGCCGTTAGTGAACAATCAACAGACGTAACAAACACTTCTTAAAAAACCTGATAAAAATAATTTAATATTACATTTGGATTTGAAACTATACAAGAGCCAAACTGGCGGACGTTTGTCAGCACAGGTCGTGCGCACATTTCTGCTTATCTGAAATAATGAGATCACCAATCGCTTCTGTTCCCACCAGTTGCGCGTTACTCACAACAAGGAACACTTTTAGCAAGAGAAATTTCAACATTTCCAAATCTTTCCCTTTCAAGGCATGCATGGAATTTCGCTTTCCGATTTGTAAAAGATCCAGTCAAGTGAAGGACAAGACCGAGTGTGTTTGGTGCGTTGCCAAGCGCGACTTGTAAAACAGAACAAGCGTCACGCTCGCGTTTCTTACTTGCGCGCGCTTCTGCGTGACTGGCGGGGGATATCTCGATGCAAGTGCACTACTTTAACTGTTTTCTTTTTAAGTAAGATATTCTCGGCGATAGAGCGAATTTGACATATTGACTGTAGTGAAACCAATCGCAAAGTGATTACACCAATTCTTAATAAAACGTATAGGAGTCATTACAAAGTAATTGCGAATTACTCACGACAGTCATCTGAAATCCGCTCTAATTGAAGGATATTGAATTGAGTCCTTTAAATTCCTTGGTTTGTATCTATCGGAAGACTTGTCATGGGTTACACATTGTGACTTTATCATTGCGAAGGCTAATCGCAGGCTTTATGCATTGAGAAAGCTCAGGCGTTGTGGCGTATCTGCTAGGGATACGGCTCGAGTATATTGCTCGCTTGTAAGACCAATTTCAGAATATGCGTCCCCGGCGTTTGCGGACCTCCCACAATACCTGTCCCAGGTCATAGAAAACGGGCTCTTACCATAATTTACCCTGGTCTGTCTTACTCTGAATCCTTGAAAGCAGCCGAAATCGTTTTACTGTCAGACAGAAGAGCTATAGCTTGTAAGAAATTCATCCAGTCAGTTGTCCCTGGAAATCCAGTGTATAATGTTGTAAATAGTCGTCTTTCTAATGTTAATTCAAACTACAACCTTAGATCAGGAAGGGAGTTCAACGTGAAACTAACACACACTGATCGTTTTGCAACTTTGTAACGCATAAGTTTGCTCGCCACTTGAACATCAACACGGACACAGACTAGCCTGCATGTATTTAGTTTGTAATATTATAACTACTGACCATACTTGTAATTCAGCTCTAAGCTGCAAAAAGTATAATAAACATATTTATTTATTATTATTTAATTATTTATAGAGTATTTATGCATTGATAAAACGTTCGCTTAAACAAAAAAGAAATCGTCCCCGGGTGGGCTTGAACCACCAACCTTTCGGTTAACAGCCGAACGCGGTAACCGATTGCGCCACGGAGACGAGGACGAGAAGACTAGGTTCACAGTTACGACTAACAAAAACGGAGGTTTTTTGTTGGAATAGCGTTAGACGTATCGCGGTTTATTCTGCTTTCAGCAGAAAAAGCAAAAAGGTTACGTTTGTTATATTTTAGTTCTTCTTTTATACTAAGTTAGACCATTGGATTAGACCATCGGCTCTAACGGTTCACGCCTTGTTGTGGTGGAGCCGTGTGCGTGTCTCGGTGACCCCTAGAGCTATGCCAGCGGGAGCAGTTGCTCCTGGTAGGGTCTCCCATGCTGGACAGGTTGAAGGGTAGAGGCCAGACGAAATGTGAACCACCCCCTCCCTCTGGTTTAGAGGTTGGTGTAGGGCCAACACCCCGATACCATAAAACATTGTATGTTACAGAATCATCAACGAGAAACCTACTACAACGCAACCTGGGTAAGGAAGGGTCTTCTTCTCGAAGGCTTATGACGCAGCGCAGTGAAAGCCAGATGGAAGCAGTGAGGCAAAGTGTCCCTCTATCACCCAGGACATCAATTAGAATTGCTAATTGGAATGTGAGGACAATGTATGAGACAGGGAAGACAGCACAGATTGCAATGGAGATGAGAAATTATAACTTATCGGTCCATGGACTGAGTGAAACGAGGTGCCTCGAATCTGGGCAATTAAGGTTATCTACAGGAGAAGCAGTTTTGTCCCAGGGGGGTACTTAGATATAAAAATGACGGGGGGGTCAGACGGAGCTCCAAATTTAATACCCAAAAAAATACCTGAGCCATAAATTTTATACCCAAAAAAATACCTGTTCCCAAAATTTGATACCCCAAAAAATACCGCCCAATTTTCTTAAAAGATACCAGCATACACATGATGGCCGTCCCATTATGTTTCCTGGAAATAGCTTCAGCTTAAGTAAAGGCAGTATCTTGATGATCAACTTATTGTAGCCTGTCAAACGTTTCAACCCCCAAAAAATACCGGCGGATTTTGCAACCCCCCAAAAAAATACCTGGTAAAATTTTCAACCCAAAAAAATACTTTTACTACAAATTTCATACCCAAAAAAATACGTCGGAACCCCCCCCCCCCCCCCCCCCCCGTCATTTTCATGTCTGAGTACCCCCCTGGGAGTTTTGTACTCAGGTCATGAGGAAGATGCGGCTCCCCATTCGGAAGGTGTGGCGCTTATGCTGTCAAAGGAAGCAACTAGGGCTCTTGTCAGCTGGGAACCTATAAGCTCCAGGATTATAACAGCTAAGTTCCTTACAAAAGAGAAGAAGATCAAGGTTTGTATCGTGCAGTGCTATGCGGCCACCAATGACGCCGAAGAATATTTATAGGAAGGAAGAATTTACAGCGAGCTGCAGAGCGTCTTGGAGAGAGAAAGAGCAAAGGTCATCACGGTTTTAATGGGGGATTTCAACGCGAAGATAGGATACGATAACAGCGGCTATGAGGATGTCATGGGGAGGCATGGTCTTGGAGAGATGAATGACAACGTAGAGTGGTTCGCTGATCTGTTGCGCTTAACCAGCTAGTGATTGGTGGCAGCATTTTTCCGCACAAGAAAGTGCATAAGGCTACCTGGCGCTCACCAGATCATGTTACCGAGAACCAAATAGATCATTAGGAGAAGGATTAGGAGAACACTCCAGGACGTGCGGTTAAAGAGAGGAGCTGATGTGACATCCGACCATCATCTTGTGCTTGCAACCCTCCGATTGCGTCTGAAAAGACATGCAAGACCATCTACACCGAGAACGCGTTATAACGTAGACCCTATTACGCGATGCAAACACAAAGAGAGTTGTTTCAGATAAGTATGTCAAACAGGTACCAGGTATTGCAAGAGCTTTACGAGGAAGAGGGCGAGATGAGCATTGAAACTGAGTGGAGAGAGGTTAAAAAGGTTTGGTTGGACACATGCGATGAAGTGGTAGGGAAGAAAAAGACGACAAACAAAGACTGGATGTCACTGGATACCTTGGAAAAAATACAGGAGCGGAAGAAATGCAAAGCAGCGATTAACACTAGTCGTACAAGAGCCGCAAAAGAGTTATCACAAGCGCAGTATGGGGCAGCATAGACGAAGGTGAAACGGAGTATCCGCAGAGATAAACGAGCATATATGGTAAGCTTAGCTAAGGAGGCACAGGAGGCAACTGATAAAGGATACATGAAAGATCTTTACAGTTCGACAAGGAAACTGGCAGGCAAGTATAAACGGGCTGAGAAACCGGTCAAGGACAAGCAAGGTAAACCTCTTACCACAGCTGAGGAGCAACTAAACCGGTCAAGGATAAGAGCAAGGTAAACCTCGTACCACAGCTGAGGAGCAACTAAAGCGCTGGGCTGAAGGACAAGCAAGGTAAACCTCTTACCACAGCTAAGGAGCAACTAAAGCGCTGGGCTCAGCATTTCGGAGAGCTTTTAAACCGTGCAGCTCCAGAAGACCCGCCAGATCTACCACCAGGACACTGCTTTGAGTACCGAGTAAGTTCGAGATCCGAAGAGCTATAACCGCCTTGAAGAATGGAAAAGCAGTAGGCCCGGACGGGGTGCCAGCGGAAGCAATGAAAGCGGATATTCGAACATCAGTAGATATTCTCCACAAGCTTTTCAGCAAGATCTGGGAGAAGGAAAGCATACCTGAGGAATGGAGAGAAGGCCTAATAGTCAAGGTTATCAAAAAAGGAGATCTAGGAATGTGCAACAACCACAGGGGTATCATTTTTTTTTTAGAATTATGAGATAAAATTAGTAGCTTTCGCTGACGACATCACAGCTTTTGTTAAAAGATAAAAGCTCTTTTTTTAAGCTATTTGAAACCCTCCACTCCTTCAGGTGTTTCTCCGGACTAAAAATCAACAGCGATAAAACAGAAGTTCTCAGCTTAGGATCTATGAAAGCAAATGCTGAAGAACTCAAGGTTAAAGAAATAAAAAAGGTAGTAAAAATTCTCGGCATACATTTCACGTATGACAATCATCTTTCAAAGGAACTGAATCGGAATTCGGTGATATACTTTATTAAAGAAAAACTGAGAAACTGGAGGGGAAGAGGCCTAACGCTGATTGGCAAAATCCAAATTATTAAAACATTTATCGTACCAAAAATTCTATATATCTTGAATGTTTTGCCCCATGAAAACAATTTCGTCAAAGAGGTAAATAGCCTTCTGTTTGAGTTTCTCTGGAAAGGCAAAGATAAAATTAAAAGGGCGGCAATGATTAACAACTTAGAACACGGTGGTCAAAAAATGCCTGACATTTTGTCCATGGTTAAAGCCCAAAGAACCATGTGTGTCAAGAAACTTTTTGAGGACCGAGAGTCATCTTGGAAATGTATAATGTTGCACCTACTAAGAAACGTGGGGGGGGAAACTCATATTCCATTGTAATTACAACGTCTCGAAACTTGAACTTAGCAAACATTTGAATACTTTTTACAGAGAATGTCTAGAGGCTTGGGAGGAGATTAGCGAGCCGCCAGTTGAGTCGCTACGTAACCTGGCAAACCAATATATTTGGAATAACAGGGGTATCATGCTTCTATCCGTATCAGGTAAAGTTTTGAACAGAATACTCTTGGAGAGAATGAAATCAGCAGTAGATGCCTTGCTTCGGGACATGCAGGCAGGTTTCAGGCAGAACCGATCAAGCATAGACCAAATATGTACCCCACGTATTATCATCGAACAATCCATAGAGTGGAACTCATCCCTTTATATAAATTTCGTAGACTATGAGAAGGCTAGTGTGGACCGGCAAACGTTATGGAAGTTGCTGCGGTTTTATGGAATCCCGGAGAAGCTTATATCCCTGATTAAGGCCAGCTACGAAGGTAATATTTCAGCTTTTCAGTTATACAACACCAAAATTAGAGTATGAGTAAAGCATATTGAGCGAAAAGGCTAGAATTTACATAGCTCTTTGTGTTTGCGTTATTTTAATTATAATTGTAATGAATGTAATGTATAATAATTCAGATTACAAAGCTTGAATTGTATAATTAATGTACTTTTAGTGTATTTTTTAATTATAATTAATGTATTATTCACCCATCTATTTGTTAATTAAATTAGCGTATAAGTATAATTGTCATAATTAATATATCTAGTGATTTTAATATTGTAATAAAGTTAAGCGGGGGCATCCTAGCCGCCAATGACCAAACACTAGTGTACACCTTGCATTAGTTCTGATCCCGGGTTTGCAAGGGTCCACCCTTGTGTACACCCATATGCGCTTTGATGTGTCGAAACAGGCACTTCATCCGGGGTACCGTGTCTATAACTACGAAATAGACACTCATTAATTAAACATGAGTGTCTTTATCGTAGTTATAAACACGGCACGTGACCAATATAGGGTTCACCCATTGGTCACAAACCTTAATGTAAATGCTAGCCTTTTGCTCTACTCTAATTCGGTGTTGCAATTGAAAAACCGAAATATTAGCCTTCACTTCAAGCTGTGCAATTTAAATTTGTTTAGGATTTCGTGAACGCCCAAACCGCAACTGTTATCCATGTGGGCTGCTTATTCTGTATCTGCGCATGTTTGGTTCTGTATCTGCGCATCCTTGACGTTCTACGTCACACTAGCTATACTCTGCGGTTGTCAAAATTCTTTCATGACTGCAATTTCTTTTATTTGAGTAAATTTATTAAATGCATTCGTGCATTCTTTAGTTTCTTGTTCTTTAGTTAAAAAGAATAAAACACTCCAGCTCATTTTATAAATACCACATATACTGATATTAATATTCTTACTAGCCTCCTAGGTTTAGCTTGTATTCCCGGGGGGGGGGGGGGGGGGGACTCCCATATTTTTTGGTCGGGGATGATCGTCGTATCTTTTAGGGGTTAAAATCACGTTGGTTTGGTCTTTTTAGGGGTGATCTTGATCTTCAAAAATTTTTAGGCAGATTGGTATCTTTTAGGGCCGAAACTGTGTCCAAATTGCTTTTTCTCATGATGGTGCTTCTAAAAACCGTGTAAGAAAGAGAGATTGTTCGATGAGAAGACGATGAATTAGAAACAAACACGGAAATGTCTTCATGGGTATTTTTCCCCTGTTACCTGTGTCCTTCGCGCCTACGTGGCACATAAGACCTCATCTTTTAGGGTAATAATTTTTTTGAGCCACGCTATGGCCCGCCATGTTTGGTATATTTTAGGGGTGAAACTGAAAATTTCCGACGATCATCCCCGGCCCCGACCAAAAAATATGGGAGTTCCCCCCCCCCCCCCCCCGGGGCTTGTATTAGCTATTTAGGAATGAAATAAACTAAGAATTGAACTAAGATTCATGTGCCAACCAGAGATCAATTGGTTCACATAACAAACGGCGCTATTCAATTTACGTTTATGGCATGTAGAAGCCCTAAATGTAATAACTGGTCCTAAGTGTAATAAAGGCCCCAAGTGTAATACAAATTGGCCAATAAAGGCCCCAAATGTAAAAACAATTGGCCCTAAGTGTAATAATGGCAATGACCATACAACGTCCTAGTTGGAATAAGTCACCGTTGTTATATCAATATATTACAGTGATACCTCAATTAAGCGGCCATCCTCTATTGAGCAGCCACTTTTTAAAGTCCCAAAATACCGTATTTGTCACTCCAACTAGAACGGATATTTCTACCGCATGTAAACGGGGTCTAATACGAAGCAAACACCGCGGGTGTTTCGGCTTCGGGTTACTCATGGAACATGAGACTAGGTATGTGCTGCTACTCTTTGAGAAGCTGACCTTAAACCTGCAACTAAGTTCTATTCTGTATCCCTGTTCTAGGGAACTCACAAAACTCGCTACCCTGCCAGTTTGTACGGTCATTGCCATTATTACACTTAGGGCCAATTTGTATTACATTTGGGGCCTTTATTACACTTAGGGCCAATTTTTATTACATTTGGGGCCTTTATTACACTTGGGGCCATTTCGTATTACACTTGGGGCCTTTATTACACTTAGGGCCAGTTATTACATTTAGGGCTTCTACAGAACACTGACAGAGCGGAACCCTGCTAAAATCACTAAATCGCAAATAGTAAGGTCGGGTTAACTCCGATGAGCTTGATTTTTTGCATGGTGATTCCTCATTTGATGGAAAACAAAATATCAAAATTGGCTTTTTTCTAATAAATCCGTCTTTGAGATATTAGTTTTTAAACGTTGGTTTCTGTGCCATTTTATGGGAGAATTAGTACTTTGATCAGGAATTATGCAAACTTTGGTCGACCATATCTAAAAGCCGTCATATTCTTCAAATTTCTTTAAAAATTGGAATTAAGCTAAGCTTTCGGTCACACAAACTCTTTGTATACGGAATCTTGAGCTTATATATTGAAATATGGCGAAGTTAGACATTTGATTTTTGGTAATTTTCGCTCTGTCTGACACACTAGCATTAGACTGGTAATATTGATACACAGTAAATAGTGCTACACTCGGTATTATAATAATTTTGGCGAGCATTTTGGCGTATATTATCCGGGCTCTGATGAACATTTTGGTGGGCAGCGCGAGTCAATCGGCGCTGATGATGGTCGCCATAAATTATTGTTTTTGTATTCAACGCACTCCAAAGTTATTATGTTCTTGGGCGTAAATATGTTTTGGGCCATTCTCGCTGCGCTTGAAGAATCGGGCTCAAAACGTGTTTACGCCCGCGAACATCAACTATATCGTTATAATAATTGAAGGATGCATGTGAATTACCAAAAAGGCGACGTAGAACGGAAAAAAAAAATCGTCCCCGGGTGGGCTCGAACCACCAACCTTTCGGTTAACAGCCGAACGCGCTAACCGATTGCGCCACGGAGACGAGGACGAAAGGAGTAGCTAGCCATTTGCTAGATAGCGTTGGACGGTTTGTTCGTCTTCGTCCATAGTACAACTAGCAAAACGGAAGAAGTACTGAAGTAGAAGTTTGAAACGACGGCAGTGACTTCTCGTAATCTGTTTTGTCAGTTTCTCTTTTAAATATTCATGAAAGAAAAACAAGAAAACGCTCATAAACCGGGAATACTGAATACACGATTTTGCTAATGCATGAAATGTCTAGTAACCATGTTCCTCAGGGACAAATAACAAAAGAACGAAATGAACGGCCTCGTTCAACGCGTGGCTTCCTTCTTTTGTTACTTGTTCCTTGGAGGGGCTTGGTCCGGGGTAGCACTATTTCGAGATACAAGATACAAAGATACAAAGATGCAAAGATACAAAGATACGAAGATACAAAGAAACGAAGATACAAAGATTCCTTGTATCGGATTTCTCATATGTATTAGTGTTACCCGGGTTTCAGCCTCTATATTTTCAAAATATAGATGCAGATGCTCATTTTAGCTTAGAACATTATTGTCCTTACGCCGCTGTCGATGGAGATTCTAGATAAGCAATCATTTCGACAAGAGATTCTCCTTCGCTATCACCTTCATCAATTGTGCTAGAGGTCAAGACACAGACATGAAAACCATGTTTGCGGTCACTGTAAAACTAAAAAACCAAACTTCAATTGCCATATTATAAACAAATCAGTACAGTCCATTTTCTAAGCTAAAATGAGCATCTGCATCTATATCTTGAAACCATAGAGGCTGAAACTCGGGTAACAACAATACATATGAGAAATCTTAATATCTTCGTATCTTGTATCTTTGTATCTTTGTATCTTTGTATCTTTGTATCTTTGTATCTTTGTATCTTTGTATCTTTGTATCTTTGTATCTTTGTATCTTTGTATCTTTGTATCTTTGTATCTTTGTATCTTTGTATCTTTGTATCTTTGTATCTTTGTATCTTTAATCTTCGTATCTTGTATCTCGAAATAGTGTTACCCCTTGGTCCGAGGTATTCCACGTAATAATATATATAGATTTTGGCACTGGAACTCGCATATTTTGAAACATCATCATCATCATTTTTATTCACATTTCACTTTTTTGTGTATGTTTACATTTTGTATTTTTATACCGGAACTCGCATATAATAACAGTAAAGTACCACTTCACTGACCTCACTGACTTCAATTTATTGAACTGCAAAATCTTTCATTATTAAGATGTTATTTTACACTTTTTATTCGCCCATGATTTTATAAAAGATTGCACCTTCTCAACTACATCATGAAAGCAATTACATATGTTGGTATCCATCAAATGGTTCTGCAATACATCACTCGCAAATAAATTCTGTACTAGGTTATAACCGGAATTTGTTCTATACTAAAAAAAAACGTCCACGGGTGGGCTTGAACCACCAACCTTTCGGTTAACAGCCGAACGCGCTAACCGATTGCGCCACGGAGACGAAGACGAAATAGTCCAGGGAATCTACGAATTTTAGGGGGTCCAGATCGAACAAATTGCAACAGAATTTCTCTCACCGCAGAATGGCATAGTTCAGTGCCCTAAACAACATACTAAAAGTACCAAAGAATCCCATTGGTGGAACATGCCGCAATTAAGGGATGAAAATTTCATCGGTTTTACCACAGGGAGCCCAAAACCAAATACGCATTAATTTTATCATAAGGGCAAAATCAGCCTCCTAATCGGTCTGAAATTGAGTAGAACCTCAGATTTTGTACATTTGCAACAACATTATGTTGAGAAGTCTTTAACGCTACCCAAAAAGTGTGTTTTTCTTATCCACAGGGTTCCCGAAATGGTTTAGGTGTTTTACATTATATCCACACACAGTTGCTGTTTCTAACTATTCCATAGCCTATTGCAGCTGCTCTTGTGTCAACCTAACATTTTGTTTGACTATTTTGCCGCTAAATTGATTGGATTACAATTATTTGCGCCTACAGTTTACGATCCCCGCGCGCTTGTTTCTCTCACGCCAGAGACCCCTTGTAGATGCCTTTTGTTCCACCTGCGTGGTTCGACCGCCAGTTTTAGAGTTTGTCTGTGAAAACGCTAATGATTTTCCCGGTTTTTCTTGATGTTTATTCCTTTCATGGCTCTTGCAAGAGAAGAGGTAAGAATTCTTTATTTCTATCGTTTCAAATTTGCGTTCATGTGAGAATCCCTGTCGCCATTTGGTTTGCTTATTACCTCGACGACGGGCACGAATAAAAGTTGACTGTGAATTATGTTTTTCCTTTAATTTTTCAAATGGGTCTACTCGGATCATGGAAAGAAATGGAAGTACTTTCTTATCTGTGAGAAACGCATCAAAGGTAAAGATGCTTCGTCAGTTTTGGGACAGAAAGGGTGCGACAGTATTTATAGTGCAACTTTAACTCAGGGGAAACCCATTAACCTTCAGTCGGCGATCGAGTTCACCAGAAATGCCGCCGAGATCTCGTCATAAGAGAACCGGAGATGTCGCCATAGCTGGCGCAAATAGATTGATTGAAACAAGCGTTACTCCTCGGTCAGAAACACCAAAGTTTGATTTCAGAGATCAGCGTTTTTTCTGTGGGCAGCTAGCAAAGTATGAAGGCAAAAAGAGGGGGTTTGAGGTGATTCCTGTCAGAACCAAGGACTTTCAAGACTCTATTGCGACGGCATGCCAACAACGAAATGACGAATAGTCACAGATTGCTCTTGGTCGGCTGGAATATGCACAAGACTTGCATGCTGCGGATGCAGTCTATCACCAAAGCTACAGTGTGAATTTTCGCACCGGTAAGTAAATCCCGAAGCAGTTTAGTGATGAATCGTTCAATAAGAGGCTAAAACAAGGACGACCCGTTGATTCAATCAAAAGCTCGGCATTTATGGAAGTGATTAAATATCTGGAGGAAAATGACGACGAACAAACCACTGTTAGCGACCTTACAAATCTTATGGAAGAGTATTTGGAAGGCACAGACGAGGAGCCGTACAGAGCGCGCTACATGAAAACAAAACTCCAAGAGCACTTCGGGGACAAAATCGTTATTACTACTATAAGAAAGATAAGAAAGGAAGCTAATGTTGTGACTTTTCGGCAAAATGCTGCGTCTCTGATAAATGAGTTTTACTGCCAGTCAAGAAATGATAACGAAGATGAGAAAAAGAAAATCATCGAGACTGCCGCTAAGGGAGGGAATCTCGCTGCCATTCCGCACAGACCTTCCTCCGGTGCAACTGTGCAACGGACTGCATCACCCAACGATTCTCGTGTAAGAAAAATGGCCTTGAGTGCTCTTCTGCCTGCGGGTCATGTAAAGGCGAAAGCTGTTCAAATGTGAGCCCACCTGACCTGAATGAAGATGAAGATGAAGGCCAATTGAATAGCAGCAACGAGTAGAAATATCCGTATATCACATAGAAATAAGCTGCTGTAGTGTACTTTTGTCATTTTGAGGTCTAAAATGTGATAGATAGGAAGGGCATAATGAAAACAGAAGAGTTTCATACAGACATTTATGTCCATTTTGGGTATCCTGTGGTAGCCCTTATTACCCTTGCTGCCTTGAAAGTTGGATTCGAGTGAAATAAAAATTGCTTTCATTGCTAAATAACTCTCCTCTGTTGATTTGTAGACATTTCATATCAAATATTGGTATTTGCATTATTATCTAGAAATTTTAGTTTCGGGCTCCCTGTGGAAAAACCGAGAAAGTTTCCCCCCTTAATTTCGGCATGTTCCACCAATGGGATTCTTTGGTACTTTTAGTATGTTGTTTATGTCGTTGACCTCTGCTATTCTGCGGTGAGAGAAATTCTGTTGCAATTTGTTCGATGTTGAACCGTTGAACCGTAGAGTATGAGTAAAGCATATTGAGCGAAAAGGCTAGAATTTACATAGCTCTTTGTGTTTGCGTTATTTTAATTATAATTGTAATGAATGTAATGTATAATAATTCAGATTACAAAGCTTGAATTGTATAATTAATGTACTTTTAGTGTATTTTTTAATTATAATTAATGTATTATTCACCCATCTATTTGTTAATTAAATTAGCGTATAAGTATAATTGTCATAATTAATATATCTAGTGATTTTAATATTGTAATAAAGTTAAGCGGGGGCATCCTAGCCGCCAATGACCAAACACTAGTGTACACCTTGCATTAGTTCTGATCCCGGGTTTGCAAGGGTCCACCCTTGTGTACACCCATATGCGCTTTGATGTGTCGAAACAGGCACTTCATCCGGGGTACCGTGTCTATAACTACGAAATAGACACTCATTAATTAAACATGAGTGTCTTTATCGTAGTTATAAACACGGCACGTGACCAATATAGGGTTCACCCATTGGTCACAAACCTTAATGTAAATGCTAGCCTTTTGCTCTACTCTAATTCGGTGTTGCAATTGAAAAACCGAAATATTAGCCTTCACTTCAAGCTGTGCAATTTAAATTTGTTTAGGATTTCGTGAACGCCCAAACCGCAACTGTTATCCATGTGGGCTGCTTATTCTGTATCTGCGCATGTTTGGTTCTGTATCTGCGCATCCTTGACGTTCTACGTCACACTAGCTATACTCTGCGGTTGTCAAATTCTTTCATGACTGCAATTTCTTTTATTTGAGTAAATTTATTAAATGCATTCGTGCATTCTTTAGTTTCTTGTTCTTTAGTTAAAAAGAATAAAACACTCCAGCTCATTTTATAAATACCACATATACTGATATTAATATTCTTACTAGCCTCCTAGGTTTAGCTTGTATTCCCGGGGGGGGGGGGGGGGGGGACTCCCATATTTTTTGGTCGGGGATGATCGTCGTATCTTTTAGGGGTTAAAATCACGTTGGTTTGGTCTTTTTAGGGGTGATCTTGATCTTCAAAAATTTTTAGGCAGATTGGTATCTTTTAGGGCCGAAACTGTGTCCAAATTGCTTTTTCTCATGATGGTGCTTCTAAAAACCGTGTAAGAAAGAGAGATTGTTCGATGAGAAGACGATGAATTAGAAACAAACACGGAAATGTCTTCATGGGTATTTTTCCCCTGTTACCTGTGTCCTTCGCGCCTACGTGGCACATAAGACCTCATCTTTTAGGGTAATAATTTTTTTGAGCCACGCTATGGCCCGCCATGTTTGGTATATTTTAGGGGTGAAACTGAAAATTTCCGACGATCATCCCCGGCCCCGACCAAAAAAATATGGGAGTTCCCCCCCCCCCCCCCCCCCGGGGCTTGTATTAGCTATTTAGGAATGAAATAAACTAAGAATTGAACTAAGATTCATGTGCCAACCAGAGATCAATTGGTTCACATAACAAACGGCGCTATTCAATTTACGTTTATGGCATGTAGAAGCCCTAAATGTAATAACTGGTCCTAAGTGTAATAAAGGCCCCAAGTGTAATACAAATTGGCCAATAAAGGCCCCAAATGTAAAAACAATTGGCCCTAAGTGTAATAATGGCAATGACCATACAACGTCCTAGTTGGAATAAGTCACCGTTGTTATATCAATATATTACAGTGATACCTCAATTAAGCGGCCATCCTCTATTGAGCAGCCACTTTTTAAAGTCCCAAAATACCGTATTTGTCACTCCAACTAGAACGGATATTTCTACCGCATGTAAACGGGGTCTAATACGAAGCAAACACCGCGGGTGTTTCGGCTTCGGGTTACTCATGGAACATGAGACTAGGTATGTGCTGCTACTCTTTGAGAAGCTGACCTTAAACCTGCAACTAAGTTCTATTCTGTATCCCTGTTCTAGGGAACTCACAAAACTCGCTACCCTGCCAGTTTGTACGGTCATTGCCATTATTACACTTAGGGCCAATTTGTATTACATTTGGGGCCTTTATTACACTTAGGGCCAATTTTTATTACATTTGGGGCCTTTATTACACTTGGGGCCATTTCGTATTACACTTGGGGCCTTTATTACACTTAGGGCCAGTTATTACATTTAGGGCTTCTACAGAACACTGACAGAGCGGAACCCTGCTAAAATCACTAAATCGCAAATAGTAAGGTCGGGTTAACTCCGATGAGCTTGATTTTTTGCATGGTGATTCCTCATTTGATGGAAAACAAAATATCAAAATTGGCTTTTTTCTAATAAATCCGTCTTTGAGATATTAGTTTTTAAACGTTGGTTTCTGTGCCATTTTATGGGAGAATTAGTACTTTGATCAGGAATTATGCAAACTTTGGTCGACCATATCTAAAAGCCGTCATATTCTTCAAATTTCTTTAAAATTGGAATTAAGCTAAGCTTTCGGTCACACAAACTCTTTGTATACGGAATCTTGAGCTTATATATTGAAATATGGCGAAGTTAGACATTTGATTTTTGGTAATTTTCGCTCTGTCTGACACACTAGCATTAGACTGGTAATATTGATACACAGTAAATAGTGCTACACTCGGTATTATAATAATTTTGGCGAGCATTTTGGCGTATATTATCCGGGCTCTGATGAACATTTTGGTGGGCAGCGCGAGTCAATCGGCGCTGATGATGGTCGCCATAAATTATTGTTTTTGTATTCAACGCACTCCAAAGTTATTATGTTCTTGGGCGTAAATATGTTTTGGGCCATTCTCGCTGCGCTTGAAGAATCGGGCTCAAAACGTGTTTACGCCCGCGAACATCAACTATATCGTTATAATAATTGAAGGATGCATGTGAATTACCAAAAAGGCGACGTAGAACGGAAAAAAAAAATCGTCCCCGGGTGGGCTCGAACCACCAACCTTTCGGTTAACAGCCGAACGCGCTAACCGATTGCGCCACGGAGACGAGGACGAAAGGAGTAGCTAGCCATTTGCTAGATAGCGTTGGACGGTTTGTTCGTCTTCGTCCATAGTACAACTAGCAAAACGGAAGAAGTACTGAAGTAGAAGTTTGAAACGACGGCAGTGACTTCTCGTAATCTGTTTTGTCAGTTTCTCTTTTAAATATTCATGAAAGAAAAACAAGAAAACGCTCATAAACCGGGAATACTGAATACACGATTTTGCTAATGCATGAAATGTCTAGTAACCATGTTCCTCAGGGACAAATAACAAAAGAACGAAATGAACGGCCTCGTTCAACGCGTGGCTTCCTTCTTTTGTTACTTGTTCCTTGGAGGGGCTTGGTCCGGGGTAGCACTATTTCGAGATACAAGATACAAAGATACAAAGATGCAAAGATACAAAGATACGAAGATACAAAGAAACGAAGATACAAAGATTCCTTGTATCGGATTTCTCATATGTATTAGTGTTACCCGGGTTTCAGCCTCTATATTTTCAAAATATAGATGCAGATGCTCATTTTAGCTTAGAACATTATTGTCCTTACGCCGCTGTCGATGGAGATTCTAGATAAGCAATCATTTCGACAAGAGATTCTCCTTCGCTATCACCTTCATCAATTGTGCTAGAGGTCAAGACACAGACATGAAAACCATGTTTGCGGTCACTGTAAAACTAAAAAACCAAACTTCAATTGCCATATTATAAACAAATCAGTACAGTCCATTTTCTAAGCTAAAATGAGCATCTGCATCTATATCTTGAAACCATAGAGGCTGAAACTCGGGTAACAACAATACATATGAGAAATCTTAATATCTTCGTATCTTGTATCTTTGTATCTTTGTATCTTTGTATCTTTGTATCTTTGTATCTTTGTATCTTTGTATCTTTGTATCTTTGTATCTTTGTATCTTTGTATCTTTGTATCTTTGTATCTTTGTATCTTTGTATCTTTGTATCTTTGTATCTTTGTATCTTTGTATCTTTGTATCTTTAATCTTCGTATCTTGTATCTCGAAATAGTGTTACCCCTTGGTCCGAGGTATTCCACGTAATAATATATATAGATTTTGGCACTGGAACTCGCATATTTTGAAACATCATCATCATCATTTTTATTCACATTTCACTTTTTTGTGTATGTTTACATTTTGTATTTTTATACCGGAACTCGCATATAATAACAGTAAAGTACCACTTCACTGACCTCACTGACTTCAATTTATTGAACTGCAAAATCTTTCATTATTAAGATGTTATTTTACACTTTTTATTCGCCCATGATTTTATAAAAGATTGCACCTTCTCAACTACATCATGAAAGCAATTACATATGTTGGTATCCATCAAATGGTTCTGCAATACATCACTCGCAAATAAATTCTGTACTAGGTTATAACCGGAATTTGTTCTATACTAAAAAAACGTCCACGGGTGGGCTTGAACCACCAACCTTTCGGTTAACAGCCGAACGCGCTAACCGATTGCGCCACGGAGACGAAGACGAAATAGTCCAGGGAATCTACGAATTTTAGGGGGTCCAGATCGAACAAATTGCAACAGAATTTCTCTCACCGCAGAATGGCATAGTTCAGTGCCCTAAACAACATACTAAAAGTACCAAAGAATCCCATTGGTGGAACATGCCGCAATTAAGGGATGAAAATTTCATCGGTTTTACCACAGGGAGCCCAAAACCAAATACGCATTAATTTTATCATAAGGGCAAAATCAGCCTCCTAATCGGTCTGAAATTGAGTAGAACCTCAGATTTTGTACATTTGCAACAACATTATGTTGAGAAGTCTTTAACGCTACCCAAAAAGTGTGTTTTTCTTATCCACAGGGTTCCCGAAATGGTTTAGGTGTTTTACATTATATCCACACACAGTTGCTGTTTCTAACTATTCCATAGCCTATTGCAGCTGCTCTTGTGTCAACCTAACATTTTGTTTGACTATTTTGCCGCTAAATTGATTGGATTACAATTATTTGCGCCTACAGTTTACGATCCCCGCGCGCTTGTTTCTCTCACGCCAGAGACCCCTTGTAGATGCCTTTTGTTCCACCTGCGTGGTTCGACCGCCAGTTTTAGAGTTTGTCTGTGAAAACGCTAATGATTTTCCCGGTTTTTCTTGATGTTTTATTCCTTTCATGGCTCTTGCAAGAGAAGAGGTAAGAATTCTTTATTTCTATCGTTTCAAATTTGCGTTCATGTGAGAATCCCTGTCGCCATTTGGTTTGCTTATTACCTCGACGACGGGCACGAATAAAAGTTGACTGTGAATTATGTTTTTCCTTTAATTTTTCAAATGGGTCTACTCGGATCATGGAAAGAAATGGAAGTACTTTCTTATCTGTGAGAAACGCATCAAAGGTAAAGATGCTTCGTCAGTTTTGGGACAGAAAGGGTGCGACAGTATTTATAGTGCAACTTTAACTCAGGGGAAACCCATTAAACCTTCAGTCGGCGATCGAGTTCACCAGAAATGCCGCCGAGATCTCGTCATAAGAGAACCGGAGATGTCGCCATAGCTGGCGCAAATAGATTGATTGAAACAAGCGTTACTCCTCGGTCAGAAACACCAAAGTTTGATTTCAGAGATCAGCGTTTTTTCTGTGGGCAGCTAGCAAAGTATGAAGGCAAAAAGAGGGGGTTTGAGGTGATTCCTGTCAGAACCAAGGACTTTCAAGACTCTATTGCGACGGCATGCCAACAACGAAATGACGAATAGTCACAGATTGCTCTTGGTCGGCTGGAATATGCACAAGACTTGCATGCTGCGGATGCAGTCTATCACCAAAGCTACAGTGTGAATTTTCGCACCGGTAAGTAAATCCCGAAGCAGTTTAGTGATGAATCGTTCAATAAGAGGCTAAAACAAGGACGACCCGTTGATTCAATCAAAAGCTCGGCATTTATGGAAGTGATTAAATATCTGGAGGAAAATGACGACGAACAAACCACTGTTAGCGACCTTACAAATCTTATGGAAGAGTATTTGGAAGGCACAGACGAGGAGCCGTACAGAGCGCGCTACATGAAAACAAAACTCCAAGAGCACTTCGGGGACAAAATCGTTATTACTACTATAAGAAAGATAAGAAAGGAAGCTAATGTTGTGACTTTTCGGCAAAATGCTGCGTCTCTGATAAATGAGTTTTACTGCCAGTCAAGAAATGATAACGAAGATGAGAAAAGAAAATCATCGAGACTGCCGCTAAGGGAGGGAATCTCGCTGCCATTCCGCACAGACCTTCCTCCGGTGCAACTGTGCAACGGACTGCATCACCCAACGATTCTCGTGTAAGAAAAATGGCCTTGAGTGCTCTTCTGCCTGCGGGTCATGTAAAGGCGAAAGCTGTTCAAATGTGAGCCCACCTGACCTGAATGAAGATGAAGATGAAGGCCAATTGAATAGCAGCAACGAGTAGAAATATCCGTATATCACATAGAAATAAGCTGCTGTAGTGTACTTTTGTCATTTTGAGGTCTAAAATGTGATAGATAGGAAGGGCATAATGAAAACAGAAGAGTTTCATACAGACATTTATGTCCATTTTGGGTATCCTGTGGTAGCCCTTATTACCCTTGCTGCCTTGAAAGTTGGATTCGAGTGAAATAAAAATTGCTTTCATTGCTAAATAACTCTCCTCTGTTGATTTGTAGACATTTCATATCAAATATTGGTATTTGCATTATTATCTAGAAATTTTAGTTTCGGGCTCCCTGTGGAAAAACCGAGAAAGTTTCCCCCTTAATTTCGGCATGTTCCACCAATGGGATTCTTTGGTACTTTTAGTATGTTGTTTATGTCGTTGACCTCTGCTATTCTGCGGTGAGAGAAATTCTGTTGCAATTTGTTCGATGTTGAACCGTAGATTCCTTGGACTAAAAGGAGTAGAGACATATATGGAAACCATCCTTACATACAGCATGCAGAACGCCCCTTGTGCCGTTAGTGAACAATCAACGGACGTAACAAACACTTCTTAAAAAACCTGATAAAAATAATTAAATATTACATTTGGAGGCTTACTTGAAAAAGCAATGACAGATTGGTGTCTGTCAGTGATACATACGAGCGTAACTACGCAAGAAATCTGCCTCTAAAACCATAGCGAGCGTTCCGGCATACGCGGCCGAAGAAGAATCAAGCGTGTCGAAGGCAGCCAAGAGATCGAGTAAGACTAGAACCTCGTCCTGACCAGAATCAGTTGAGCGAAGTATGTTGTTTAAGATACAGACCATGGCTGTTTCAGTGCTGAGAAATTTTCTGTAGGCTGACTGAAATTTAGCAAATAAATTATTCAGTCCATGAGAGGTAGTTAGCGAACTGTGTCGCCGGCGACTCTTTCCAAAAAATATTGGGCGAAAGCTTGGAAATTCTTCCTGGGTTTGGATTGCCTTTTTTGAGCGAAGGAAAGACTATTGCTTCTTAGAGACATAAGGAATAACACCCTCAGAAAGCGATGTATTAAATTAAGTGGGTATGTAGAATATATACGCCAAGGGACTTCAAGAGAATGCGCAAGAATTAGTAGTGTGCCCAACAGAAAGATATATTTATATTCTGTTTTATGGAGTTAAATCATGGTTCTACTAAACTACGTTCTTTACTTCTCTGCGCTTTCCCTTTGTTCTAAACTTGGCTTCTCCAAGTTACACATACGCAGTTCGTGCTTTCTGTGTGATCTATATATCAGGTCTATCTCTATCAGGTCTATCTCAGCTTCATGTACTCTCGACATTCATTCAGCCAAAAAGAGCAGCTCCAATTAGCTTCACCGACCACGTGAATATTTGCATCATTAGCGCTGCCATAGAAACCGCCGGGCACGGGACTGGACACGCCCCTAAGAACTTCTGGTGCGTTGGTTTTTCGTCGTCAGTAGATTTGCCTAGCAGATAAATAAATGTAGGTTATTTGTTGTTACTATTTAGTCACGAACATTGTTTCTGCGAGCTATATGGGATTTGCTCTCTGATCGCAGGGGCGTCCTCAGGATTTTTTCAAGGGGGCTTTCACATTACGATACTCCTACCCATACATTTCAGGAGTAACAATAACAAGTACAGTTAACAAGCATGAACCCCCCTAGGGACCCCCCTTAGTCGGCACCAATTTGTTTTTCTTGCTGTTGACATGTTAAGCATCAAAACAATCTTAGTCATATTTATATTTAGAATGTTTTTGCTCATTCGAGATAGGGCAAGAGAGGGCGAGATAGGGCAAGATCCCGGCAAGATCCTTTCTGACACGCTCTGAAGGACAAACATGTATCACTAGCAACGCAGTTTTAGAGACAGCACACTGTGCAAGGGGAGTTTAAGGGTCAATACATGTTTATGTGGCGTGGCGCTAGAATTTGTTGACTTGAAATCTTGGTCTAAATGTACGTACCATTTTCGTCGACATCTTCATAGTCGTAACCAAACTCAAAAGACTTTTTGAACATCTGTTCATGCGTGTGTACAGGGAACAGCGGTACAATAAGCTCATGCTTGTTGTGGCCGATAGGTGCGTTATTCACAGAAAGAACAGAAGCGTCCTTATTGAACTTGCGGAGCCACTTTTCATAGATACGATCAACGAATGCATGATGAAGATAAAAAATTGGATCATTTGCTGCAGATGGTACATCTCCCATTGTGCCACCTGTGGTAATATGGACTTGATTATGTAATGTGTGGACATTGGGCAAACGATACCCAGTCTTGGTGCTAGCATATCCTTCGAGAATGTTTTTGAAATTACAGCTGGACTCTTTGTTGTAAGGTGGGAGGTCGAACTGTTCAAAGCGAAGTGCAAAGTTGACTTCGTCTTTAGTCGGAAAGGTCATTGTGTATCCCTGGGTCTTGGCTTTTTCGTCGCGTTCTTTCTTTGTTGAGCGCACCAATCCACGTTGCCGAACACTAGGATCGCACATCACGGTGAGTCCATTGGTTTGTTCTCTCGTACAAATGATGTACCATGAGTCTGCGAAATACTTGCCTTTCACTACGCCATTCACCTCTTGTGTGACGCCCAGCAGATCTTCAGTGCAAATGGAAGGGTCGCATTCTTTTGTATTTGCGGTCCAGTCCCAGTACGGGACAGTAAAGTTTTCATCGCCTGAAATTTCCTGCAAGGTTTTCTCCCACGCAAGCATATACAACCGATGCCACGTGGGAAAACCCTGCGCATCGTGGGCAAAGTCAATGGTAGCTTCCGTGATGTCGTTGGGGTAAATAGTGTCACGCGCGGCATAGTAGTGCATCCAAACAAACAAGTCGTAGTTGCTAATGTTATGGAACAAGGCACTGGGGTCGCCATTGGACATGACGGTACTTCTAATCTCTTCATAAAAACTATCCGTTATTACATAATCACTTTCAAAGTACTTGGACATATTAATATACCGCATGTAGCGATCCTTCTCCTCGGCTGACAGCTTGACAAAATTTCTTCGCGTGAGAATCCTTTTCTGAGTACAGTCGTTGCCATAGTAACCAAACTCACACTTGCTGCAGTCGTAGCCGCCGTAGTTTGAATGACATTTGCAGGTTTTGTTGAAAAGTGCGTGTGGCCAGTCATGCCGGTCGTCATCTTCCTGGAATGGCTGGTAATGACTGTATGTCAAATTCCATTCACGGATGATGAGCTCCTGGCAAGAGCCTCTGTTGCCATCATTACCGCACGGCGCATTGAGGCCTTTTGGGATGGGACAGCACACTTTGTTCTTCAGGTTGTCCAGGGTAACGCAAACTCTTGGGAACTGGCCTCTTGCTCGGGGTAAAGTAGCAACAATTTGAAGAACAAGAAATTGAAGACCAGGCCAAGGCGCATCTTGGCTACTTCCGCCTAAAATCAGTCAGGACAAGAAGTAGTAGTAGAACCTTTATTAAGTATAGCATTATTAATATTAATATTTAATATATTTATGTTTAATATTTATGCACATTGTAGAAGTCTTGGAAGTGCGACTATCCCACTTTAATGTGATTACTCAAAGCGATTCTGCGCCCTGATTGGTCAAGACGTTCGTCATATTTTGAAAGCATTTGGGATCGCGCGCGCACTATATTACGAGAACTAAAAAACACCTCTAAACAAGATTTTTTTTTTAATCTTCAAAGTCAATTTAGTAATTATACTAAAACAATTAGTCGCCTCAGTCTCCGTAAATATCAAGAATAACCACCGATCGAGACGAAGTTGAGTAGAAACCCACTCACGCATTACTACTCACTATTAACACATAATAGGTAGTGAATAGCGAAAAAAGCTAGCGTAAATTAAAACATTTCAAAGCCAGCAAATAAACACCTTTCAGCAACCAATCGAAAGTAGTGTGCCATAGGTTTCTATTACTCAATTAGACTTCTCGACGCTGCGCGCCTCATTGACTGTCTGCTGTCTCACAGAAAACTCGAACTCGTAGTCTATTGTTATAAATATAGTGTTCTCTTAAAGTATTAAATTGAGGTTCAAAAATCTGAGGATTGGAAGGAAAATATAATTTTTTCGATCTTCTTTTTGGTTTCATATTGTGTTGTGTATAAAGTTAGTCACGCAGATTAAAGAGAAAAGGCACAAAGCTTTGACAAATTGTATTGTGGGTATTACATAATATATAAATTGTATAATTTGAGTAGTAATTTTTTTGCTTAAATACTGCATTCTTAAAGCTAGGTACAGAGAAGGACGCAGCAGTTCGATATTCCAGACATTAACCTTGTTGTACGTCCACTCGTGAGATTCACACGCTGAGGGTCCACAGTACGTGTATGCGACAGAACCATAATTTCGCACGCCGCTAGCTTGTCCTTTAGAACTATGTGCTCTTTGTATTTCCATTTATATTAATCAAAGATTAATAGTACAAACACGATTTGCATGTAATTACTTTAAACTCCTCGGTTTTTCCGAAAATAATGTCGTAAAATTAGGACAGTCGAGACATGCATCTTTTGCAATAGGTGCAAATAGAGACAGATAGCCTTATCATTAATAGATTAACGAAAAGAAGAAGAAAAAAAAAAACTAACAACTAATCTAATTAATTTAACAATCAAACAACCGTAGGCTAGTTAATTGTCCAATCAACCCAAGTTCGCCTTTCGCTGTAGCTCATGGTCTACTAAGTGTACATTGTAAATCTTGTTAACTGTTTACGCCTTTAGAATATATTTTTGAAAAGTATACAACCCTTGCATCAAAACAGACACTCAACATACTAAATTGAATAGTAGAGCGGATTTCAGATGACTGTCGTGAGTAATTGCGCAATTACTTTGTAATTACTCCTATAGGTTTTATTCAGAATTAGTGTAATTACTTTGCGATTGGTTTCACTACAGTCATATGAAAACCACTCTAATGCTACTTTCAAGCTACAACACTTAGACATGTAGGGCTCAAAACAAGAGCCGTCAATCGGTAAATGATCGTCCAAATAGTTGACCGGTCAAATCTTTCTCTGCTATACGAGTCTTCATCAATTGTGCGTATATTGCCGATCAGAATAATAATGTGAAATCCAACTGTTATTTTTAGCCCGGCGTCAACGTGGCCGGAATTTCGGAAAGTAAAAATTCCATGTTGTATTTACCTTTCTATGTGTCAGTAAGTGAACCAGCGAGCTGGAAGCGATTCTAAGAAATATGATTGACCGCCTTGAACTTTATGGTAAGGTGTCGCCAATGCAGTTGCATAGTCTGGCCGAGCATCCGCAAGGGGCCTGGGTATGAGTGATGTCAGCAAGACGGTGGGCTGGACATCTTGCTTACAAGAGGTCTTGAATGATGAAGCTCCACGTTGTATTCGTGATGAGCTTCAGTTCAAAAAGCAAAATGAATCGTAGCCTTAGGGGTTCTGACTCTTCATTGCAGTTTCGGGGGTAGAAGCGGAATATTTTCAAACCAAAATTCATTATTCAAACCTCAAATATTCAATATATTCTCTGTCCATGCTCTGGGTTTTCATATTATATTCCAAATTTAAATTCAAAAACCATTGTCAAAGAACAGAAATTTTATGTTGGCTATTTTGTAAACTTTTTGTTTTCCAGTATTCTTTTATGATTTTTCCCATGATTCTACACCTTTTCTCAACTATTTATCTAGTCAATCCAAGCTCCAAATGGACTCATAGCCCACATGTTTGGCCCTATAGAGGGCAAAAGGCATGACGCTTTCATGCTTGGGGTAAGTGGGTTGGCAAATAACCTAAGGAGATTCAACAAGCCAGATGGGGAGCCTTACGTCATATATGGTGATCCTGCCTATGGTCTAACAAGAAATATTCTGGCCCCTTTCCGTGGAGCTCGATTAACTGATGACCAACAGGCATTTAACAGCCAGATGAGCACGTTGAGAGTATCTGTGGAATGGGGGTTTGGAAAGATATGCCAACAATTTGCATTTCTTGATTTTAAGAAAAACCTAAAAATTTTACTTCAGCCAATAGGAAAATACTACTTGGTGGCAACTATATTAGTTAATTGCCATACCTGTTTGTATGGTTCCCAGACCGGCACATTTTTTGAGTTAGACCCACCCACTTTAGAGAGCTATCTGTCAAATAATTGACAATTATTTCTGCCGCATGCCTTAAAAGGTACTTGAGAAACGTAGATCCAAATCAGTATTATCAGAAACATATAAGTGAGTTGAAACGTGTAACACACATACATTGATTTAGTGCCAAGCTGCGGAATATTCGCAGAATAAACAATTGAACTGATATGTTAAATGTTAGTATATTATCACTTTCCACTGTTGCTCTACTTTATTTAAGCGAAAAATGAAATATTATGCAAAGAAAACCTGCTTGGGTTAGCAGTCGAGTTCATTATTGACCAAATATGGTCATAAACTCGATACGAATAATCCGAAGCTTGGTTCACCGTTACATGTTTCAACTAAGTTATATGTTTCTGGTATAATCTTTTATAAGTATTGTTATATGACATATAAAGATGTAAAAAGTACAATGGGCAATTCCAGAAAACACCATAAATGGCATTTAGAAATTCCAGAAGGGAGAGGGGTATTCTGCTTGCATGGGAGGGGTGATTCAGGGAGCTGGAATTCTTGTTGCACCTGATGGGGTAGATGGTTTGAAAACCTGTCGAAAGATCCACATACATTTAAAGTAACATTTCTGGGGGAGATGAGTGAGTGTAGCTTGCCCAATTGCATGGGAGGGGGTTAAAATCTAATGGAATGCACACTTGGGGACAGGAGACACTAGTTTTGATCCCCCCATGCATCCAGAATTTCTAGACTGGCTCCTCCCCCATGCATATAGAATTCCTGAGAGGTTAAACAAGCTTCAAGAAACCCCCTCCCATTCAGAAATTTCGAATGCTGCCTATCCCTGGGGTACATATTTTTTTCTGGAATTGTCCATTGCCCAATATGATGTATTAAACAAAGGAATGTTACAATGCTTTACAGAATTGTAATTGAGTACACACAATACTGGAGTATTAAATACAGAAACAATGATGGTTGTGAAACGAACCTCCCACAGGAGATCACAGAACCTCTAATGGGTTTGTCAAGAAAACGTCATTAAACATGAAGTAAAGCAGGAACAACTGTGATGCTTCTTTGCTTATGTTTGTCTCAAAACTTGTCCTTAAGCAATGAAAGGAACATTCTGCGCTCCTCTAGCTCCAATTGAAGCTTTTCTTTTCGTTCCAATGCTTCATCCTCATATCGCTGCTTTTGGAACTCAAACTCCTTCCGTCTCTGTTCTAGCTCCATCTCTTTCAGGGAAGCCTTCTTCTCATTCTTTTTCTCTAACATTTCTATAGCAGAAAGCTTTGAAGCTCGTTTCTTGCATTTGGTTGCTGGTTTAGAGGGGCAGGCTAAAAAAGGGGGGAAATGGTCTTTCATCATACATAACATTGTGTAATCAATACATTGGCATGTACACCTATTTCAGACAAGCACCCTTACAACTGTCTGTTATAACCTGCGATGCGTCATGGGAGCAACGAGGCTTACCAAAACAGAACCATGAACACTGTTTATTTAGGATACATAGCCACTGACTCATCACCCTACTTGTCAAACTAATCTACAATGCACCACTCACAAGACATTTTGAGTGGGTTAACACAACACTTTCATTCTTCTTAGTTTCTCCCATGACACACTGCAGGCTACAACAGACAGTTGTGATGGTGCAACATTTTTCTGAAATAGGTGTATACAAAATAGTTTTACATTTATAGATACAACACATGATCAAAGCTATAATGTTGGACCCAATTGTCCCCCTCCCCCCTCAATTGTAGCCATACTTTTGCTGTAGTGTCAGCATTGCTATTTGTGAAATGAGTTAATTCATTATAATTATAAACATCAGTGAAATACCAGGGAATCTCCTGCACTGGAACTTGATATCATGCACTCTGGTCTGTGCTCTAAGCCTCTTTTTGGATTTTCTAAAACAAGTCATGATGTATTTCTGTGACTAATGTTTGTATAATTACAGAACAATACATAGACTGCTTGGAGATACAAGATCTTCTCGTGTTAAAAAGTTTCAACACTCGAAGATGAAAAGTGAATCTCCTCCCAAGGGGGGTGCTCGTATACAAAAATATATTTTTGGGGGTAAAAAAATTTGTAGTGAAGGTTTTTTTTGTGGGGGTTGAAAATTCCACCAGGCTAGTTGATCATCAAGATACTACCATATTAACCTGAAACATATAATGGAACAGGCATCATAGTGCTGGTATTAATAGCCTTTTTAGGCTAACAAAGTTTGGTTACTTTGAGGTATCAAATTTTTTTAAGCAGGTATTTTCGAGGGTATAATATTTATGACTCAGGTATTTTTGGGGGTATGAAATTTGGAGCTCCATCAGAGGACCCCCCCCCCCCTCCCCATCATTTATATCCGAGTACCCCCTGGGATCTCCTTTACTGAATAAATTGACTGGGTGTCTCTTTTAAAGGACATAATGCAGAAATGTATGAGAAGAAAATCTAAATTGACAAAAAAGGGGCTCCACCTCCCTTTTGCACCCCCTCCCAAGCAGTCCTAGCACCATATATGTGATGACATACTTCCTCTTTTGTGAACATTTCAGTACCCAAACAAAAATATATTTACTTGCCTTTTTTCTTTTGCTAGTGCTGACAGCACTCTCCATGCTTGAGGAGTCATCACCATCACTTTCACTACCAGAGCTGGCTTCACTTTCGGAGGCATCAGTTGATTTTCTCTCTAGACAAGATTTGATTTGCAATTAAGCAAGCAATTAATTATTAGAAATAATCAATATTTAAAAAAACTCACTTCCTATTCCAGCCATTGCAGCTGCTCTCATTTCCTCTCCTTTTTTCTTTTCTTGTGTCTCTTTTCTTTTCTTTTCTAGTTTTTCTCGCTTTTCAAGTTCTTGTCTGTCTCGGCGAAAAGTGAATATATCATGCAGCAACTGTTGAAGCTCGTTGTATTCTTCCTCTGTACCTGACCTATTTGATCAAAAATCATAACATCAAAATGATTATGTTTGAGTCTATGAGCTTCAGGGGGAGGAACTCAGCATTTGATTTGTCCAACCAATGGCAAAGAAATTACAAACCCAAAAATATATGTTTATTTTCACCAAAAAAGCTATTGGGTTGTTTAAAATTATGTATTAGCAGCTTAACATACCAAAAATATTATACCAAAAAGCATCCTCAGTCTCAGACCTCATATGCTGAGTTTTCCCCTGGGGAGATGATTACATGTATAATCATGAGTTGAATTTGAATTACCTTCGTTTTAGTCCTGGCTACACTTTTTCTTATTTTTCGAGAAAGAAGCAATATTATTTTAAAACGTTTTATTCAGCGTGTAAATTACGTTTAATAAGCTTAGCGTATTTTTCCAATGTGATCTAAAAAAAATGAAAGTAAGAGGCTTATCTTAAACCGTATCTAAACCACTTACTTTTTAAGCGCTTTTTGTCGTCATCGTGGAATTTTTAAGAAGACGTTCCATTCTCTCTCTGCATGCTCTCCCAGAGATCTCCACTGCCTTGTCTGTAGTTGAAAATTCTTTGCTAAGTATGTTAGCGATAGGAGTCCATTCGTTGTGGTTGGGATTTTTCCCTGCCACTTCCCTGGCCAACATGATATCATGGCGGGCCAAAGGCCATCTAAAAGGAGCCATTTCTACGAAATCAAGCAAACATAAACGTTGAATTTTATTGTAGCGTATTTCTAGCCAAAACTGCCTCAAAAAGCATAACAATGAACGCTTTCTCGATGTTGTAGTTTTGATACAAGACCGACGCCATATTGGAATTTTCATTCATTTGCATAGCTTTCGTAAATACCAACAAACTCGTTCCAAAAAGTCAATTTAAACACAAATATTCGTTTTCTCAAACGCCTCACATGATAGGCTACCTTGGAAAAAGCTTCAAACGTCACTGCTGGTTGTTTTTACTACAATAAATGTAGTCAGAAAGTACTTACCGCAAAACGTGTGTCCCGCAGTAGAAACGTGTACCGCGAACTGCAAACGCGACGGCAAGACCGGTGTCACGTGACACCTTGAGGTTTGCAGTTTCCCGCCAAGGTCCCAAAACCTGATGCTAAAGGTCTCTAATATTCAAACTTACACCTCGACTAATATTCAAACTTCCATCTGCTAATATTCAAGCTTCTGCTTACCGTTTCAACTATACTATGCAGTGAGGTGAGGTCAAAACAACGCCGTACCGATAGGTATCAGGAATGGTGAATAAGAGGTGGTGGGTATCGGGTATTACCACCCCCATAGGTATATCCAGTAGTTATTTTTCGAAGCACAAATAAGGGATACCCGGTTTTAATGCAGAAATGTGATGTTCTCTTCGTGTAAAGCACAACGGTAGGTTTTCGCCATGATGCATGAATTATTTCACGAGGTATCGGCAGTCGAAAATCCGATTTTTATGAAAATTGAAAGAGGTGGTGGATTTCGGGTACCCACTTCCCTAAACTGGATACTTATAAAGTATCGTTGCTTTGACCGTTGTTTGTTTATGAAAATATAAACATTCGAAGGGTAAGAGGATTTTGGGTAATACGTCCTCCTTGATGCCCCCTCAGAACTGACCCCCCCCCCCCCCCCCCACTATGTGACATAGAATACATTTTTACAAATTTTGATAAACGCATTTTTTTTGTGCAGTAGTAAAGAAAACCTGTAAGTTTTGTTATTTAAGCGTGCAACTGCGCGCAGCAAATGACGAAATTATATTTTCTTTATTTGCGTGAAGTGCGGCCGAAATGACGATTTTCTATGCTTGTAACGTCGAACTCACGCTTACCTAAGGGTTCTTCTTTCGGACATAGTGTGACTGCCCGTCAGGCCTATTACTGCAAGTATTTTTGGGAGAGTTTGTTGTAAACGGCGCGAGGGTAGTGTCTCCGTTGTGCAGGTTCACAAAGACTATATTAGATGTCATTCTTTATGTGCGCGAAGCGCGCCGAAATTTTTTTAAATAAGTATTAAATGAAAGTGAATGTTAAATCAGTTAGGTATCATAGGTCGACAGACAAGGTTCAAAAATCTTTTAATTGAGTGAAATTTTCCAATCCTCGATTATTCAAATTCAAACTAGCAATATTCTGATTATTCATATTCAAACTAAGTTCTCAAATATTCAAACTAGCTTCAAAGTCAATATTCAAAATTCAAAATTCCGCTTCTACCCCGATGCAGTTGCCTTTTCCTAAATCTGGAAATAGAAAACGTTGTTTTCACTCACAGATACGTTTAGTCTAAGTATTTTTATTCTCACTTTTTACATAAACGTATTTGACTATTTTATTTATATATGGACGCCCTCTGTGGAAATCAGCTGTGTCAGAGTTAGCGTCTGCAAATAAAGGTACCAATAAACCATACCATATCATACGCGGGACCCAAACATCATTTGTCCTCCAAAACATCTGTTCTGTTGACCAGTGGCGTCGTCTTTGACATACTTTCGGCATACGTTTTTTATTTAAGCAATAAAAGTACTTTCCGCGTGCTCTCTGCTTTCTTACAAACACGAGGGAATGTTCGACCAACATTCCCCGAGTGTTTGTAAGAAACCAGAGAGCACGCAGAAAGTATTTTTATTGCTTTTAGAAAATAACATACACACGCGCGACAGCGTTGCGTGACAATTGTGTTTCTCAGGTCTCTTACAAACACGCTTTTTAACCAATCAGAATGCGCACATTCACAATACAACATAGGTGTTATTTTCTAATATCGTCTACATTCATGTCTCCTAAAGTTCGCAGTTATTTCAGGTAATCCCATGATCGCCTTACGTCTCCAAGCTTCACTTGCGCGGCGTCCTGGCTTAGCTATAAGTGTCCATCGTACGACTTCCATATAAAGAAGTCCGTAAACGATGCTCTCATGCCCACATACTCACATAGCAGGCTCTCATGTCTAAATACGAGGTTCATTTGCATATGAATGGTAACAATATTATAATTATCTTCGTTCTATTGAACTATATAATAATAATAATAATAATTGTTTAATAATAATAGTAGTTGATAATAATAATAATTACAATAAATGACTAAAAATACATTCTGACTTAAATATTGAAGCATACATTACAAATTCAAACTAATTTTTGGTTGTCTATTTACAGAGTATTTAAAAATATATAATAGAGAAATATAAATCTAAAAACAAAATTTTGGAGAATAAAAACAAAAAAAACAATAAAAATATGAAAATTCGATAAAACTAAGTTGGGCGGGCAGTTGCGTTATCTAATGCAATGTCAACATGGATAGTGTCATGAGTTCTTCTGATAGATCTTGATCCTCTGAGACACAGTAGGGCAGATCGTATTAGAGCAAAGGAGACTTTTGCTCTCACCCATTGCATAGTATTCGCATAGCTTTCTCCTTTCTTGATAGATAGCAACTCCACTAAGCGCTTGTAATACATCTTACATTCAAGTCCCATTCCACCTGTACTGCTAAATATCAACGGCGTGAACGTTCCCTGTTCTATCTCCATCACCCGGTCAGCGTACTGGCGTTTCTTCTCGCTTTCATGTTGCTTTTAGATCTGTTCAGGAGTCTGTTGGCGGTAAGAATCTGCAATGGGGTGGCATACACTGACATCAAAGAATGAAGACTTTTGTCGCTCCCAGAAGCCTCGAGCGTGAATATCTAGGCGGGCATCGGGGGCTCTGTTGGCGCCCCTATTCATAGTCTCTCCGGTGATTGGCTGGAGGACCGGCTCCACCTCAACATCCGTTACATACCGTATCCAACATATCAGCTTCAAGGTCACGCAACTCATTATGTCGCTGTATAATGAAACTCCCTCTCTTACAGATCATTGCGTGGTCAAGGTCAAAACGGTCCCCACAGACGCATTTCTTGGGAATATCAGAGAATTCCCAGTTGCATCTAATATTGATTCATTGCGTCTCTGAATTCACGTTTGTTGAAATCATAACCTACATTGTAGGTTTCTTATAGGAATAACAGTTAGCCAGCTTGGGGCCCCAATTTCTGATGCAAGCTCCACCATTCTCTGAGCTTCTTGGACTGTTTTTGACTAGGTCTTCCGTCTGCCTAAGGACCTCGTTGTTCTTTTCTCTTGCCTGATACATTGCCGAGCGCATATTTACTGAATCTGGAGGTAGGTGGTTTTGTACCACAATATACTGTACAAGGAACGAAGCAAACAGTGAAAGCGGCGTAGCTCGCCTGAGGTTGGGATATGGCGAACTCTGTGCTGAAACCAGTTCTCGACCTTCTCTCCAACTATATTATAATTATCTCCATTTTATAAATCAATAGAACGAAGCTCTGAAAAAATTGTCCCCTGTAGCTTATTTATTAAATTCCGAGCACGGGATAATGAAAAAATTGGCATGCATTTAGAGAGCAATTGTGGCGGCCAGTCGTCTTATTCCTTTGTTATCAATGAGTTTCGCGGCATCTTTAGAGCTGTGATTCGTGAAAGATGAATTTATAGACTGAAGCATGGGCCTGGCGAAACCCTGTCCCATTTGCACTGCAACTGGTAAGTTTTGCTGACAATATGGTGTTGCAAATGTGGCGCAATGTCATTACAAATGTGGCACAATGTCATTACAAATGTGGCACAATGTTATTACAAATGTGGCAGAATGTCATTACAAATGTGGCACAATGTTATTACAAATGTGGCACAATGTCATTACAAATGTGGCACAATGTCATTACAAATGTGGCACAATGTTATTACAAATGTGGCACAATGTCATTACAAATGTGACACAATGTTATTTACAAATGTGACACAATGTTATTTACAAATGTGGCACAATGTTATTACAATTGAGCCTCAACAGGGTCACGCCAGGCAAACATTAGTGATTGACCCTTATGCAGTCAACTGTATTTTGTAATGTGTGCCCTGTCCCTCGCCTTTTTAAACATTAAAATGTTTCAGTAAGTACTTCAACAACTTTGCAGACATTGTTGTGTGATATTCCACTTCAGTACTGTTCCAGTCAAATCACACTTGTGGTCTTATTGTCAATGCTGCGTTCTGATTGGTTGAGCTTCTAGTGGGCTATAAGTTATAGCCTACTAGTAGCGAAAATGTCGGATTTCAAAGCCAGAAAATGACCTACAAATGAAATTGATCTACTAGTGTGATTTGACAAAAACAATTATTCCTCTCGCCCTCGTGGCCTCTGAATCAAAAGCCCATTCGACCTTAATAATATACACTTAATGACTGCTTCCGAGGGAAACAGCGAGTTTTGTTTGTTTTCCCGAGAATCTCGATGTTTCCCGAGACGAAAGATTCGAGGGAAAACAAAACTCGCTGTTTCCCCGAGGGTACAGTCATTAAGTGTTTTATTATATAGCAAAAAGAAAATATAGTAAAAATCATAAAAAAATCATCCGCCGAAATTTTTTGCTCTAGCGATGTCGCCCGCGCGGGCAATAATTTTTTAATTGTAGCCCGCGCGGGCTACATTGGATTTGTAGCCCGCCACGTGACCATGATAGAACCAATCAGAGCGCGCGCTTTGATCGAATAAATACGAGCTATATAATAATTGTTAATTATTCCCACTGCAACTTTTCTCGGGGCGCAAGTGGGGTAAAATATATTGAGTACTTCGGTAGCCCGCACACGCAGGACCAACAAATGTCTGTTACAGTTCAACCTCCGAACGCTTTACAGTGGTGGATGCAGACCCTTAAGAAGGGGGGGGGGGGGGGGGGTGGCTAGTACAAAGGATATACTACAGAGTTCAGACCAAGGGGGTGGCTAATCTTAAACGCAGGCCGTTTCGCATTTTCTGCTGAAAGCCTTTCTCCCCGAACTGCGAATACGCCAAACGCTATTCTTACAAATGGCGAGCTACTTCTTTCGTCCTCGTCTCCGTGGCGCAATCGGTTAGCGCGTTCGGCTGTTAACCGAAAGGTTGGTGGTTCAAGCCCACCCGGGGACGTTTTTCGTTTTGTTGCTTGGCCAATTCAAGCGTACGTGTTATCAAGGGTATTCCATTCAATATCCTTCAATTATGGACGATAATATATTACTTCTTTGAAAGAAGATATCCTTCTTGATAAAACTGTTACTTGTCGAGAGGAAGGCGCAACTGAATTTGAATTTATTTACAGAGCGAAATCCCGGTTCGGCCAGCTAGACTAGAAGCTCCAATAACGAAGTTCCCTGGTCAGTGTAGTGGGTTAGTAAGTTGTAATCCCTGCACTCCAGGCGGAGTTTGAACCCACAGCAATCCGCACAACAGCCCGACGCTACTCTACTCTACCTACCATCGGTCGGCGGTTAGCTGGTTAACTGGTGGAAACAGAGGCGATTGGTGGTTTCCTCTAAAACTGTGCGGACGTTAATGGTAGACTTTCTTGCCGCAAGGAGAAACGTTCGCAAGTTGGCGCCTTAAGTACGTCTGTGTTCGTTGAAGCGTTCACGAAGATGACCTTCGAGGTGCTTTCGAGTGGTTATATTTTCCGATGGACAGTCGCTGGTCTAAGTACCGGCGGCTTATTTCTGAGTGTACACACCTTCTGTTGCCATGGGTTACCATTTCACCTTGGGCGGCCAAGACAAGACACAACACAAGATACAAGATGGAAGACAAGATACAACACAGCATTCGTCCGCCATCTGCAGTTTCTTGTAGCTTGTTTACAAGTATATTACAGTTATCACCGCAGCAGTATGAGCCGGGACAGTTGTAGAAGCCCTAAATGTAACAACTGGCCCTAAGTGTAATAAAGGCCCCAAGTGTAATAAAAAATGGCCCTAAGTGTAATAAAGGCCCCAAATGTAATACAAATTGGCCCTAAGTGTAATAAAGGCCCCAAATGTAATAAAAATTGGCCCTAACTGTAATAAAGGCCCCCAAGTGTAATAAAAAGTGGCCCTAAGTGTAATAAATGGCAATGACCATACAACGTCTTAGTTGGAATAAGTCACCGTTGTTATATCAATATATATTACAGTGATACCTCAATTAAGCGGCCATCGTCTATTGAGCAGCAACTTTTTAAAGTCCCAAAATACCGTATTTGTCACTCCAACTAGGACGGATATGTCTATCGCATCGGGGTCTAATATGAAGCAAACACCGCGGGCTTTGAAATATTAAGTATCGGCTTCGGGGTACTCATGGAACACGACACAAGGTGTGTGCTGCTACTCTTTGAGAAGCTGACCTTAAACCTGCAACTAAGTTCTATTCTGCATCCCTTTTCTAGGGAACTTACAAAATTTGCTACCCTGCCAGTTTGTATGATCATTGTCATTATTACACTTAGGGCCACTTTTTATTACGTTTGGGGCCTTTATTACACTTAGGGCCAATTTTTATTACATTTGGGGCCTTTATTACACTTAGGGCCATTTATTATTACACTTGGGGCCTTTATTACACTTAGGGCCATTTCTTATTACACTTGGGGCCTTTATTACACTTAGGGCCATTTCTTATTACACTTGGGGCCTTTATTATACTTAGGACCAGTTATTACATTTAGGGCTTCTACAACAGTTTCAGGTTTCAGGTTTTGTAAGCTCAGCTTTAACACAAGGAGGATTGGAATGCCTTCCCAGAATGCATCAGTATGGTTTAAATTATTAAGCGGCGTCCTTGATGTCTCGGTGTCATTTGTCACTTGCTTCCGCCGAGACAACAACAAGAAGTGATCGCTCCGAAATACATGGACTCCTAACGATCGTGCGTGCAATAAATCGACTTCAATTTCGTGATTTTAACGAGAAAGATTACATTAGTATAAATTTGTAAGACTTTTTGGACCAGAAGGCATGGAGCCTTCTCTGTATTTCGGCTTCTAAGTAAGCACGAGCGTCGCGTCGAGATAATAAAGCCGCTACAGCGAGTGACTTCATATATATTTTTTATGCAAAGAAATACAAATACGAGGTTTAGGGTAAAAGAACCTACTTCTACAATAATTACTGGTTTTGGACAAAGTGAAACCCTCCTCATTGTATCCGTATTATTTGTTAACATACTACAGAGCAATCTTGTCCGTGACTAGAACACACGTCCGTTGAGATTTGCGCTCACCTATGAGTTTGTAATCCAGGAAATCATGAGTTCATCTGAGTACTTTCCAATGTACTGTGTTGTATGACTTTTGAAGAACAATTTGACAGCATTGAGTTCCCAAGATATCCAATTATAAGAATAATAGGGCACTAGCTTCAACTGATTCGAAGATTCGTGTCATCTAAGTATCTCCACCAGGTGTGCGGCAGAGCGTTAGCAAGTGCATTAGTTTCGAAGGTTTGCAAAGGAGGACGCCATTCTAGTATGTACCCATAGCATTAAAGTGAATCTGGTGGAAGTTGTTATCATTGAAGGTAAAATGATTCATAGTGAAGATCATGCGAATAAGGTCACATATAGTTTCAGCTGGAATTTGTTTGGTCCGCATGGTGACGTGGTGACCCCATCCAATATAAAGTACTAAACTGACCTTGATAGCAGCACTGTACGTCAGGCTGACATGGTGCTGATTAAGAGAATCATGAATATTAGGCGCTACCCGGTGTGGTGGGTCATCAGTTGGTTGGGTGCCGATGCTCCAGAAACTGAACCGCTCTGTACGCTGAATGGGATCACTTTTCTGACTTTTGTACTGTGGCACTTCCCTCTTATCATTGACAAATGACTGGATACTTTAGAATAAAACAGTCCAGTTGCCCCAGGCCTGAAATGTACACCTTTAGACGTGCTATTCACTCTGGTTAAGTAGTTTCAAAATAGCGTGAAAAGAGAACATTCAATTTGGGCTGAGTTGCCAAACCGTTTAGTTTTCACCAATTGCGAGTGTTACTTACTTACTACTTACTTAGGCCTCATAATCCCCGGTGGGACATAAGGCCAGTACAACTCGTCTCCAACTCGTCTCTGTATTGCTTAGACTTCCAGATTGGGCGTAGTACAGCAAAAGCACCTTGTGCTTTTCCGAGACGCGCGGTGATGTCTTTTCCGGCTGCATTGTCTGAGCTCACAACACTTGCAAGATAGGTAAAGTCGTCTACTCTTTCAAGTGGGTTTGAGTCAACTGTGATTGGCGGCGCATTTACTGTGCTGTCGACAAACATGGTCTTTGTCTTGGATTGACTGATGGTTAAACCGGTCTTCTTGGCCAAGCTGTTTAATCTCTCTGTCTTCTCCTGCAGATGTTTATGGCTGGAGGCCAGAACAGCTAAATCATCAGCAAAGTCTTGATCTTCTAACTGAGACAGTCAGGTCCACTGGATTCCTCTTGGTTTCTCTGATGTTGTGTTGCGCATAATCCAGTCAATGGAGAGAAGGAAAAGCATGGGCGAGATGAGACAACCCTGTCTCACACCAGACTTCACAGGGAACCACTCGGAAAGCTTACCATCGACTATGACACTATAACAACAACAACAACAACAACAACAACAAATTTCTTTATTTACATATCAACACTGAACATTATATACAGAATGAAAAACTAAAAACATGCGTTGGATATGATGCTGCCTAGAAAAAACTCACAAGCTAATCGAGCTAGGCAGCAGGGCTATATGTACAATTAAATGAATAAGTCAGACGAGGTACAAATACAAACAACACAAAACAATAAATGTAATAAAAACAGACAAAAAACACATTACGTCGGTGATGGCAAGTGATGAAAGAGAAAGCGAAATGGGAGAGACTAATATGAATTTAGAAAATTGAATTTGATAGAAAACTTAAATTTGTTGTTCAGAGATTTGAGTGATTCATTGATGCTATTCCAGATTATTGCTCCTTGGAAACGAATGTTAAATTTACCATAATTAGTACGAATTGAAGGCAGAGAATAGCTTGACCTTGACACTGCAGTCGAAGTGCTGGTAGAACAACTCTATCAAGGTGACTAATTTAGGGGGTACCCCATAGGGCCTTACGGACTTACGATCTTCCATAGAGTGTTGCGGTGCAGACTGTCAAAGGCTTTCTTGAAGTCGATAAAATTGATGTAAAGAGGACAATTCCATTCTAAGCACTGTTAAATGATATTCCTCAGGGCAAAGATCTGATCTATACATCCTCTTCCCTTCCTGAAGCCAGCTTGTTCTTCTCTTAGCTTGGCATCGATAGCTGAGTCAATTCTCATCAGGAGGATTCGGCAGAACACTTTGGATGGCACGGATAGTAGTGTGATGCCTCGCCAGTTGTCACAAGAGTTAAGGATTCCTTTCTTGGGGAGCTTTACAATGAGACCTCTAGTCCAGTCTTCAGGGATTGTTTCTGAGGTCCAGATAGTGAAGAAGAAGTCGGTAAGAACCTCAGCTGATGTCTCCACGTCGGCCTTTAGCATTTCTGCATGGATGCTGTCAATTCCACTGGCCTTCCCATTCTTCAGGGCTTTAATAGCTGTCTCTACCTCTGTCGAATATTTAACAATTATTCCTCGAGCCCGAATGGGCTCTGAGTCAATAGCCCATGAGGCCGAAGGCCGAATGGGCTATTGACTCAGAGGCCATGAGGGCGAGAGGAATAACTGTTTTAGTCAGATCACACTAGTATAGGTCAATTTGTATAGCCAAAAACGTTTTGCGCTATTCAATCAAATGGCGCTGTATTTTTATTATCCTTGTCCCCGTGGCGCAATCGGTTAGCGCGATCGACTGTTAACCGAAAGGTTGGTGGTTCAAGCCCACCCGGGACGTTTTTTTTTTACGTGTACCAAATTGTTGGAATTTCAGGCAAAGTGCAAATAAGGAGGTGACTCCAACGAAAGTAAATCCATTTGAGTATAATTTTATAAGTTGCTCGCGTCGCGTCAAAAACGGTCGGTTCTACGAAGCGCCGATGAAAATGAAACGGTCCATTCAGAACTGTTGTTTATCACCGAAGCGCCGCCACCATGTTTAACACTCGGTTATAACAATATAGTTGATGTTCTTGGGCATGAATATGTTTTGGGCCCTTCTCAGCGCTCATTTTATCCCTCGCGCACATTACTATTATTATAACTTTGGAGAGCATTGAGTACAAAAATGATAATTTATGGCGACCATCATAACGCCGATTGACTCGCTAGAGCCCGTCTAATACGCCACAATGCCGCCAAAGTTAAAATAATAATACTTTGTTGTATTATAAATCGGTACAGAAATATCAATGCGTAGATGGTGTTGACTTTGCAACGTTATTTTAAAACCTTGGGTAAGCCAAAGACGACGCCATCAACAAAATAGATGTTTCAGAGGAAAAATGATGGTTGTTATGACATCACTCATAACCAGGCTCCTTGCAAATGCCCGGCCAGTCTATTGTATTTTACTGTGTATTGATATACCGGCGGCGACAGGGCGACACCTCTCTAGTTGCTATTGTAGCGGGAACATTCATATTACTCAGAATCGTCGCCAACTCGCTAGTAGAGCTTCTGATACATAAAAAGGTAAATTTCACATGATATTACGTTCCAGAATTCCGGCCTCTTTGCAGCCAGGGTTAGAAATAACGTCTGGGCGTATGGCGGACATTTAGATCGCCAAAATGGATTTGAACTCGGTATGTACCTTCATAGGCCTTGTTTATGAAAGGCCATATACGCACAAGAACTGAAGACTCGAGTTCAATACGGTCGGTCAAAATAGACCAGACAAATATTCGACTGGTCAATTTTGAAATTGACATTTTCCGATGACCGGCTCTTGTTTTTAGCACTGAATGTATATATGAGGCTTGTGAATTGTCACCACTTGAAAATAGCATTTCCATTGAATGCAGACTGTTAGTGTGCGGGAGGTTTTCAATGCAAGGGTTATATACTCTTCAGAAATATATCGTATCGCTAATCATATTATTCTATCACACTAAATGTGAAAACTATGAGCTACAGGGAGTTATATAAGCATCCTAAAACCCCCATCCTGGTTAGTATTCACATTCAACTCTAGTTCCAAAGCGAGGAGCTGGGGAGGCTATATTCCTGGGGAGGCTATCTCATTTGCACCTTTGGGAGTATTTTTGAGGAAGAAACATGCCACAATTTTTCACGACCTTGTTTTCGGAAAAAGTGGAGCAAAAAACCCGCCTTACCGAAGGACACCTTTCACTTTGATTTAGCATTTTATGTTCTGTCAAACGTTTCCGGGACTTCCGGGAACGAGAGAAATAATTGCAAACGGAAGATCTTATCATAATTCTCAGAATGCTGGGCATGAAATATTCGTAAGAACTGTAGTTTGATTTATTTTGACGATATTTCGAATTAATTAAGCAGCTGCGAATATTCCACAGATATGAATAACTCTCAGAGATTATTTTTTGTCTTATAAACGATTGGTTTGGGAGACAGTGAATGAAGTTTAGTCTAAGTTTATTGTTATCAAGGAGCTGTTTTGACCTACAGCCTAAAGCGAAATGTCGGTTGGTTCTTTCAAATATTTTATTATACACTCGCAGGTTTCCTAAACCATGTCAATAAATGATGTAAGTTTACAAAAAAACTGGTGGATTTCTTTTCTCTGTTCTTTTTTCCTTGGAAATCGTCGATTTAATCGCTGTTAAATGTTTGGAGCCAGATTTACCCGGAGGGTTTCATCCGATACCGACAAGGAATGACAACTATGCGGTTGTTTTGCGCGCGGGTTACTCGGGAACTACTATAATCGTTTGTTTAAGTGCTGGGCTTTAGGCTTTTTTCATTAAAAATAAGGTGCTATTCTCACTCTGCATACTATGAGCGCATCGCTAAATACACAAGGAATCTTTAAAACTGGCCAAACCGGTTGGTCCTACGGCGGTTGACTTGCACGCTCCACGTGCCTCTCTTCGCTCGCTGCATACCTATTTCCACAGCAATCGCAGACTCTCTTCCCATAACTTAGCTTTGTGATGTGGTAATGAGTATGCAGCGAGAAACGGTAAGAATTGCCATTAAGTTAAACAATACCCGTGTTGACTGATTTTAGGAGGAAGTCGTCAAGATGCGCCTTGGTCTGGTCTTCACTTTTCTTGTTCTTCAAATTGCTGCTACTTTACCCCGAGCAAGAGGCCAGTTCCCAAGAGTCTGCGTTACCCCTGACAACCTGAAGAACAAAGTGTGCTGCCCTATCCCAAAAGGCTTTAATGCGCCGTGCGGTAACGATGGCAACAGAGGCTCTTGCCAGGAGCTCATCATCCGTGAATGGAATTTGACATACAGTCATTACCAGCCCTTCCAGGTAGATGACGAGCGGCATGACTGGCCACACACACTTTTCAACAAAACCTGCAAGTGTCATTCAAACTACGGCGGCTACGACTGCAGCAAGTGTGAGTTTGGTTACTATGGAAACAACTGTACCCAGAAAAGGATCCTCACACGTAGAAATTTTGTCAAGCTGTCAGCCGAGGAGAAGGATCGCTACATGCGGTATATTAATATGTCCAAGTACTTTGAAAGTGATTACGTAATGACAAAGAGTTTTTATGAAGAGATTAGAAGAACCGTCATGTCCAATGGCGACCCCAGTGCCTTGTTCTATAATATTAGCAACTACGACTTGTTTGTTTGGATGCACTACTATGCCGCGCGGGACACTATTCACCCCAACAACATCACGGAAGCTGCCATTGACTTTGCCCACGATGCGCAGGGTTTTCCCACGTGGCATCGGTTGTATATGCTTGCGTGGGAGAAAACCTTGCAGGAAATTTCAGGCGATGAAAACTTTACTGTTCCGTACTGGGACTGGACCGCAAATACAAAAGAATGCGACCCTTCCATTTGCTCTGAAGACCTGCTTGGCGTCACACAAGAGGTGAATGGCGTAGTCAAAGGCAAATATTTCACAGACTGGTACATCATTTGTACGAGAGAACAAACCAATGGACTCACCGTGATGTGCGATCCTAGTGTTCGGCAACGTGGATTGGTGCGCTCAACAAAGAAAGAACGCGACGAAAAAGCCAAGACCCAGGGATACACAATGTCCTTTCCGACTAAAGACGAAGTCAACTTTGCACTTCGCTTTGAACAGTTCGACCTCCCACCTTACAACAAAGAGTCCAGCTGTAATTTCAAAAACATTCTCGAAGGATATGCTAGCACCAAGACTGGGTATCGTTTGCCCAATGTCCACACATTACATAATCAAGTCCATATTACCACAGGTGGCACAATGGGAGATGTACCATCAGCATCTAATGATCCAATCTTTCCTCTTCATCATGCCTTTATCGATCTGATCTATGAAAAGTGGCTCCGCAAGTTCAATAAGGACGCTTCTGTTCTTTCTGTGAATAACGCACCAATCGGCCATAACAGACACGAGCTTATTGTACCGCTGTTCCCTGTATACACGCATGAACAGATGTTCAAAAAGTCTTTTGAGTTTGGTTATGACTATGAAGATGTCGACGAAAATGGTACGTGCCGATTTAGTTCAAGATTCGAAGTCAACAAGTTCTAGGACTTCTAGGACCACATCACGCTCTCATACTCCTCTTGCACAATGTGCTGTCTCTAAAATTCCCTAAACGTTTGTCCTTCAGAGCTTGTCAGAGGCAAAAAATGTCATAAACATTGGGAATGTATTCGTTGAATTAAAGCTCTTCCTTCTGTTGGGATGTTTGGGTCGTATGTAAGGTGTAGCATCGGTCCTGATGGGCTAAAAACCGCATCATTTGCTAGAGTGAATACATTCTTAGGAGATTTCAATACTTTAATGTGTGATTCCCAAAAATATCCATACCCCCCCCCCCCCCCCCCCCCCCACGGAAGGGTGTTGAGAAATGACCCCCCTCCCCTCTGGAATTTCCGAAGAAAAATACAGTGTTTGTATGGAAAAGATCAGGTAAATTGACCCCCCACCCCCCACCCCTCTGGAATTTTTGGGGTATGGATATTTTTTGGAAACACACAATCTGAAAAACAGTGTTTGATGTAAAACTGTCAAACAGCAATTGGTGTCGACCAGAGAGCAAATCCCATATATAGCTCGTAGAAACAATGTTCATGACTAAATAGTAACAATAAAAACCTACACCTTTTCTCTTCTAGGTATATCTACTGACGACGAAAAGCCCGCAGAGCAGAAGTCCTTAGGAGCATGTCCAGTCCCTTGCCCTTCTGTGGCAGCGCCAAAGATGCAGATGTCCACATGGTTGGTAATGACCATGCTAATGCCAATGGGAGTAGCTGTTATTGGCTGAGTGAATATCAATAGAGCTACAACGAGCTGAGATAGAGAAGTACGTAGATCAGGGCAGAGAACCAAGAATTGAGGAATTGAGCATGCAACTTGGAGAAGTCAAGTGTAGAACACAGTGAAAGCGTAGAGAAGTAGAGAACTGAGTTTAGAGGTTCGATAGAGGTAGAACAGAATAGAAGAGGGCTTAACATGTATGTAGAACAGAGTACTTGACAGTGCATTAAAACAGAACAAAGTGTAAGCACAGAACAGCAAGAGAAGGAACTAATTAGAAGAGAGCCATCAGTAGAACAGAGGAGAAGGTTCCCTTTTTGAGCATTTAGCATGCAAATTTGACAAGCCAAGTGTAGAACAAAGTAAAAGCGTAAAGCTTGCATTTTACTGCAAGTATTTCGTCGCATTTATAGTCGACGCACAGTGGTACCGATTAGCTGATTCTCAGTAGAACAGAGGAGAAGGTTCCCTTTTTGAGCATAAGCATGCAAATTTGACAAGCCAAGTATAGAACAAAGTAAAAGCGTAAAGCTTGCATTTCACTTCAAGTATTTCGTCGCATTTATAGTCGCACAGTGGTACCGATTAGCTGATTCTCAGCCGCTAGGTCATTAATGCACAGTAGAACGAAGCTACATATGGCATGTGTAGCTTGGTCACAACTACTGAAAATGTATGCCATCAAGGGAGAACCTAGGAGGCGAGAGGGGACCCATTGTGCGTGTGACCCCCTTTTGGGAGGGCAACTATGGTGATCAATAATCAATATTGTTATATAGCGAGTGCTCACTCCAACCGAGCGCGCGCTCTTATTGGCTAAATCAAGGTCACGTGGTGAAGTTCAAATCAAATATTCCCCGATCAGTCAATATTTCGAAAAATTATTGACTGGTCGGGGAATATTGCTTTCGCCCGTCGCGTTTGAGAGCGGGAAAAAAGAGAAAGTTTATTGAAAACACGCGAGTCTCTTTAAAAACCTTTGCTAATTTTGATAAGTTTTTGCTAATGCAAGAAAATTGTGTTGTTTATGAGTGTTTTCCCTTTACATGATGCAGTCGCGCGCAAACTTTGTAACTTCTCTTTTCATTCTTGAAATACATTTGTTTTGACTTAATAATTGCAGTATATTTTCTGCTATATAACAAAACACTTAATGACTACTCCCTCGGGAAACACCAGTTTTGTTTCCCTCGAATCTCGATGTTTCCCTCGACTTCGTCTCGGGAAACATCGAGATTCTCGGGAACCAAAACTGATGTTTCCCTCGGGAGCAGTCATTAAGTGTATAGTGATCAATATTCAGTAGCTGTGTCCCCCTTCCCAGAAACCGGGCGGCAGGGCGACACCTCTCTAGTATGCTATCATGTTCTTCGTTTTCCCAAATTAATGAAATATTATTACCAAAACAAGCCATGAAAATATTGCACTTATATTTATAGCTGTTATTTACTGAGGAACTGGGTGATATTTCTTTATTTTTCTAGTGTTCGAAAGTGGCCGTGTTCATGTCGTCATTAGCGCGCTAAAAATGACTAAAAGGAAGGAAACCACTCAACTTGCACCAAAACTTGCATCTCGTTTGGCACCTCAGCGCAAGTGAACAAAAGTCTGTGCAAGTCACAACTTGCATCGACTTGCGTGAACTTACGTTTCATTTGGCCAGGTCTTTATATAGAAGCACGCGTGTCGTAAATGTGAGTTCGCAAGAATATTTTATTTATGTATGTTGACGATGGAAATGAAGGGTTTATAATACGGGCAATCATATAAAATGTCGGTAGTCAGTAAATATTTTTTTGTAGGTCAGTAACTTTTTCCCCGTTTTGTCGGTAGTCGGTTATTTTTTAGGCCGTTTGTCCCTAGTGGGTTAATCCCATCCAGACCCTGATTTTAACAAAGAGAAGCTGAAAATCGAAAACCGTATGCTTTTAGGGTTGATATTAGCTGAGTTGATTTTTTAATAATTTGTATAAGGTTGCTGATCTACAGACAAATATCTTAGTATAAAGGTTATACTAGTTGACTACAAAAGAATTGCAAACATTTCCATTTTCGATCATCTATTTTCCGTGTTGAAAATCCAAAAATGTATACTCATGACGTCATCATCAGAATCTAGCAACGCTTTATATCTTCGCTATAAGGACGAAATTCCAATTTTAAAATCATACGATTTTAGATACCATTTAAAAAATATTTGAAATGCTAGAGCTCAGCTGTTTTTTATGCTATCAACAAACGGTTTTCGGTTTTCAACATCTCTTGCTGTAAAAAATGATCAAACGATTGCGCAATCACTGGTGACGTCACAAAACATCATAGTGACGTCAAAAGTAATGGAAAATATTTTTCATTGTGATGTCATCCTATGTACCAAATTTGGTCAAAATAGCCACAGGGGGATGGTGGAGTAGTGTGGAACAAGTGTAAGCGTAGAACAGCAAAAAAAAAAGTTTAGAGGAGGAACCAACTACAAGAGAGCCATCAGTAGAACAGAGAGGAGGTTTTAGCATAAGCATGCAACTTAGAAAAGACAATTGTAGCTTGCGTTTTAGAGCGGATTTCAGATGACCGTCGTGTTTGCAATTGGTTTGCTTTCTCATTGGCTGCTTATTTCTATCAACCAATCAAATTGCGAACTAATTACAAGCAAGGAATTACTAGCCAATTGGTTCGGCTCCTGATTGGCTGGGCTGGAAACCATTCAGCAGTAAGTTGTAATTACTCTTGTTTCTGATTGGCTAGTGATTGCACAATTGCGTTTACTTTCACGATGGTTATCTGAAATCTGCTCTACTTCAACTAATGTATTTAGTCGTGTAGAGCGGCCTGATTCTAAGCCGTTCAATAATAGGCTTCACGGTAGAACGAAGCTATAAAATCTTCCATGTTAAGGAGCTGTGTTACGATTTTAGCACACAGTGGTGCTTTGATGAAGTAAAAAACATGGTAACAACTGATGGATAGCCAAAATATTAGTCTTGGTTTGTTAAATAGCCCTTAACTACAAATCGATAATGATTATAATAAAGCTTCATAATAAACTATTACAGAGCGGATGGAAACGGATTGCAACAATGAGTTTTTGAAATCTTGTCAGGATGGACATTTTTCAAAGTTTGAAGTTACATCAAAATTTGTTTGCAAATCGGCAGCCTTGCCGATAAAACTTACCTACATTGCTTATCAGTGATTTGGAGATGGTTACATGCAAATTTGAAGCTGTTAGTTTACGAATTTGTTCAAATAACCGGCGTGACAGAGCCCCTATAGCTTCGTTCTATTCGTTACATTTTACATTTTCGCTTACCTTTTATTGTATTCCTGTTTTTTATCTAATTTTGGCTGCAATGTTTTATACAATAAACTATCTATTGTTTATCCTCTGAATACGGGACGGACCATTTGATATTTGATGGCTAATTTTTTTTTCGCGTCCAGTTTTGCTGCTCGATATTTCCCCCACATGAGTAGTTTGAAGCGCGCCGCGTTTTGGAAATCAAAGTAGGTTAATGAAATTATTATCTCTTGGAGACCGTAAATCACGCTAGAGAAATGGAGTCACTGGAAATAAACATCAAAGAAATTTTCAAAAATTAATCATAGCCGTACGATGCTTTAATTTTCGAACATATCAAGTTGAAAGAAGTCGGAAAAGTCCAGGAGTAAAAGGGGAACTTGGTGATTAACAAGTGCGCTACCTGCCATTTACTAAGTAAACCCTTATTTACCTTTGCTAATAGTAAATCTACTTTAATTTTAAAAAGACATTTTAATTTATCAATTGCGAACGCGCAGCACGAGCCGACCAAAAAGCACTATTTATACCAGCATCATGTTCCCTAAAAATCAGTAATCAGGGGAGAGTTTTAGAGTGAGCTTGCTCGATTTTTCTTTGCCACAAGCTTTGCTTGCGCGATATTTTTTTTCTAGGTCAGAGGCTTGCTCGATATTTTTTTGGGGAATAATATAGCCACCCTCCCCATCAAGTATCAAATGGTCCGTACCTTATTAATCTGGTCCATGACCCAACCGCTACGGTAGACACGAGTCACGTTTTTATTTTTTTAAACAACATTTTTAAATCTATTTTTTTGATATCAAGTTTTCTCTGAAAAGAACGGGGAATCCATTCTCAGCTATATGTGCTGCATGGTCTCTTTCAATAAAAGTTTGCCTGACAGATGCTAAGGTTAGAAATACAGATATTTGCCAAGTCCCAACAATCCCTATCCCGCTTTCCTGTTCCAGAATCCGAATGGATTCCATTCTACATTTTATTCTCCTTCTGATTGGCTCAGGAAAGTCTTGCTCATTGGTGGAAGGCCCATTGTCAACCGACAGCCTTTTGCGGGCTATTAGCCAATTAAAGCAGCCGAAAAACAAGAGATCAATTGAAAACGGGCCCGCGAAGGCTACCAGTTGATGATGGATTTTTTTAAACCATTATTCAATATTCGTATTCAAACGATACTGGGACGAACACTCAAGTGAGGCTAACGCGGGTGATTCTTTTGTTTCACTATTTCCAGCTCAGTCAGGGGCGTAGCCAGGGGGGAGTTCCAGGGGTTCTGGAACCCCCCTCTCCTGCTGCGAAACCCCTCTTCGCCTCTGTTCTGGACCGACTTACTGCTAAAATTCTAAATATTTAATAGACAACAAATAAAAGCTCCAATAAAATGTAGCAAATTTCTTCAAACGCTAGTTTTTCCCCGAGATCTATATGGAGTTTTTCATTTTTTGAATTTTGGAACCCCCCCTCTCATAAGTGCTGGCTACGCCCCTGTCAGTGCACTTGGAAAAGGCGAAACAAAAGAATCCCCCGCATGAGCCTCACTTGAGTGTTCCGGTCAGTCTGACCGTTTAAATACGAATATTGCCTATTGGAACGCGTAGAAGACGTGCAAATCGGCTGATATAATTTCGAGAGTCGTGTGAAATCCACTCTATTGAAATAGATAGATTTACAGATGAATATACTAATTAGTTTTATTTTAATAGAATTGTTTTAATTGTAGTATTGTAAAGCGCCATAGAGCAGTTTATGTGTATGGCGCTATATAAATCTATTATAAAATAATATTATTATTAAACATGTTTATCTACCCCAAAGGTTAGCTCCCCGTGACTCGGCTAGGCTTCATACACAACATAAACAATTGCGGTACAAAATTTCAGAAACAAGTACACACGCTCCTGCAGCATCTCACAAAGTTCTTACAGCATCATTCGGTCCATCATGAGCTTGTTATATTCCAGCACACTCTTTGTCGACTCAAACACAACAGATGAACCCACGAACCACGTGTTTTGCTCCCCTTGGTGTTCAGCGATCTTCCACAAAATCCCATCAGCCATTTCTTGTACCGAGAATCGCGGAAAATAATTCCAGGTCTTGGACCAGACGATCTTGAGGTCTTTGGGACTGGTAAAATGCTGATTGAACTTTTGATTTACTATAAATCTTCCCGATGGCGAAGTTGCCCCCATCTGATAGGCAACTGTAGAAAGGCGGACAAGCTTGCTATCTGGTTTTCCATTTGTAATGTTGCATCTTTCTCCAGTCATCACAAACCTGCTGTTTCGCCGAGCCCAGACGCTATGCTCCCGCTTGTAGTACAGGTTACTTAGCCAGTAACTTATAGGTGTTGGAGATCTGCACTGCTCCTTGGAATCAAACAGCGTCGTCGTGAACCACGTATTTCTTAGGGACGAGAGAAGAATGTGTTCTCCGCGGGCGTTGGCTTATCAAAAACTTTGATAGCTTCGCGTGCGTCGGCGGCCCAGATCAAGTATTCAAAATTCTCACTAACACCCCGATGAGATTGGTTGTTATACTTGACAGTAATATCAGTGCCTACACGTCTAATGTTTGTAATGTCTATATTCAATCTTACGTCCGCAAAAGCTGCGAGTTTGTCTGTGAGCTGCATAAAACCGTTGCGAAACATATCCGTTCCTCCGTTTCCCTGATCAAGACTACGAGCAAGCATACCCGTCAGGAACTTTGGAGTGTTCCACATCATTCCATAAATTGCTGAAATCTCATCAAGTTGCCCATACCCTTGCATAGTATGAGCTGCTCTGAGCACTGGCCCGAGGGCAGTAAGTCTGTGTTCAATAAGAAACGATTGCATTGTCTTGTTGAGCTTTGAGAGAACTGCCTCGTAAGGCTTCAACATCATATCTCCCTCGTATTTTCCGAACATACTGCGATGCAGTACTGCATAGCGATGGACTGCCTCGATGAGTTTCTCTACCGCCTGGATAGGCGTCTTGACGTTCGTGAGTTTCTTTATTTCCATGACAACATACGTCTTGAAAAGTAGAGGAAAGTTGATATGATCTAGCCAGACTGTGCTTTGTGGTAAGGGTACGAAACCTTGAATGCCAAGCTCTTTTGCTAAAGCATAAACATTATTGATGTAGTCAGGGCTAGTATAGCAAGCTCCCATTTCATGGTAATATCCTTTGTGCTGAATACTCATAACTTTTCCTCCGACTCGAGAATCCTTCTCAAGCACAACAACATTGTTGAAACCTTTCTTCTTAAGGACGTATGCCATGTGCAAACCTGCCAGTCCAGCGCCAACGATTGCGATTTTTCCACGCGCCTTGGGCTTTGAGAGAAGTGGCGGGAAAGGAGAGCCGTGAGGTGGTTCAGGGCTGTTGACGAGTGCGTTCAGTCTCCGAAAAGCCACGAGCAGCTTGTCCTTCGCAGTGAGGCTTTTATCTTTACTTGAAGCCACTTCTCTGCTTGCTCTTGCAGCAAAAACTATGATCTGTGTCAAGATAAAAGCAAGAATCAAAGCTCTTGAGCAATCCATTACGAGCAAACTACTGACAAGTTTTCGGTTGAAACTTGAAATGCACTTTTGTTGTGTGTCGCGCAGAATACCTGCTGGGATGTGATTGGCTAAAACGTATACATTGCGTGGGTTTTGTTTTGTAAGAAAAACAGCCAGAGAGATTGAACAAAAGAAACTCATTATTAGCGTTGCCCTTTCTTCGACCTGTGTCACCATTCCCATGGTAAGAAAGGGGACAAGAAACAAACAAGCACATTCTTGAACTAACTTACTTGACAGTTTTTAGGGCAACAAACGAATTAGCATTACTTGAATAATGCTCATAGTGTACCGTCTTGGAGTAAACCGAAATACCATAGACCATGAGTTGGCGGTTTATTCCGCCATTAGAAGTGAATTGGCAAAAAGCTGTCACAATCACTGGAAAGAGCTCCCCAAATGTAGTAGATATACCAATTTATAACACCATATCGACACCATAGCATGAAACCTAGCGAAGATATGGCTTTGCAAAAAGTAGGAAATTTTACAGAGGTTTGTATGGTGAGGTGCAAAAGTTTGCACCTCACCATGCAAACCAATCTAAAATTTATAAGCATTTGTTTTTGGAACCAAGACGGAATTGTATTGATGTTTTTACACGGGTTCTAGGATCTTCGTTGAACTTTTCGGGATCATATCTTACTAGTTTTCATCCTATTTTGCTATAAATTGGCATACCTACTAAATTGGGATGCTCTTTCCAATGATGGCGAAAGATTTCTGCGAAATCACTTCTATCAAATGGCGGAATAAACCGCCAACTGGTCTATATACCTCTTTACCTTGGGCGTAATGCTCACCCATTTCAGATCACGTGCATGGCATTCTTTGTTTTTAAATCGTGGATACGCGTAGCGTATTTGCACGAGTTATTGTGGTGGGCCAGATGTCACTCGCTCACTCACATAACTCAAGTGTTAGCTCATGACGTCATCTAAACTAAAAAAATATCTTGAGAACGGTGTACATCGCTAGGTGACCAAACTTGGACAAAGTTATCTTCGTGACAACGGACGTCCAGCACCAAGTCACATGACATTACGTCATCGATGACGTCATCACAATTAGAAAAAGTAATATTTCGAGAAGGGAACATCGCTAGGTGACCAAAGTTGGATAAAGTTATCTTCGTGACAATGGGGGTCCAGCACCAAAGTCACATGACATGACGTCATAGATGACGTCATTAAAACTAGAAGAAATTGACATCCGAGAACGAGTTGAATTGAATTCTGTGCCGAGTAGAGTATGTTTACTCCAGCCTAGTGCCTGGCGTTCTGGGTGGGCTTCCTGTGCTCGGAGATGAACCGTGAGGATGCGCGAGCACTGGGACGAGCGCAGACATCGCAGAACGCCTAGTGAAGAATTCGCCAAAATCTACTATACCCTGAATTGGCGAAAACCTACCCCGCCTCAAATCCACTTCGAAACGTCGAAAATTAGCTAATAGCGAACCAAGTGATCCTTAAAAGCAAAACAAGCACCTTTAAATGTTTTCCATTCGCTGTTGTTTGCTATTTTCTAAAGGTTTTGGCCGTGTCATCCGCCATCTTGGATTTGGCGAATTTCACTAGGCGTTCGGGGAGAGGGTCCCCTGTGACGTCACGTCACACATGTCTTACCAACCACAGGAAGCCCACCCAGAACGCCAGGGACTAAGCTAAGGTATTGCGAACAGCTATTTGCATGGGATCCTAGGAAAGGAGTCGAGAGCAACGGTGCGCACCGCATATAGATGGTGCAGCGAAGGGTCGCCCGCTGGGTACTGGCCCGGTACCACCGCCTAGACAGCGTGCCATCCATGCTGCAGGAGCTGGGGTGGAAATCGCTAGAGCAGAGTAGGGCCGACAGTAGGTTAACACTGTTATATAAGATCGTTTATGGTCTTGTGGCTGTCGACCCTGGTGACCTGTTAAGGAAACCATGCTACGTCAAACAAGAAACACTAAGATACACTCATTTTTGCCCGTCTCATGTAAATCCGAAGCTTTCCGTCTCTCATTCTCGAAAATGAAATGTGTCTTGTATTTAAAGCAAACTGAGTCGAAATATTTCATTTCGTACAGCTGTGCGTGGTATTGAATCCTCCATGGATTGTGTGACAAATCAGTGGCGTAGCTAAAAGGCATTTGCCTACACAATTTTGTTTTGCAAAAATAAAGGCCTCCTAGATAAATCACCAAATAACTAAGCCTTGAATTTGTCAATTTTTAACTCAATTATATTTAGCAATAGAAGCACAAGTTCACGCCGTGATGCGTCTAGTTTAGATTTATTCTTCAATAGAGTAAATAAACAGTTATTAGCTGCAAGTTCTGGGGAGTCGGTCGCTATTTATCTATATTATTGGCTGACTACATTTTTAAACCGCACCGGGGTGTTGAGGACTTGAAAAAGACCCCCTCCCCTGGAATTTCCAACCTCATAAAGGACCACCTCCTCTGGATTTCCATTGTTTTCTGGCAAAATACCCCTGGAAAACCTATTTTTGGATCAAATGTTCTTAGAAAGTCACCTTTTTTACCCCTCCCCCTTGGAATTTCCAGTCTCCAGATACACCCCCTCCCTTAAGCAAGTAAACTTTTACTTTAATCGTTTTCTGAAATTTATATGTAAGCGTTTTGATTGTTGTAGATGGCGAGCACGCAGCGCGAGTCGACCAAAAAATCCCTCTATTTATAAAGACATCAGGTTCCCTAAAAACGGTAAACCAGGAGAGGGTTTTAAAGTGAGTTTGCTCGATTTTTTTTCGCCACCAGCTTAGCCTGCTCATCACGTTTTGTCACAAATCCAAGATGGCGGCCAAGCGAAAGCAAACTCGCGTTTCTCGACCTAAAACTACGCTCCAACGCCTGCGAGCAGGCTACCACCAGCTTTGCTCTTGAGCGATATTTTTTTTCTAGGTCAGAGGCTTGCTCGATTTTTTTTTTTGAGAATCAGCCACCCCCATCAAGTATCAAATGGTCCGTCCCTTTAAACTATGGTGGAAAAGGTTAAAGAAAAAAAATTTTCCTCTCCCCGGCGGGGAATCGAACCCCGGTCTCCCGCGTGACAGGCGGGGATACTCACCACTATACTACCGAGGAAGTCGTGTACTTTGCCATGGGAAAAGTACAATGTATATACGTCACTCTACGTCACTACGTGAATAAGTACCGATGGTAAGCGGTATATGTCATTGCAGCGCAGGCTCAAAATAATCAAGATGGCGGCAGATTTCAAGTAAGATTTTCCTTAGACACAATTTGGTATTTTTCAGAGAAAATCACGTCGATTAATGCGTAATTTACCTATTCCCCAGAACTGCAGAGCCTGTTGAATACTACAAGCAATTTTTGGTAGGTGTGCTGTGTTTATAAAGCAAATGAAGTACTTGTTATACTTACTTACGTAAATGGCCGAACAACACACGTGAATTTTAATTAAATGTATTGCTCTTGTAGAAAGAATCAATTCGCCCAGATGGACGTGGATTATTTGAATTTAGAGAAACTATCTTGAACGTTGGTATGTACATGTATTATCTCGCTGAAGGGCAAAAAGTGTGAGCATGAATTGAAACAATGAATACACAATTGCAAATCAATGCAGACTTTTTTTAAACAAACACTGTGACTAGATGAGTTGCGTCTTTGTCAAATGTCGTATAATTATTTCTATATATTGTCGTGTATATCATATATTCTTAACGATTTTTATCATTTTCTGTAATTTTCTTTAGAGGTATCTTTATTGCACGGCTTTAATGTAAACCAGTCCTTTGGGCTGATGAACTACTGTGGATAAATAAAATGTATCTTATCTTTTGTGCTTGTGTCAGCGGATTGATAAAAATTCAATATTGTTTACAGGTTCAATATCAACTGCAGATGGATCAGCACTTGTCAAACTTGGGAACACCACCGTCATATGTGGGATCAAGGCCGTAAGTGGAAGATAGAAGCAAAACTCAAAATAACAACAACAAAAAATAGCAAAAAAAAAACAGTCATGTTTCTTATACCAATGAATATAATCCATGTTCATTTTTGGAGTGATTTGGAATACTCAGCTGTCAATCAAAGTCCCAGGGGGGGGGGGGGGGGGGGGGGGGGGGGGGGTACTCCAAGCTACCACTGCACTCTTGATGGAAAATGGTGGAGTTCAGAGTTTTTGAATCAAGGGTTAATCAACCCTTCAGTATTTAAACTTGTTGAATAACTGGGAGCCTTAGCACAGGGAGTGACATGATTTGATTGACTTCCAAATCGTCAAAAAAATTTATGAAAATGCTGTGAACTTGTAATTAGTGGATTCAGTAGTTAATGACTTTAACTTTTGTTATTTATTTGAAGGAGTTTGCAGAACCTAAGGCTGCAGAACCAAACAAAGGCTACATTGGTAAGAACATTGCTATTGTATTAAAGGCCCATCAAATTGATCCATTATTTTTCGAGTGCTCTGATTGGCTAATAGACCACAAAGGCTCTTGGTTGATTATTTAGGTTGATTATTTAACTGATACAGACAGACTCACAGATAGATTTACCGGTATCTCCCACATAAGACAGACAGCCAGACACTTTGAGCTTCTGAGGCCTGAGATAAGGTACCATTTTATGCTGGTTTGGCCAGGAATAGGGTCCATATTATTGACCTTCACATCCATCCTCTGTGACCTGATTTTGCCACAGCAGTATTATTTTTCATAGGCCAAAGCAAGTTATGATCCATGCATGATATTAGAATAGAGCTGGCCCCCATAACCCTAGAGAGAAAAAAGGTTGTCTGAACTGAATCTGAACTTGCTATAATTTTTCTATTTGAACTAGAGTTATTAGACAATTTCGATACAAGTTATTGTATTGATGGTGCAGTATGTCCATTGCCACTGTTTTGGGTTCCCTGTGGGAGCACCACATTGCTGTAATTGAATGACTTATCATGGTTTGAACCACTCTTTTACATCAAATTAAATGTTTTAATAAAATAAGTAACCATTGCATGATTTTCTTTACAGTTCCCAATGTGGATCTGCCCCCATTGTGTTCTGCCCAATTTCGTCCAGGTCCACCTAGTGAATATGCACAGGTTCTCAGTCAATTCATTGATGATATCATTACTAAGTAAGTAAGGATGAGAAATGAGGTAACGCTTCAGTTGCTTGGTTAGAAACAAAAAGCAAGGTGAATGTCAAGTAAAATAAAAAATGTAGTAAATCCAGCTAGCGCACTAGGACTTGTACTAAAATTCAGTGAAAACGCACCTCTTCAGATTGTTTTCTACTGAGTTTGGAAGCATCTAATTGCTCTGTTTTGCTTACATTTGATTACAAGCTTTTAAGATTGTACTCAATTGTTGTTGTTATCTTTTTCACCAGTTCAGGAATTTTGAATCTGGAGGATCTCTGTATTTCTGAAGGAAAGGTAATGACCAAAACATCCAAGGGATATTCTTATAATCTACATACAAAAATGAAAGCTTCAAATTCTGAGCCAAAAATTTCAGCTCTCGAAGTGCCATCCGAACAGATATTTTACTGAAAATGATTGTTCAGTGCCCCTGTCATAAGATGTATGGTGTGCAAGATACTGTGCATTGTATTAATATTATATACATTATACACATCTCATCTGCAGCTAGTATGGGTGCTATACGTGGACATTGTTTGCCTGGATTATGATGGCAATATTGCTGATGCTGCTGCATTAGCAATGATGGCAGCCTTACAAAACAGTGAGTACATTGCTTTATGCACTAAATCAGCTGAAAAACCTAGACCCCCAACACCAGGAGCAACTTAAGGTGACTCACTCGAAATTCTTGCACAATGCTTCAAAAGCAAACTCAGGGTTATAACTTTTGTGCACTTTCCTCTATTTTCACAAATTTTTTTCATTGCCTTTATTATATTGTTTTCTAAATAAAATACCAATTTTCTTAAACCTAATTAAAAATTTTTTTGCAGTAATTTTATTAAAATATCTTTTAGGTCATGCCTGTACACGATATATTTCAGGTTTGAGATTAGTAATTTTGTTATTATTTATGAGGTGCAGTGAATTTTTACTGTATCAGGTGCCAGTGCCATTTTCACATGTTATTTGTTGTGCCAGCGATTTTGTTACTGCGTTGGGATACGTAATAAGTGGCTCACAAAAACAGAGATTGTGGCTTCTTTAATAATACTTTATTTTCACAATTCTTTTTCTAATACTTCTTTAATTATTAGAGGTAAAAAAGTTGTGACCCTGAGTTTGCCTTTTCAACTTTGCGCTTGAGTCACTATGGGTGCATTTTGAATTTGGAGTGAGTCACCTTAACATGGTGAGACACCAGGGTGACCATGACCAACTGTAACAACTGCATTTTGCAGTGGTATGGCAAGTTTAATGTGAGCAGTGTGGTGTTTAAGTAATAGACAAATAAACGCTGTTTAAGGGAGTGATAATTCTCACTCTCTTTAGAGAAATGCTACCAACATTTATCTCCGGCACAACCTGTCGATTTGCTTGGCGTTTCTTTTTTGTTAACAACGGCTGCCATCAGCAAGCAGTTCAAATACTAATTTCAGTATTCTTTTTACATCATTGCAGCTAAACTGTACTCTGTGACTATTGATGAGGAGAGTGAAGAAGCTGTTCCCTCAGAGACAAGAGCTGTCCCTTAAACTTGAACTCCCAGCCTGTAGCAGTTACATTTGGCATCTTTGACGAGTAAGAGATTCAAAATAGCCTGAATTTCCGCCATCCCTTCGCTTGCGATCGTAATTCACCTCAAGATTGTTGCACCAATTATGTAATTCAGTAGAATCTGATTGGTTGCGTTTCTCAGTAAGACATGTAGGTGAATGGTTCCATGACAACACATGCTCCCCCAGCCAAGAAAGCACGGGAAAACTCCCAAGCCAAACAACCAGGTGCCACAACTGTTGAAGAAGACATGCGTTGTCATGGAAATGTTGTAATCCCATGGTGAATTTAGCGTGACCTCCTTTCGCAAAGTGAGGTACGATTGAGAACGAGGGACAGCTGAAATTCATGCTAGTTGTTGAGCTAACATGTAATTGTTATCTTCAGTACATATTTATATGCTGACCCTACCGATGAAGAGGAGAAATTGGCATCTGGGAAAGTGACAGTTGTCATGACAACAGGAGAAAAACTAATAGCTGTCCACAAACCAGGTAGAGTACCTAAAACAAATATTAGAGATACTGGTGCATTATTGGGCAGTCGCAAAAAATCTGCACTCCTATGTTGATAATTTTTTAGCTGTCCCTTCCTACCCAGGTCTGCAGAATTTTTTTTCATGACAACCCTGGACTTTATGTTTAGCCAGCCTGCAAATTTTTTTTGGGGAGGAGGGGGGGGGGGGGGGTATATCCACCCTTGAATCTCAATCCTGTAATAGAGTAGCCACCCTGGAATTCCCGGCTGCTTGAAGACCACTATAAAGGCATTCCTCAACACTTGCAACTGCCTACTAAGGAATATTTTTGCAACTGCACTACTAAGGAATTCCTCAACACTTACAGATGTTTTTGCAGCTGCCTAATTCTTAATGCGCTGCTGCTGCCATTTGAAGTTCACGTTTCCCTTGGCGAGTAGCGTCACAATCTCAAACTGGTCTTTTTCAGGAGGCACGTCTCTCTCTGAAGACAAGCTACAAGAATGTTTTCACAAGGCTGCGAAGAGGCGGCGAGAAGTGTGTGACCTCATAGAGACAGCCTGCACTAACGTGCCAGAAAGATGATTAAATCGGCGTGTAGATCGTGAGAATCGAAAACACAAACAATGATAGATGATGACAGGCGCGGATCTAGAAGAGAACCCTGACCGACATGACCAGTTTCCGACTGCCTTCATAAATATTCAAATTGTAACGTAGTCTGTTTGAGCCGGTCCAGATCCGCGTTGGGTGATCATAGTCAATGAGGGTGCTGTTGAGTGATGACGCAGGTGTTAGTCTAATGGGTTGTGGTTACGATGGCGACGTTACGCGTGATGCTTACATATGCGAAAGTGCACATCATGCCAAGTTTGGTCACTTCGGCAGGACCTATTAAGGTGATACAAGTGATGATGGCGATGATGATGCTGATAGCAATGGTCTGTTCAAAAAAAAAAAGTATCCCCTATCGAGGAACTCTAAATTTTCACAATTGTTCTACCCCTGTGGAAATTCCAGACTCCTGTGCAACCCCCAAATTTGAAGCAACCCCTGTGGAAATTCCTCATTCTCTTGTGGGCCTGTGGATACCCAAATGATACCCTGTGGAAATTCTGGGGTAAAATGACTGGCTCTGTGGAAATTCCATGGTTAAAATCAACAGACCCTGTGGAAATTCCAGGTTCAAACACAGCGACCCCTGTGGAATTTCCAGGTTCCTCGATAGGGGGTAACGGTATAATAATAATAATGATAATAGTATAATATGGAACAGACCAATGCAGTGATCATGGTGGGAATGGCTGTCAACTGGATAATCGACAGGCATCAAATTTAATTATTATATAGCTCGTGTTTATTCGATCAAAACGCGCGCTCAGAGGGTGACGCGCGCTCATTTGAATTACCTTCGCGGCACGTCCTCGGAAAAACAATCATACACGTCCTTAGTTTAACCAAAACATGTCAACCTATATATCGTTGGAAAGCTTATAGAATGTACTAGCGGGCTATGGCAAAAAGAAATAACTTATTGATACATTTAATTTTTTTAAAGGATTGAATAGATATTTTGGTGTGCCATTTTTACGAGCTAACGCTATCGAACTGACCGACCTTGACTCTCAAGTAACACATTGTTTTAATCCTTTTAAGGATTTAAAAATGTGTTTCTCAAAAACCGTGTCTGCGTTTTGTAACATTTTGTTTAGTTCAAAAGTTATGAAACTGTTAATTTTTTAGAGAGTGAAAATGCTATAAAATTTGACCTTCGAAATTTAAAAGTTCCATAACTTTATGTTGTTTTGTATATTATTATTATTATTTTTATTATTATTTTTTTTTTGGAGGGGGGGAGGGGGATTGGCTACCCCCAACCAAACTTTCTCTTCCAAACACAATTAAAAAACCTAAATATTTAAATCATAAATATTTAACATAATTGTCTTTACCTCTTTCTGTAAAATGAGTAATGTGTGTTTCCAGAAATTATCCATACCCCCCTACGGAAGGGATTGGAAATTCCGGAGGGGTGGGGGTGGGGGGTCAATTTACCTGATCTTTTCCATACAAATACTGTATTTTTCTTCGGAAATTCCAGAGGGGTGGGGGGGGGGGGGTCACTTTTCCGTCGGGGGGGGGGGGGGGGGGGGGTATGGATATTTTTTGGAACCACACAATGCGAATTTAGGTTGATAAAAATTCCTTATAGTTACTGCGGTTTTCATAATTCTGCGAACTCTCGCTATTGATTTCCAACCGTCAATTAATAGTCTAGTCGCCAGAGGGGGTTCACCCCCCGGAACATTTATGGGGACATATATTTTTAGAACCCTCTATAGGGTGTCTAGAATCTGGTTTGAGGTGTCCCCAGCCCGAAAAAGTGTCCCACGGCCACTTTTTGGGGCGGTTTTGTTTTTTAAATATATTCTTTTGTTATTATGAGATTCAATGAGCCAATTTTATGGATTGTAGCACTCTGATCACATGTAGACTAGTTAAATTGCTGTCTCAGCCTTTTCCCGTCACATACGCATATCGTTTTGGTATTTCCTAATAGAAATACAAAGGCTGACAGAGTCTTAGCAAATATCTATCAGTAAGGAACATAACATGTATAAAACGGGCATGTAAATTGTACATATGTGTTCAGTCTATTAATGACACTATAATAGCATAAGTGGTAAGACCGGAATGCTTTTCTGAACAGTGCTACAGTCTATAAAATTGCCTCATTGAATCTCATTAAATAACAAAAGAATATAATTAAAAAACAAAAAGTGGCCCAAAAAGTGGCCGTGGGACATCTAAAACCAGTTCTTGATATCCTAAGGGTTCCAAAAAAGTATGTCTTGTTACTAGTTCCGGGGGTGTACGTGAACCCCTCTGGCGACTAGACTAAAACCGCCTTCTGGCTTCCGTCAATCAGACTCCCGAGTCTTTTCATCGTTACTCATGTGGTTTTTGATTGGCCAGCGCCTAAGCAGTGCTAAAATGCCTTCCTGCCACGCCAGCAGCAATGGTTACGAGCTGGACAATCAAAAAGCAGAATTACGAAAACCGCAGTAAATACGAGCTTTTTGGACAGTGGTCTCGAAATCATTAGCATTCTATTAATTTCCGTGGAAATGCCGACCAGGTGGCGCCGAAACGTCGGCTTATACGAATAATTTTCGAAATGAGCCTCAGACTATATAATAAATATACTTTCAGAAGAAAAAATAAGCTGAAATCATACAGCGGTTTTGGTGACTTTAAACATAACAATTTCCTCTTTTCCGACGTACATAAATTCGACGTAAATAATATACACATAAATATGGTCAAATATGATAAACAGTGAATTTTTATGAATTTCACAGAGCAAAGTCAGACTCATAAGTATACCTGGGTATGGGGTTGCCATCATTTGAGTTAATTGTGTCCTGTTACTTTACTTGTTCCATTATTGGATGATTCACGAGGGGCCGAGATATTCTTGCTCAAACCCTGTAGCACTTCCTGACGACTTGGTTTGAAAGTTCTCTTCTTGCTGAGACCACGGACATGATGTCTCCTGCGAGTGGGGAATTCCACCAGGACGTGGTCTTGGGCCTTTTCTGGATTTCTGCTTTCTTGTTCTCTCTGTGGAGGACGTTTCCATTCTGGCTGGATCTTGACTTCACCCTTGTGTTTCCTCGTTTTTCGTCCGCGATTCTGATCTTTAATGCGGATAGGAATGTGTTGCTTGTCACTCTGTTCCACGAGTGAGCCGTGCTCTGTTTCTGTCGGCCGGGATAACCAATTCCCTTCTTGGATTTTTCCTTCGATTTTTGAGTTTCGTAACATCATTTTGACCCGCCTGGAAATCGACGGTGTAGAAATCACTGAATTCTTGGTTAAATTCTTCGTCATCTGTTATATGTACTATACGCGCGAAGCTAACTTTTCGCCTTGATGAAAACCTGAATTTTCTGAACTGCATTCTCATGTTTGCAAAAGCAGAAATTATCGAAGACATTTCAACAAGAACTTCGTTGGCAGAATTGGCAAAGAAAAGAGGAGAGCCGAGTGAAGGAAGGTTGTAATTAACTGACACAAAATGAACTTTTATACCCTGGAGAGAGCTTTACGTCATTTCCATCGAGACTAAATAGCAACAGTAACTAGGAAACAAAAACAGTAATAAACATAGGGCGAAAATTCTTTACTATTTACTTGTAGGTAACATCCAACTGAAGTAAGACCCAACAGCACGAATATAGGGCATAGCAAGCATTATTGCACGGTTACACCAACTCTTATTAAAGGAATAACTGAAGAAACTGAAATTTGGGCTCCTTAGCAACAAAAACTACAATTGTTTATCACTAGGATAATGTGACAAACACACAGTAACTCTAGGTAACAGAAAAAATAAAATCCAGTTCCCCAGGAAACGAGAACAAATAAGAAACAAACAGTATCCATTGCTTTAGCAACGAAAACTAACAAACAAAGAAACAGAAATCCACTGCCTTAGCAACGAAAACAAACGAACAATCGGGCCATCAACAAGCCAAGCCATAATAAGAAAACCGCTGCTGTAGCGGCTCTCCAACCGGCTCTCCAGTGGTCAGCAGAAACGTCTATCCAACGTCGGCGAAAGTTGGTAATATTTCAGTGGTGTCTTCAGAATCATTAAGCTCTGGGACCCCAATGACTTTGACGTTAAAAGCATAACTACTCTTGTACCGTACTCGCGCGCCATGTCCTTCCCTCACCTCCCCCGAGGGGAAAGAGGTGAGGGGAGGACACGGGCGCGAGGATGCTATTGTACTAGCAGGGCTTCCTACTACTCTTCCCAGTAGACCGTTACACCTCTCGATTTTTCTGCCCGCCGGCGGCAGTCTAAAATTGATCGCGTGATCAACTTTTTTGTACCACGTGATGGGTTGCTTGTGTACCACGTGATCAACCGTTTTGGGCGTAGACTTCGTTGGAATGCAGAAAAACAATGTACTCTCAAAGTTTACGCCCACAAACATTGATCACGTGGTACATAAGCAACTCATCACGTGGTACAGAAAAAGTGATCACGCGATCAATTTTAGACAGCCGCCGGCGGGCTGAAAAACCGAGAGGTGAAACGGTCTACTGGGAAGAGTAGTACGTGGATTCCATTTCGCTTATCTTGTCCTCGATAGTGTGGAGCGACTTCGAAATTCTGGATAATTCACGCTGGTTTCTCTCATTTGATACAGTCAATTCAGATCGTACTCATTCCACCAGGAATACTAGACTTTTCTCCCTGTTTCTCCGCTTCCTCAGGGTGACGTCATCATTAGAGCCGCCATTATTCGGTGAAGTACTGCTCTCGCGTCTTCGTTCCTCGTGAAAATGAAAACTGGCTCTCCAAATACTTCACTGCATGAAATGGCGAATATAAGGACATATACGGATTCCGTATACATTTTGCATAAGGAACGTGTACTGGTGTATAAGGAATTGCTATGGATACTGAATGTATAAGGGTCAGTACACAACCTCATCCGTACACGTATGTGCCGCAAGCAGTACACACTTTGTGTAATGAACAGTATACATAAAGTTTAAGGTCCTTGGATACGGGCAATGTATAAGGGCCGATAAGGGTCAGTACACGAAGTTATCCGTACACGTGTGTGCCGTAAACAGTACACACCCTATGTAATGAACAGTATACGTAAGGTGTAAGGTCCTTGGATACGGGCAATGTATAAGGGGTCAGTACACAAAGTTGTCCTTGCACGTGCGTGCCGTAAACAGTACTCTGTGTAATGAACAGTATACGTAAGGTGTAAGGTCCTTGGATACGGGCAATGTATAAGGGTCAGTACACAAAGTTATCCGTACACATATGTGCCCGTACACATATGTGCGCCTAATGCGGATGTTCATTACACACTTTGTGTAATGAACAGTCGGAGAGTCACTACCGACAAAGAGTTATCCTTGAATACGTGTGCGCCGTAACGGTACACACTTTGTGTAATGAACAGTGTACGTAATGTGAATGGTCTTTCGATACGGACACTTTGAAATGCCCAGTATCTGTTAAAGTTCCATTTTCACGCATTTGCCAAGTGCCTAATGTGTGTGGTTGTCAATACCTGGCGCACGTTTTTGACCATGATCGTCCGTACCCGAATGTCGGACCTGACGGGCTACCTGATGTGTATCAAAGCACTCTCCATCAAAGCATAGCTGAGTCATAATTGCATGAAGTTACTAAATTCAAATATAATAAACGAAAGTACGGAGTGAAAAAAAAAACTAAAAAGCACATTTGACGCTTTTTCAAGTCGACCAGGTGGGCTTCCTGTGATGATATCTACTATCACGTGATCATCATTTGAAATTTCAGTGGAGCGGTCGCTCAGCTCAGCTCGTTCTTTTTCGCGCGCAAAATCGACAACAGCCAAGGTTCTTTCACGTTGGGGCCAACCACCCCCAAAATGCGTCATTCAAACTTTGACTCAACATGACTTTCTATCCTCTGAGGCTATTTTAACCAAATTTGGTAGATAGGATAACATTACGATGACAAATATTTTCCACTACTTTTGACGTCACTATGATGCTTTGTGACGTCACCAGAGATTACGCAATCGTTTGATCATTTTTAAGAATTGGAATATGCACTATTTCTGTAATGGCGATGATACACCTTACCAAGAGATGTTGAAAACCGAAAACCGTTTCTTGATAGCATAAAAAATAGCTGAGGTCTAGCATTCAAAGAATGTCCCCCTCCCCTCCCCTACTTTTTTTGTTATAGTAGCAAATGTATGGGAAAACAAACTCACTGGTATTTTTTTTTTTTAGTTTTTAGTCAATTGAACCGATTTCTGTTGTTAAGTGTCAAGCAAAATGGTATCTAAAATCGTATGATTTTGAAATTTTGAATTTCGTTCTTAGAGCGAAGATATAAAGCATTGTTATATTGTGACGTCATAATCTATTACGTCATGAGTATACATCTTTTGGATTTTAAACACGAAAAATAGATGATCGAAAGTGGAAATGTGTGCAATTATTTTGTAGTCAACTAGTATAATCTATATACTAAGATATTTGTATGTGCAATGATGTTACCGTGCAATGATTAATTATTTTGTAAACTTTTTCAACTGTTAAGGTAGATCCAACCTTATACAAATCATGAAAAAATCATGACTCAGCTAATATAAATCCTAAAAGCAAACGGTTTTCGACTTTTAGCTTTTCTTGTTGAAATCTATCATTGCCGCTACAAAAAACAAGCAGATTCAACATTACGAAAAATGGTCCAATAAATACGTTAACGCCAGTGACGTCACAATCACCATGGTGACCACTCAATACATGAAAAATGTTTGTCTTCATAATGTCATCCAATGTACGAAGTTTGGTAAAAATAGACACAAGGGGTAGAAAATTATGGCGAGATTTGATTTTTGGTCACTTTTGATGACTCATTTAGGGGGGTGGTTGGCCCCAGCGTGTTTGGTGCGGTGTTTATCACTCTTGCCACAGAAGTATCGCATAATTTGCTGCAATGGGCAGATAATGTTTATCTTTACAAGCAAGAAAGTACGAAATCGGTAAGTAAAGAAGTTGTTAGACGCATTTGTTTTGATTTTCTTGATTTTTGTGGGTCGAGTGTTTCGGGAATGTTTGTGTTTGAAACGCTGCATGTTTCATCAGTTTCACTGAACTGAAGTCTTCCCTACATTTTATTTACGTTTAGTGCTTTCTTGTGATTTTCGTCTACGCAAAAGTCGCCTCTTAGGAAACTTCAAAATACAGAACAAGATAGAATTAATTAAATTTACTCTTATTTCGTCCAAACCAGTTCCCCTCGGTACTATTAAAACTGTGGTTTCTCTATTCAAATGTTCTGCCCTATCTTTGTTCCCTGCAGTGAACATTATGAACAGACTTCTTAAGAGGGATGCGAATAATGTATCAGTCAATTCCAGCGCTGACCATGCCCCCCCGGGCAGACCCCGGGATTTTGGTCATTTCTAAAAATAAAACTGAAAATTCCCCGCCCCCGGGCTAGCAAAAAATGCAAAATACCCCACGGCGGGGAACACAAAAAGCGGAAAAATGCCCCACCCGGACGAGAAAAAGACGGTAAGATTCCATCGACTCTGCGTGACAAAGCTTCACAACAGAAACTTCAACTCCATTACTGTCCGAGCATGTACAATTCGTTTCAGTAATGTACTTTAGTTTTCTCGTCTTTGAACGAGTTCTCATTTCACTGAAAGTGAGACAAAATATAAATAAAGAAGTGAAACTAAGGTATTAGTACAATATCGGTAGACATTCCTAGGCCATTCGCCGTTGTAGCCATTTCTGCAAATTGTCTCCGGAATCTCTCAATGCGAAATTTACCTTTATGCTATTTGCAGAGCAACTATTTCACAGTTATGTTACTTGACTTTTTGCGAAATTGGAACTCTTTTATAGTGTCAATTCATTTTTATGTTTTTCCACTGAGACGAAATTGCGAAATCTGTTTCTTCTCTATAGAAGACGTTAACTGCGAAATGTGCAAATGTGTCTTCCCCAAACGTTGTGTATACGGGCCATTGCTCTGCATTATATTTTATGTGGCGCTTTTTTCTGTAACTGGGACTTTGTAACTTCCAAACGATAGTTATTGTAACTGGTGTTGTAGTTCGCAAAACCCGACGCGCTTGAGATGAGAACACCAAAATTCCCACCCCCCTCCCCCGGGGAAAAACAATTCCCGACCCTGGGGCCAGCAAAATTTTCAAAATTCCCCACCCAAGGGAAGGCAGTGGTGCGCAAATGCCCCACGGTGTCCCGGGGGGGGGGGGGGGGGGATGGTCACCGCTGGAATTGACTGATGCATAAAGCTTTGGGGCCATCTGGAGTATGTGTTTGGCTGTTTTCTCAGATCAGAAAGGTACCACATCTGCTTATCAATAATCGTAGTTAGTCTAATCGAACAAATAATTTATAAACACTGTCTTGTTGACTGACATGGAGGGAAACTGTATGTTTGTGTTTTTGGTTTTGTTGTGGGAAATTAGTGGCTGAGGGTGCACAAAACTGTACTGCTTTCCCTAGGTCTCAGTCAATAAGTGCTTAGTATATTTACTGCTATGTGTTAATGCAGGACATGGTATGTGAAAATTTAAAAACATAAATGAAGTGAGCAAAGTAAGAATTCAGATGACTTTTGAACATTTTGGACATGAAAAGATAAAATTTGTTTCTCCAAGAAGCCATCTGCTTATCAATACCAAATTCTAATGTTCAGTAAACCTAAAACTCAAGCATGAAGCACAGGCAGGTGTGAAGAATATCTTTGGTGATTGTATAATAAGCAGCTCTTCTAATTTGTGTACATAACACCTTGTCATAAAAAGTCTTATTCTCAGTGGCAGATCCAGGGGACTTCCACATAACCCCCATTGAGCAGCAGAACAATAAGGATTTTTGATGTGATACCCAGACTGCTTGCAGACATAAGGTCTCCATAGTATATTATCTGTAACAGTCTTTGAAGGAGTTGGATCCGTCATTGATTGTAATCACCGAAAATACATAAAATAACAGTCCAGGTTTGTTAAATGACCTTTTAACTGTTAAGTCAAGGCAAATCTATAGTGTTTTTATATATTATCAAAAGGATGGAATTGGGAATTGCTATTTGAACTATTGTCAGTAAAGCATGCGAGTTCCCCTTTAAGCAAATTAGAAAATATGTCAAAATCAATGTCACTTAGATTCTGCTGCTGCATTTGTAGATTTTGTGTAGGATTAAGGCTATTTCCCACATTACAGCATTCTGGTTCAATGAACTAAACTGGTCACATTGCTTTTGTAGGGACAAGGACAAAATGCTTACCCCAGGTCCATGGACCCTTAGTCCATGAAGCTTAAAATATATTTAAACTGCATTCTAAAATTTTAATCATGGATCTTTGCACCCAAACATCACAGTGGCTGATTGCATTTTTAAACCGCACCAGGGGGTTGAGGACCTATGGAAAATTTTCCAGGGGGGTTGTAAGGACTCTGGAAATTCCACAGGAGAGGGTGTGTCTGCCTGGAAATTTGTAAGGGGGAGGGGTCTGTTTTACGAGTGGAAATTCCAGGGGATGGGGTCCAAGGTAGGTCCTCAACCCCCCTGGTGCAGTTTGAAAATACAATCAGTCAATGTAGTTAAACAGCTTGCAACCCTCTGAGTGATAAGTATCGCATCCACGGTGGTAGTTAGTTCGACAGGCTTCTAAAAAAAATTTCACAGGGGGTCCATGGACTAGTCCACCAGGGGGTCCAATTGACTAGGGGTCCATGGACCTGGGGTCAGCGTTTTGTCCTTGCCCCTTTTGTAGCACACGCATAATTTTCCCCAAATATGTGGTTCCAGAAAATATCCATCCCCCCACGCAGAAAGGATCAGAAATTCTAGAGGGGTGGGGTGTCAATTTACCTGATTTCTTCCATACAAATACTGTTTTTTTCCTTTCGAATTTCCAGGGACATTTAACTTTGACAAATCTTTGGAATTTCCAGGGGTCACTTTTCAACCCCCTTAACTGCAAATTTTGGTCCTATTCACTACATAGATATAAATGGGGCAGATTTGGCTCACTGATGAATAATACAACTGGAGGTTCAGTTTTTGTGTGCTGGAATTGGGGGAACAAGGCTGAAATTGGAATCCAATCTGCAGCTAATCAAAACTTGCAGTGCCTTTAGAGTCTTTGGAGAAAGGGACATGGTCATTCAGAAAACAAAAAAATATTGTTTGAAATCAAAATCATTAATTAACAGGGATCACATAGAAAACTTCAGGGGATTTCAATGAAGGATAGCTAAGATTTGAGGGAATTAAGATTGCACATTTTGTGCAAAAAAAAAATGATTTTTGTGCTGATAACATTCTGACAAGAGAAAATGATCCCAAGAGAACGCAACCCCAACACATGGATCTCTTTCCATGACAGTGGCAGAAGAGCGTGACACTTTCTATTTTTAGAACAGGGAGCTATTTTTAGTGGTGCCTTCTGATTGGACATGTCCTAGCAACAGACATCACTGTGAGGATGCATGTGTGACCAGCATGCTACGTGATGCTGCACTGTTGCTGTTCTCGTAATATGATTGGCTGATTTGCCATGGTAAATAAGAGTGCGCGCAGACAATGCTGCTTGCATCAACAAGCGCGTGCTTCTAAACCAACAGAAAACAGTTTGAATGCGCGTGCAATGAATCTATTTTTAGAACTGATGCCACTCAGATGGGTCATGGGGTTGTGTTCTCTGGGGATCATTTTCTCTTGATTCTGACTAATACCTAATTTGAGTTGTATTTTTCCTAATGTTCTTGCCGCCAAACGTTATCAACATTTGATTCAAACTTATTCAACACCTGTTGAAGAATTAGATAGATCTTGGATCTTTGTTGTGTTCAGGACAAAAGCACAAACCAGCCTGCAGCAAGATTTTGCTGTTTGTGTGTTTCGGTTGGGAGCACTTAAAAATATTTACGTCTGTTATGCATCTGTTATAGAACAACCAAGGTCACAGATTGTGCTTCTGCAGAAGAACATAATAATGATGCCACTTCAAGAAAGGACAGTGACGAGGAGAGCACATATTTTGAATGAGACTATAAATATTGTAGAATGACAGTTAGCAATACATTAATTTGTTCTGTACAGCTACAAAAGGCACAACTTGAGCTTAGAAATCTGTCTAAGCCCTCACCACTATTGTGTAGCAGAGAAAAAATGGTTTTCTTTGGCGTTTCTGTTAATAGGAGAAGAAAAAAAGATGTGTTTTGTATTTTATCCACCAATTGATACTGTTTTCAGGACCTTAACAAAACAAGTTCATTTTTACTCTATTAGTTGAACCTTTTGTTAAAGTGGCCGAAATTCAAGTGCTTTTGAGCAAGAAACATGCATGATTCTTTTAACACGCACGAAAATGTCTGGGCTGACAAGAGCCTGAATTCGGCCTGACAAATAAGCAGGACATTAGCCGGTCAGAAGCATTACATGAGCCTGACGGACACTAGCGGGAACTAGAATGACACGAGCATGACAGAGAGCAGGAAAAAGAGCGTGAACTAGCGTTGCAAGAGCCTGACAACATCGACCGTGAATAGCGCCTGACATAGCGGTACGGATCCATCATCGCCTCAAAATAAAGCAACGATATTATTGGTGCAAATCCATCATCACCTTGGTGCCGTCAGACCTGTTTACTGCCGGAAAACTACTACTTTTGATTCACTTTTGACAGAGTCGCAAATCAGGAAATATTTTACTAACAGGAGAAAACCGAACATGTTATCTAATAATAACTTACTTGGCCGAAACTCACGCAAAAAGCGTTATCAGCTGATGCAAAGGTAAATTATCTCTCTCCAATTTATGAATATCATGACACAGACCCTTTGCACCGTAGAGATAATATGTTAGGTTTTCTCCTGTTACTAAAAGAACGCAACACAAAGTTTATTTTACACGAACTGGTATTGCACGAGACTAGAAATGAAATTATTTCTATTTAACGTAGCCGATCCCCTTTTGCCGTTTCGCATTTTTTGTCGCATGTATATTTTATCAGTTGTTCGCGTGAGTCGTCGAACAGTATGCTATTTAATTACCTGTTAACTTCACATTCGAGATTCAAGAAAAATAAGAACTAAAAATAGCCAAAAATGTGCGTTTCTAATGTGTTTTTTTTTTACAATTACAGCGCTTTACTCAGCGGAGCTAGCTTATGCACGTATCTCATGTGGTTGTTTCTTTACAATAACAGCGATACTCAGCGGATTCAGGTTGTTTGCGTGTGTCGTGTTGTCGGAGCAAGCTGATAGCTCATATATTTACTTCACAGTTGGGAAACGAGAAAAATAACGCGAGACGCGCATCTCAATGCGTTTGTTTCTTTACAATTACAGTGTCATTTCCTTATGAAGTAACGCGTTTCTAGTGATCTATGGCCGAAAACTGTAGGTCCGTTATACACAACTATTTAAAATGGCGTGATTTTAGAGTTGTTTGAGTCGAATTTGCCCTTTTTCAAACTGTCAAAATGCCGCTTAGGCAATCACAAAATCTTCAGTGTTTGCCTGCCGCATCCACTTTTATTTGTGATACAAATGTTAGACATTGCTAGTACAAGTCAAAGTGCACTTACCTTTCTTCTCGACACTTCTTTATACCATCCCCTTCAATCAGACTCGACTGCTTTGACTGCTTTAGGTGGTTCGAAGGGCCTCGAAATTTAAACTTGTTTTTGAGAAGGACCATATGTCAACTCGTTTTGTTGAGCTCAGTACACACAAGAGAAATCCATTTGGTTATTTGTTGCTTTTCCGCCATTTAGCTAGCAAGACCTTTTAGTAAAATCTCCCCCATTGCATCGCGCTTCGTTTTTCACGAAATGGCAACCGTAACTGAAAATCGTTATCAGTCCGCCAAAATGGCACTGTAATTATATAGCATACCATGTTATGTTTAATAAAAAAACAAAGGTTATCTCAGAATGTCAAATATGCACACGCAACACACAGCAAACGTTTTGTCAGTGTGCGGTCCTGCTCGTGTCAGGCTTATCAATAACGATGTGCAATTACCACGAAAATAAGGCTCTTGCGTTGCTCGTGTCACGCTCTTGTCAGGCAGGGCAGTACTAGGGCATGAGCCTGACACTGTCTTGCTAAGCACTCACGAGCAGGACAGATTTTATGTCAGGCTCGTGTCCTTTCGAAGTCAGGTCCTTACAGCGGGATTTTGACCGGAGTCAGGCGGGATTCTGGCTATGTCTGGGTCAAAACTTTCGTACGGAAAGTCAAAAGACCTGAAGTATGCCTCCTTAGAGTGGAATATTCAACTCATTTTTTTTTTGTTAATAAAAATGTTAAAGGCTCAAGAGTAGTTGTTTACATTACAAAATTGTCGATACTGAATTGGGAATGACATTGTATTGAATAATAAAATCACTAAAATGCAGTAATGAAATGAATATTTCACTCTTGGGAGCACACTTTATGTTTGTTGACTTTAAAATAGTTAAGATACTTCAAGGTTGTAAAACTAAATTCTATTTATGTATCTACACAATTGCATGGTCGCAGTTAATTTGATTAACTGTTGTGAGTAATTCGTCCTTTAGGTTTTATTCCGAATTTGTGTAATTACTTTGCAATTAGTTATACCACATTCATTAACATCGCTCTATTAGTCATTTGTAATTCATGGGCAAGTGTATGATAATTGATTTCTAATCATTTTTATAATAAAAATATTTTAATAGAAACACTATTTCTGCCTCATTGCGAAATTTCTTAGGCCTAGTCTAAACGTCGAGCCAGCGTCGTGCCGAACCGAAATATTGGATTGAACTCGACGCTGGTGCGACTCTAGCACGACGTTTAGAGCCAACTTTTAATTCGGTTCGACCAAGCTATTGGGCTCGACATTCTCTGTCGCGCTACCCGACTTTATTATTCAGCACATCGATGCACTGCCCAAATATGGTCATTGGAACGCCAATAGCTGTCTTCTGTACATGACAGCTATCCTGCGATATCCGTCTCTGAGGAAAATATAATGTTTTGAGCTCGTATATAATACACAAAAGTCATTTTTTTTTTGTGCTATCGATGTGCTGAATAATAAAACCATTATCCTGCTCGATTTTGCAGAATATCGTCTGATTTTAGCCAACTCGGGACTTCGTCCCTCGTCGGCTAAGTATCAGACGATATTCTGCGCAACCTCGCAGGATAATGGTTAAGTAGCACGACTTGGCTCTAAACGCCGTGCCATCGTCGCGCCGAGTCTGATGCATAAATTATAGAATAAATTTAAAAAGTGTTTTGCTAAGAATCCAGGCCTGTCAAGTGGCCAAAGGAATTCCCAAAACTTCGCATTGCCGGCTCGACTCTGGCTCGACGTTTAGAACCGCTACCGCGCCAGCGCCGAGCCAAATTAGATTCGGTTTGGCACGACGCTGGCTCGACGTTTAGACTAGGCCTTATATATCCTGGTCGTACCCGTATACACAGGGTATACTGATGTGTGTACGGTAATACACGGAAATCGTATACCAATGTGCGGCAATGGAAATAGAAACAAAGCGAATAATCACCGTACACCGCCAAAAAGCACATATTACACAAGTTGTATAATGTTTCATAAAACGTCCGTATACGCGAAGTTTCTTATACGTCCTGGTCGAACCAGTATACACAGGGTATACTGACGTGTGTACGGAAATCGTACATTAATGTGTACCCGAAATTACTTATACATCCTGATCGTACCCGTATACATAGGGTATACTGACGTGTGTACGGAAATACACGGAATCGTACACCAATGTGTACTGATCCTTATGAGGACTGCATACCCTGAACTATACTGATCCTTATACAGTCATTACACATCCTGGTATTTCCCGTATACATCCGTATATTGGCATGTGTACGGAGTGAATACGGCGTGAATACCTGCTCGTATACAGGCCATTTAGGTGCTTTTTTGTGTCCTCAAGATCTTTCTTCAGGACTCTGTCACTCATTCTAAGGGATTTAAGGGTATCTGGTATCTCGGTAACCAGTTTAAGGAAATTCTAGCAGACAGCAAACAAAGCACGTCCTCTCGCCAGTTGTCACAGTTCAGTTCAACTGTTTAAAGTTGTCACCGAAACAAAGTCGGAGAATGTCGAATATATTTGAATCATGTTGTAACGATGTTAAAACTTCGACATTTGTGAAAATACCCTAAAAATACAGGATACTTTGTGTAAAACATAAGGCAAAGGAAAGATAAAGGAACAAAAAATAAAAATGATCTCCTTACGATTAATTCCAGTTAAATCCCGTCCAGTCCTCATTGTCAATTTTTAAATATTATATATCCGTTCACTAGCCCGCAGGCTCTCTTAGGGCGCATGCGCGCAGACGAGCGCCCTCTACACCCGTTGCCTTGAAGCTAGTTTTTAGTCCACAGGAGCCCACAACGTGCGGGCGCGAGCCACAAGGCAAGCCAATATTCCCCGGTGTGGTCTATACTGGAAACAAAGAAAGCATGCGGGTAGGCTTTATTTTCAGCAAATCCACCAGCGGCTGGCATCAGGGATGTACAGTACGCTGGTAAACGTTGTGCTCTCTAGTTACTGAGTTTGCAGAGTTTGGTGCCCTGGTTTTTCGCGACCGCTGTATTTAAGACATCTGCTTACATTTGACAGCACTAGTTCATGTGTTGGTTATTCTGACAGGGGCAAACGATGGAAAAAACGTCGGAATTATTGCCTGTGGAAGTGCTTAGAAAGTGTATTTCTTGTCTCATTCAACTCGAATTTACCTGATCACTTCGTGCATGCTTATCTTGTCCTTGCACCATGGAATTGGTTTGGTATTTGTTCTCTGGACGAACAAAATGGAAATACGGGCATATTTTCCAGGTCAGATGGGTCTTGGTCATCCTTTGTTTTTTTTGCTGGCGGGAGGGGGGCATGTGGGTTTTTCTCCACATATACACGTATCGCAAGCTCATCCACTAGATCTAGCAAGGAGCCCATCAACAGGAGCCTCCATCTATTCAACAAGATCTAGCTAGGAGCCCATCAACAGAGCCTCCATCTATTCCACAAGATCTAGCTAGGAGCCCATCAACAGGAGCCTCCATCTATTCCACTAGATCTAGCAAGGATCCCATCAACAGGAGCCTCCATCTATTCCACAAGATCTAGCCAGGAGCCCATCAACAGGAGCCTCCATCTATTCCACAAGCTCTAGCAAGGAGACCATCAACAGTAGCCTCCATGCACTTCACAAGCTCTAGCAAGGAGACCATCAACAGTAGCCTCCATGCACTCCACAAGCTCTAGCAAGGAGACCATCAACAGGAGCCTATATCTACTCAACTAGGTCTAGCCAGGAGCCCATCAACAGGAGCCTCCATCTACTCCACTAGGTCTAGCCAGGAGACCATCAACAGGAGCCTCCATCTACTCCACTAGGTCTAGCCAGGAGCCCTTAAACAGGAGCCTCCATCTACTCCACTAGGTCTAGCCAGGAGTCAATCAACAGTAGCCTCCATCTACTCCACTAGGTCTAGCCTGGAGCCCATCAACAGGAGCCTCCATCTATTCCACTAGATCTAGCAAGGAGACCATAAACAGTAGCCTCCGTCTACTCCACTAGGTATAGCCAGGAGACCATAAACAGGAGCCTCCATCTACTCCACTAGGTCTAGCCAGGAGTCAATCAACAGTAGCCTCCATCTACTCCACTAGGTCTAGCCAGGAGCCCATCAACAGGAGCCTCCATCTACTCCACTAGGTCTAGCCAGGAGCCCATCAACAGTAGCCTCCATCTACTCCACTAGGTCTAGCCAGGAGCCCATCAACAGGAGCCTCCATCTATTCCACTAGATCTAGCAAGGAGCCCATCAACAGAAGCCTCCATCTACTCCACTAGGTCTAGCCAGGAGACCATCAACAGGAGCCTCCATCTACTCCACTAGGTCTAGCCAGGAGTCAATCAACAGTAGCTTCCATCTACTCCACTAGGTCTAGCCAGGAGCCTCCATCTATTCCACTAGATCTAGCAAGGAGCCCATCAACAGGAGCCTCCATCTACTCCACTAGGTCTAGCCAGGAGCCCATCAACAGTAGCCTCCATGCACTCCACAAGCTTTAGCAAGGAGACCATCAACAGGAGCCTCCATCTACTCCACTAGGTCTAGCCAGGAGCCCATCAACAGGAGCCTCCATCTACTCCACAAGCTTTAGCAAGGAGACCATCAACAGTAGCCTCCATGCACTCCACAAGATTTAGCAAGGAGATTATCAACAGGAGCCTCCATCTACTCCACTAGGTCTAGCCAGGAGCCGCATCAACAGGAGCCTCCATCTACTCCACAAGCTCTAGCCAGGAGCTCATAAACAGGGGCCTCCATCTACTGCACAAGCTCTAGCAAGGAGACCATAAACAGGAGCCTCCATCTACTACAGAAGCTGCTGCTAAACTTTGGTTACTGCATCTTTTTTTCCTACAATTCTACCATAAAAGTCGAAAAGTGCTCGCAGCAACCAAAAAGGTAACCCCTGATAACTGAAAGACGGATCAATTAAAAAAGTTACATTTGATATTTTGTTTCTTATTGTATAAGGATTCTCTATGCAAAGAATCAAGCCTATATGACCTTGCCGTTTTCTTGCACTGAGGATATGTTGTACTCCACTAGGTCTTGCTAAAGCACAGGGAGTCCATCAACAGGAGCAGCCTCCAAGAGCATATTCAATAGGCTCCTGTTAATTAGATTTAAGAATGTTGATTTGAATTGTAAACGACAAATTGGTACCTTCAGAGTGAGAACAAGTTGCTCAACGCGTGCGATGAAGGCGCTGATTCCAGCCAGTTGATGGGATCCTTGTGCATCGGACGCCTACCAATAGGTGTTGGAGGCTCCTGTTGACGGGATCCCTGTGCATTGGACGCCCACCAATAGGTGTTGGAGGCTCCTGTTGATGGGATCCCTGTGCATCGGACGCCTACCAATAGGTGTTGGAGGCTCCTGTTGCTCGGATCGCTGTGCATTGGACGCCTACCAATAGGTGTTGGAGGCTCCTGTTGCTCGGATCGCTGTGCATTGGACGCCTACCAATAGGTGTTGGAGGCTCCTGTTGCTCGGATCGCTGTGCATCGGACGCCCACCAATAGGTGTTGGAGGCTCCTGTTGATGGGATCCCTGTGCATCGGACGCCTACCAATAGGTGTTGGAGACTCCTGTTGATGGGATCCCCCTGTGCATCGGACGCCTACCAACAGGTGATGGAGGCTCCTGTTGATCGGATCCCTGTGCATCGGACGCCTACCAATAGGTGTTGGAGGCTCCTGTTGATGGGGTTCGAGCTGGGCACTCTCGGACATAAAAAGTTCTTGACCATCGTATTTTAGGGGGGCCTTTGGGGCATGCTCACTTAAGGGAAATATTATATACTTAAAGGCCCATCACCAACCGAGAGCTTGCGACTCTTAGCCAATCAGAGCACCCGAAAAACAATGGATCAATTTGAAAACAAAAGAAAACGGGGCGCAAAGGCTCCCGGTTGGTGATGGGCCTTTAAGGTTACTGAGAACCATCGCGCACGTCCTCGAAAACAAAATCATACACGTCCCGTCCTTAGTTTAACCAAAATATGTCAACCTATATATCGTTGGAAAGCTTATAGAATGGACTAGCAGGCTATGTCGAAAATAATCAAATTTTATAGAATTTTCACGCTCTAAAAATTTCAAAGTTTCATAACTTTTGAGCTCAACAAAATTTAAAAAAACGCAGACACGGTTTTTGAGAAACACCTTTTAAGGATTAAAACAATATGTTACTTGGGAGTAGTGGTCCAGCAGTTCGACAGCATTAGCACGTGAAAATGGCACACCAAAATATTTGATCGATGCTTTAAAAAAATCCATAGCCCGCTAGTCCACTCTATAAGCTTTCCAACGATATATAGGTTGACATATGTTGGTTAAATAAGGACTGTTTTTCCGAGGACGTACCGCGAAGATTCTCAGTAACCTTAATGACTGCTTCGGAGGGAAACAGCGAGTGTTGTTTTCCCGAGAATCTCGATGTTTCCCGAGACGAAGTCGAGGGGCTCGTCGAGCCCCTACTTGGGATAATACTAATTGAGAAAATATCAGGTTAATTGCTTATTTATTTTGGTACAAACATCAAAATTATAAAGTGCCCACTCCCCTCTTCCTCAGCCCATGTTCTTGTATCTCTGTAGCTGTTTGTCGTAAGTACAGTAGAATTTTTGCTATTTATAGTATCCCATTTCCTACCCTTGCATTTTATAATGAAATGAATACATAATTACAGCCTCCAACATGGTCTTTTGTTTGTAGAAATCCAATATATTGCGAGTATCACATGTATACTTTGGGCGGATTAAGGGAGGGTGTCGGGGGGTCGGCCCCCCTCCATTTTTCGCTAGATTTTCCCATACATTTACTATATTTGCTGTAGCAAGTTTACAACTTTGGCCTCCATTATTTCACTGTGGGCCCCCTTTCTGGAAATCCTGGATTCACTCCTGGACATGATGATCGAATTAAAACGTTTTTGAAAAGAACAGTATTTTGTAGCTAAAAATAGCTCAAATTCTAGCTGGGACGATTTTTGGGGGGAGGAGAGTTAGGCGCAGTCCCCCTATTTCGGGAGATTTTCCCATACATTGACAGTATATGCTGAAGGAAATTTGGCGGCTAAATGGTCCTATATTTACACTAGCCCTCTCCCTTTCTGAAACATTCCTGGAGCCGCCCCTGGACAGTCCTGAAAGTTGTCTAATGTGAAAGTTCGCCACTCCTAGTGATGGACTCCTAGTAGCAGTCACGGAAATGCATCTATTTTGCAAAAATGTATTTAGTAAAATATCCGTGACTAGAAACATGCGGTGTCGAGCTACCTACCAGAAGTTCGATAAACGTTGTAATCTCGAACATGCAGACCTAAATGAAGCGCGCTGAATCGATTACCAGGATATAATTAGCCTGTTAGCCAACTCCCTTTGGGAATGTTTGTTTTCGGCAGTCATTTCCTGGCTTTCTGGGTGGGCTTCCTAGAAGAATCCGGTGGGGAATCGAGAGCGCTGGGCCGAGCCACCTCCTGTGACGTCACACTTCCTATCTCCTATCCAACACAGGGAGCCCACACAGGACGCCAGGGACTAGGTTGTGTTTTCGGGTTTCAGGATAAACATTTCAGAGTAACCCCACAGGATTCCCGGCTAGGAGGCCAAGACTCTCCGACAGCAGGCGATGTGGCTAGGCCCCGCGGAGGACGCCTGTCCTGTAATATCTGCCTCTTGCACCGTCTTTTTGCCTCACCATCCGTCAGCACTGCATATATGCATATTATAATATGTATTCATAAGCAAGAATATGTGTTCTAAACCAATGCAGTTGACAATAATTATGACAGAGGAAACATTTCTTAGAAATCATAGAACCAGCCCAGTACAGATTCCAAAGCCTTGATTTCACTGATCGATGCCAAGATCTGTGTATAATCACTTCTATAATCTCGGGGTTTCTCAGAATTTCTCAGAATCTAGCCCAGAAGACTATTTGTTCTGTGAGCGTCGTCTTTTTCCTGGTGCTTTTCCCGATCCCTTGCTAGTAACTCCATGTTGTGCTGTTTGCTTGACTTGCACCTGTACTTGAGGTTTCTCAGAATTTCTCAGAATCTAGCCCAGAAGACTATTTGTTCTGTGAGCGTCGTCTTTGTCCTGATGTTTTTCCCGATCCCTTGCTAGTAACTCCATGTTGTGCTGTTTGCTTGACTTGCACCTGAACTTGAGGTGGTAAAATCTGTTGCTGGGTCACTTGCTGCGCCTGGATCTGTATGGACTGCGGTTGCACTAACGTCTGTCCAGGCTGAGCTTGAACTATAGTCTGACCGGGAGCTTGACCTTAAACACAAGCGAATTCAAATGCAGGACATGAAGGAGAGTTTTTGCAGCTATTTTTACACGGGAGCCAGTGCACTCAAAACATCGAATGTACTTTGGGCTGTTTGTTTTTCCTGTCAAGTGCACAAACGGATCTGTTCCCAAAAATATCTGTCCCGCATCCCCTTCTCTTGTTGGCTGGGAAACTTTTTTGAACAAAGATGTTGCAAGGGAAAAAAATATATAAGTATTATCCTGGGAGAAATGTGCTGTAAACGAAAATTGTACGCTTTACAAAAAACCCCGAAACGTTTCAATAGAAAGTTTTAAGTTCTTCTCCTAACTGGCAAAAAGGTAATCTAGTCCTTGCAGGCTACTACGAAAAATTGGTTCGAGGTTCTCCTGGGAAAATATCACTCAAGGTACCCTCCTGGCAAAAAAGGAGAAATACATTATTCTCAGCACTTTTTAAAACCCCATATTTACAAAACAGAAATGCCTGCAAGCAGCAAATAAAGCCATTTAACGCATTTTAGGAGAGGACGGAGAGGGTGCTCGTTGTTCGCCCCCCTCCCGTTTCTTTGCTGCCAATCAAACCGCGCGAGCCAATGGCTGATTGCATTTTTTTCGCACCGGGGGATCATTGGAAGACCCGTCCCCTGGAATTTCCAGATGTCCTCAACACCCCTCTCCCCTTGAATTTCCACGGGTCCTCAGCATCTCCCTCCCCTGAAATTTCCAGGTTACCTCCCTTGGAATTTCCAGGTTGCCTAAGCACCTCCATCCCCTTTTCTACGGCTTAGACAGACCCCTACTCCCTGCACTTTCCAGGATTTCCAGGGGTCCTTGATCCTTCCCCCAGCGCTCAGATAGACCCTCTCACCTAAGAATTTTCAGGGCTTAGATGGACCTATTCCGCCAGGAATTTTCCGGGGTCCTCGAATCAGATCTCGCGACGAAAGGCTTCGTCGAGAGCGGCTGCGCGAGAGAATTATTTTCGGGAAAAAAGCCGATCTTTAAAACTTTTTTGTCTTTTGTTTTATTGAGTGTAGGAACCTTCAATATGGACCTTTACTACCGCTAAACAAGGTTGAAGGTGGTATAACACTCGATTCATACTAAGGGCCACATACTCACCAGTCTGCTGTATCTGCTGCTGGGAAAACTGCACCGGAATCCGCACCTGGAACTGCTGTTGTTGGAGTTGTGAGCCCGCTGGCGCCAGTTGTCCGCCAAGTGGAACCAGCGGTTGAATGGTGGAAGCAGCGCCTCGGTTGACTACAATGCAATACAGTGGATTGATACAAAGCATTGAATAGACCATTCTCGAACCCAGAGATCCCCGGCTCGTCTCCTCGCGGGGGAGGCTCTGGTGACAGTCACTGACGCATGCGCGAGATTTAATACAGAGCCGTTGAGAAACAATATTCTGCGCATGCTCCAAAGTTCAAAATCAGCCCATTCTCGAACCCAGAGCTCCCAGGCTCGTCACCTCGCGGGGTAGGCTCTGGTGACAGCTACTGACGCATGCGCGAGATTTAATACAGAGCCGCTCAGAGAAAGACCTTTCAGCGCATGCTCCAGCACTCAAAATGCGCCAATCCATTCTCTTACCCAGAGCTCCCCGGCTCGTCTTCTCGCGGGGGAGGCTCTGGTGACAGCCACTGACACATGCGCGAGATTTGATACAGAGCCGTTGAGAGAAATATCTTTCTGCGCATGCACCAACGTTCAAAACCAGCCAATCAGCAAAGGTCCTGAAATAGATTTCACCAGAGCCTCCCCTGCGAGCAGACAAGCCGGGGAGCTCTGGGTACGAGAATGGCGAATAGACGGTTTTCGTTTTCGTTTTTAGAGAAAACGCTAGAAATTCGTCACTAAACGTCTCCGAATCACACAAGAAGTTTATAGCCCTTATATAACCAAGGTCTTGAGAGTAATTGTGCAGATTCTTAAGGTTGTAAGAGACAGAATCTGTGCAGAGTTGCGAGTCCTTCGAAGGTGGACACCAATTTCTTTATCAAAGTTGGGTTCAAAATCAAACGGATCATGGAAGCTTTTACTGCATGCCAAGCAACGCGCTAGACGTTTATATTATCATAGGTATTATAGTAATTGCCGAATAGGAAAAAATGCGCAGAATCATCAATTTAAAGAACCACACTTACTCAACGCTCTCCCGGCCGAAATTTTCCTTTGCTGCTGTCCTTGGGGTTGCTGTGGTAGGATCGGCCGCGCGTTAATGGTAACAGTTGTCATGCCTGACTGAGGTGACATCGGTGTATTGGGGAGAATAGGGGTAGGCTGCCCGCAAGGGTAGTCTGGGGAGACGTTTTGGCTTGTATCTGTGCGGCATTCAGGGTGGCGACGCTCCCAGGGGGGATCTGGGAGATGGGCACCAGGTTGCCTGGCAACTGGTAGAAGGGAAAAAAGAAAACATCAGTCTTAAGGCCACCACACACGGGCCAATTTTTCATCGCAAGACAAAAGATCCTGCCCGACTGATCGGCTCGTGTGTGTTTACGACAAAACATCGCGCGCCGCCACACACGAGACGCGGAATTTTTTGTCGGCGACGATTCGAAAATGAAACTTGAAATGAAACGAGCGACGAAAAAATGTTGTGGTGAACTCATCGCCGGTCACCACACACGGGCCGATCAGTTTGTCTTGCGATGTAATTTTGATGGACTTGGAACGGATTCGGGAATAAGAACAATTGTTTCTTGCACTTCCCCTCCCTTCGAATGTTCCGCAATGTGTTCCCACAGCCCCTAAGCGTAAGCAGGCAGAAGCAGGCACAGATACCATTCTTGAGAGGACCGTTTAGGTGTGCCCCTGTCCCTGGGTACATGCATCTGTCGGCAGCAAATTCCATTGGGCCATTCCATTTTTTATCTGCACCCACCCCCCACCCCCTATAGAAGAGTTTTCCGAGGGGGTATAGCAAAATGGCCTTTTCCGAGGGGGTCAAACCGAAAAAAACTTCTTTCGTGGGTTCTTCCGAGGGGGTGCAATAAAAAAAGCCTCTTCAGTGGGTTTTTCCGAGGGGGTGCAATCCAAAAAGGCTCTTCCGAAGGTATTTCCGAGGCGGTAGAGCAAGAATTTACGAGGGGAAGCGTTCGGGGTGCGGCTAAAAAATGGAATGGTCCATTCTTCATTATATCTAATAAGACGTTTACCGTGAAAGTGGCAGTGGGCTGACGACCTTGTGCCAGCTGAGGCTGCTGCGATTGTATTGCTGTCGTACCCTAGAAGAAAAATCATGAAGAAATAAAAAAATTGTTTCAAGAACCGGCCCTTGTAGAATTCCCTATGCTGGTGTTAACACGATGAGGGCACACAAAGTTTTACCTGTAATAAGGTCAGTGGTGTTGGCGGTGCAGGTTGGATAGGCTGGCCGGTGGTCTTCATACCAGCAGCAATGAACTGCGCCTGCAGGTTACCAGCGGTAATGGTGTTGTTGCCATTGTTCACAGATACAATAGGTGTAGTGCCTGCTACTGTCACGCTCACGGGTAATGTCACGGTACTCCCACTTGCCACTACCGACTGTAGCACAATACGTGATATTATAAAATGTTGTGGTGTTACGACTGCACTACAATACAAGCTACCAGACAATGTCACGACCCTACTAATGTACAAGCTACCAGCACTGATTCTTGATACCAGCATTATAACTGCTGTTGCTCTATTTTTCTTTATGAGCATCTTTAAGGTTCAAATAGCATCTCCCCCTCAGCCTATTGCTAATTTCGCTAGAATGATTCAACTGTACGTTGGCGGATGGCACGTTCGCTGAATTGGCTTTAAACTCTCAGCGGGTAAAGGTTTCAGGTACGCTAGCATTATCAGCTATCATGTTTTATGCTGGAACTTAACCCCAGCGAACACTTTAAACCAACTTCCGGCTACATGGAGTGTTCTTACAAGCCAGCCCGATACATCCCGACATACCTGCATATAAGTACCTACCACACCTGGGTATACTCCGGTAGGTGTGGTAGGGGACTGTCGTGCAGCTCCTGAAGTGGTCTGGTCCACTTGGGACTGTCGTCGAATCAACACAGAAGGCTGTGTCTTGGTGGAGGTCGAGAGAACCGCGGCAGACTTACCAACAGAAACATGGACAGGGGATGAGGTGGTCACGAATGAGCCTAAGGGATGAAGCATTCAAATTTAGTTGTTGTACAGTCGGGGAGACCATTGGGTGAACGGGAAGCAAACGGCCATTTAAGATTATCTGGCAATGAGTACAGTAGAAGAACTCTAGAACCGATACAATATTTGTCGGTGAGCTCAACTGCCTCCCTCATCACGTCCTGACTGGGGAAACGATAAGAAAACCAAGGTGAGAATAGTCTACGATGCATCTAACAATTTACCGTGTCTATGATTTCATGTTTGTGGACCAAAGTAAGAGCGAGATCCTATTACTGACACAGACTCGCGCCCAGCCGCTAAGGAGGTCAAGGATCGCTGCTTCGCTGCTATATAGTAGAAAAGTCAAGGAGCGCAGGGGATTATGGGAAGGATAAGCGAGGTGGCGTGCAATGCATTTTGGGGCGAGCGAAGGAAAAGCCGGTCCACAATTCATTGCGCGCGTTGCGAATCCTTCCCACAGCCCCTGCGCTCCCCTAATTCTTCCCATAATCCCATGCGTTCCTCGACTTTTCTACACAGTGACTGGGTACGAGTCTGTTACTGACAGCAATCCAACCAACGGAGCATTATTATTATACTTCACCGAGCAGCGGTAATGTTTAACAACTACTAAATGCACAACTAGTTTTCTACCAGTTCTCAAAAGTTTGTTTACGACACTAAGCAATTATTGGATGAGGTTTTTGTGATTTCCAGAATAAACAATGTTGAGACAGGTGGAATCAGGCGAGGCCGTGAGGTCGAGCCTGATTCCATTGGCGAGACATTGTTTATTCTGGAAATCACAAAAAACGAATTCAATAATTGTTTTATTATACATTGATTTAGTAAAAATACTTTTTTTTCTGTCAAGCAATTTCTTTTACACAAGCGCCTTGTTAGATAGGGAAAACATTCAAGTGCTCTAGTCCCATTATGCATTGCGCGAGTAGGATCAAGAATCAGCTAGCTGATTCTTCAAGAATCAGCATTCTGATTCTTGGGGACCCTCAAAGTGCGTGATTCCCAAAGTAAAGCGCGCGCTTTTAGCCAATCAGAATCGAGATAGTGAGTACAATGTATAATAATACCAATTATTAGTATAATTACTCAAGCGATTCCGAGCGCTGATTGGTCGAGACGTTCGTCATATTTTGCTATATTCACCTGGTGAATATAACATTGAAAGCATTGGGGATCGCGCGCGCACTTTATCACGAGAAACTAAAAAAAACTAAACGCGAATTTTTTTGTCGAAACTCTTATGGTTACTGAGAGCCTTCAAGCATCTCCTCGGAACAAAAATCATGCAACTCCTTAGTTTAACCAAAACATGTCAACCTATATATCGTTGGAAAGCTTATAGAATGGACTAGCGGGCTATGGCAAAAAAATCATTTTTTAACAAATATAATATTTTTAAAGGTTTTATTAAAAATGTGGGAGTGACACTTTCAAGAGCTACCCCTGCAGAACTGCTTGACCTTGACTCCCAAGTAACACATTGTTTTAATCCTTAAAGGTGTTTCTCAAATACCGTGTCTGCGCTTTTTTTAATTTTGCTTAGTTCAAAAGTTATGGAACTTTTAAATTTCCAAGGTCAAATTTTATAGAATTTTCACGCTCTAAAATTTAAAAAAGTTCATAACTTTTGAACTAAACAAAATTTAAAAAAATGCAGACATGGTTTTTGAGGAACACCTTTAAGGATTGAAACAATGTGTTTCTTGGGAGTCAAGGTCAAGCAGTTCTGCAGCGATAGCTCTTGAAAATGTCACACTCAATTTTTTTATAACTTTCAAAAAATAATATTTATTAAAAAGTTACTTCTTTTTGCCATAGCCTGCTAGTCCATTCTATAAGTTTTCCAACGATATATAGGTTGAAATGTTTTGGTTAAACTAAGGACGAGTATGATTTCTTTTTTCCGAGGACGTGCGCGAAGGTTCCCACTAACCTTTAAAGTCACTTGAGTAATTATAGTCTCGGCGACTATTGCCGATATTTACGTCGCTTTCGGCGACTATTTAACAATTATTCCTCGAGCCCGAATGGGCTCTGAGTCAATAGCCCATGAGGCCGAAGGCCGAATGGGCTATTGACTCAGAGGCCATGAGGGCGACTGCATTGTTTTAGTCAAATCACACTAGTAGGTCAATTTGTATTGCCAAAAAAGTGTTTTTGTTCTGGTCATTTGCCATTTTCTGGCTTTCAAATCCGACACTTTTCGCTACTAGTAGGCTATAACTTATAGCATACTAGTAGCTCATCCAATCAGAACGCAGCACTGATAATAGACCACTAGTGTGATTTTACTAATTGTTAAATAGTACTAACATATAATGGAAGACAAGCACAGAGCTGTGGCAGAATTATGAACATTGAGACTGAAATTCTGCCATCCCGTACCTTTTCTATTTACAGCAGGGGCTGTCTTGGCTAAAGTAGCAGAGTTGACCACATTATTAACAGTGACAACCTGTGTGCCCATCACACCCTGTTGTTGTCGCTGCTGTTGTTGTTGCTGCTGCTGGAATGCCGCCAGCTTCTGTCCATACGTAGGCAGACTCGAGATAGAAACAGCTTCATGTGAAGTGGCGACTACAAACGACGGTATACCTGTGAGTGTACTCGAGGGTGTGTTGCGACCCTCATTTTTCTCCTCGCTAATTGTTTTAAGGACTGCTTCACTAGAAGTGCCATCTTGTGTGTTCTGTGAGGCGCATTGATTGGTGGTAGACGAGTTACTACTGGTAGGAGTCCCATGTGTCGAATGTTGCTGCTGTCCAGGCGTGTAGCTACAAATCTTAACTGACTTGCGACCTTCTTCTGTGTAAAGGTCTTGGAACTGCTGTAGATACCTATGAAATGTTTTAGATATTAGAATGTGTTTCGCTGTTCCTTGGTAAAATTTCAGGAACAAGACCCAATCCACTTTAACATGCTCGTTGCTACGGAGACCACATCGCCCCATGGCGACAAATCAGGGCTTCTGGAATTACGCGCTTGTACGGAAACGCGTAAATTGGCTTTTACGCGTAACCCATCAATTCCCGCTTATATCCCGCGTAAATCAGTCCTATTTCATGACAAAGATAGCTTAGGTGCCATTTACAACTATTGCTTTGTGGTTTTGACCGATCATTTTCGAAAATTGCAGATTTATTTCCTCAAAATGTCGAAATATCAGAGAAAAACACACCAAAATCGAGAACGACTAGGCGTTTTATGAAAACTGCGAGGGAGTAGTTCGTAGCGCATAGTATGCGCCATCGAAACGCCATCTTATTGGTAATTTTCTTAGGACAACTGAAAGCGAATCCAAAGTCGGATTAGAAAAGTGTTGGTTTGTTTGCCTAAAAAAACTACGTAGTTCTCCTTGCTTCTTCTAAAGACTCTAAAAGACATAAAATGAGTTTTTTGGCTCAGAAATGAGTTATTTTATGAAAGAGAGTCACAAACACATCAACAGAAATGAACATCTTCTAAACCTTTTGAGTCCTATACGCTCCGTATAAAGAAAAATATAGATGCAATCGCGGCCAATTAGTAACATTTGCACATAAACTTCATTCTCGTTAGCACTGCAACAAGAATGTACACAGCACGGCTGCACTTACTTCTGGGCACTCAGCTTGCTACCAAGGAAGAACTGACACGCCTTGCCACCCCTAGGAGCAGTCGCCGCCTCCTCCCTACCCCTCCCTTGTCCGTTATGATTATTACTTCCGGTATCCTCCTCTAGGTAGAGTTCCCCTAAGTACTGCAGGTCTGTTGGTCGCCGTCGGATTGTCACCTTACAGTAGTAGTTCCTATTGTTGGTTTTCTCGCCCTCTAGGGTGATTTCTTGGACTGTTTCGGGGCTGTTATCACTGGTGATTTTCGGACGTTCAATCATCTTGGCGTACAAATCAACCTGATAATACAAACGCCACGAGTCAAAGTTGAAGGGTGCTGGGGGTCGATAAAAAGAACTAGACATTTAAAAGGGCACTCGCACGCTAAATTTTTGTACAACTTCATCACCAAAAATACATTTAAGTTTACCGGGAATAACCAAAATAACAGTCCAGGTTTGTTAAATTATCTTTTAAACTGTTAAATCAATAGAAATCTATAGTGTTTTTAACTATAATCAAGAGGATGGAATTGGATTGCGATTTGAATCATTTGCTTGTCAGGCAAGCGTGCGAGTGCCCCTTTAAGGTTCCGTTGGTTCCGTCCGCTGAACATGAAAAGTGACGGACATGTTACCATTTAACACTGGCTCGAGGGAAACAGTATACACTTGCAGCTACCCGTGGTGGTCTTGGCGTTACCAGACAAGGTAAATTATCGTGAAATGTTTCCTTACGTCTAGTCTCGAGGGTACGCCTAGATGCACAGGTTTCTGTTTCCATGAGTCTGTGTTATGAGGTGTCTTTGCCAGGCGGAGGTTAACAGGAGGCTGAGGCTTCTTGTAGCGTCCAAGGAAATCCATCAGCTTGAGAGAGGAGGGGGCGGGGCTGGCTGATATCACGGCCATCCGTGTCTGGAAGGCTTGGCCACTGCTTCTGAGGCAGCTATGGGAGGAAAGAGAGAAATTTGTAAATAAGCACGCGCGGCCGTAGAGCGGATTTCGCATGGCCGTCGTATGAAATGGAACGGCACGGCACGATCGCCGCGCGGAACGACACCTGGCCTGCTATGTAGATAGGGAACCTCGCTTTCTCCGCTTCGCGGCAAGAAAAATCACGGACAACCAATCATATTGCATTATCGCGGCAAGAAAAATCACGGACAACCAATCATATTGCATTATCACGGCAAGAAAAATCACGGACAACCAATCATATTGCATTATCGCGGCACGTAATTACTGTACTTGCCAGGGCTGGAAATTTACTTGTTTTCTTAGTCGCCAGCTTGCGACCAACTGCAAAAAAAACTGGTCGTCTGAAAATAACTTTTGGTCACCATGTGGCGCCAAGTTTGAAAACAGCAACAAAATATTTGGTCGCCAGCTGGCGCCAAGTTCAAATCCCTGCTTGCCGCGATCGCGGCAAGGAACGGCCAATCAAATTGCATGGTCGCGGCAGAAAATTAAGGTCCTTTGAACGAGAGCCAATGAAATCGCCTAGTCGCGGCACTTTTCACAGTCACACGGCGAAATCTAAAGTATCTTCTTTTATGTCGCGTCTTAGGTATGCCGTCATGTCCCAACATAAGGGCGGCCGTGTTAGTGTTGTTATGTCACTTGTGTGAACAGGGCTTAACGCCCTGTCATTTAGACTAAATAGAAAACATAAGTTTCGACAAGAACACTTTCTCGGAAACAGCGATGCAATAGATACTGGAAGGATACACTATACATTTTTGTGATATCCAGTGAAACCTTTACAGCACCATTCCTAAAATTTACAATAAAAATGTAAACAATATTGCCCGGTAATTTTACAGGGACTCAATGACGTTTGTCGTTGGTTTTATTCAGAACTGGTGTAATCATTTGCGATTAGTTCACTACATAGCCTGCGAGCTATGGAGAGCCGCTAGGGGCCCGCTCGCAGGATTTCACTGCAGAAATCCGCTCTAAATGACTTCGCGGTTTTCCTGCGTGGCTCTGTGCGTGCGTGCTTGCTTGCAAATCCTTGGTTGGGATCGCCCACCAAACTCACCTCCTTAGCGCAGGGGAGTTGAACTTCTTGAGGTTAAACTGCAGCTGATTGGCTACCAGACCCACCTCAGGGGAGGGGTCAAGGCAGAGGGGTCCCTCCGTTGCCAATAGCAACTGAGCCTCTAGAGCTAGTTTGTCATCAACTGACCAGGCTGGGTCAGATGTCAGATTATTGACATCACAAACCAGGCTCTGAAAAATGAGTAAGTGATTTATTTGAATTTCAAGAAATACTAGTGATGCACATAATTTGGTCTCTCCTGGAACACGAGTAGGTCAAGTTAATGCTCTCTCTCACACACACACTAGGATATGGATTAAGCCACCTCATTCCTTGGCATGGGCTGCTGTGTTAGGACGAGCCGAGTGGAAGCATGAGAACTGGGATGAGCTCACCCACATAATATAAGATTACCTTTTCCTGTGACATCACGCCAGGGGAGATTTTCCCATACATTTACCAGCCAAAATTCCTGGCTACGCCACTGCACACCACAATTAGCACACACACACACACACTTTATTTTGACACGGTTAAAACTTCAGTCAGTACATACACAGCCACAGGGACCACAAGCAAACGTCAGGGACTAGATTGGCCGCATTCACAGACCTGCCTTTTTTTTAGAAACAACCTGATTGTTTTATAGCGATATAACAAAAATCAGTACTGTATGGTATTATCTTTGCTGTTTCAATCATGTTGCTCTTGCACCACTCACAATAGTTTAATATTTGTGGGGACATGTTTTGTCACTCAACTGATGATAACAAACAATGGAAAACTGTTTCTAAAAATTGCTACTGGTAAGTCTTTCAGAATGCCCTATCAAGAATACAGCTCATAAAAGCTCCAACTCATTTCCCCCTGGCCTGTCCAGCTCTGTCAATATTCCCACTAATGTGCACTTTGTTCACTAATAATCTATTTGCTTCGAGCAAAACAATCAAACAAGTGAATACATACTTGGTATGTTGGTTTGAGTAGAACATATTTAGTGTCATAACTTGATGAGTTTGACGTCTGTCTGTAATCCCTGACTTCCACGATTACACAGCCACTATAGAAGATGTTTGCCTGGCAAAGGATGATTACAATTATTATAAAATCGATATAAAATGCAAAATTTGCATGCTATATGGCAATGCAGTATATTGTCTGTGGACCTTTAGTACACATTTGTTTTTTGTAAATCAGCAAGAGTATGAAAATAGATAGTAATCGAACCAAACACTGCAAAAAATGAAATGTTCACAGTGTCTACAAACCAGATGAAATGTTTAGAAAAAAACCCTCAGTCAGGCCATCTGGAAAAACACGGAAACAAAACTAAATTACAGGGATTGGAGGGCAAAATTATGTGGCAAAATCACCAATTACGCGGGAAATTATGCAGGAGAGATTGTATATTAAATTTTTGGGAGATGTGCAAAATTACGCGGGGTTGTGGAGCCGTTTAGCTATGTCGGTTCTCTGTACCGATGTGAGGATGAACCAAGGCCGTAGCTAGAAATTTTTGTCTGGGGGGGGGGGGGGGGGGGGGGATCAGGCCTTGGTCATTCTTTGTTTTTTTTTTCTTTGTCTTTTCTTATCCGAGTTTCGATTCGCTTTCAGTGGTTCTTAAAGGAAATGATCAATAAGATGGTGCATACTATGCGCTACAAACTTAGCATCCCGCACGTTTTTCAAGAATGCCTAGACGTTTAATAATCTCAATGTCTTTTCTAGGGTTTTTCTCCGATAATTCACTAGTAATTTATAGATTGCATCTGAGTTGCTATTGCCATGAAGAAGGACTAAATTATGCGGGATTACGAGGAATTGATTACGCGAATAACGTGGAATTACACGTTTCTGCACAAGTCCGTAATTCCACAAGCCCTGCACCATGGGGAAGAGTGCTATGACCCTACCAGAATACTGGTCAGACCTCAGGGGGGTTCGTCAAGGTAAAAACAGTAGAGTTGGTTCTGTATCCTGAAAAATACCCCACCCTAAAATTACAGCTACCTAAAAAATAATCCACCCTAAAATATATCAAATTATATAGGATCACCTAAAATCCTTGTACATGTTATGTAGTTTTCAACAATTTCTAGGCGATATTGGTGAAAGAACCCCCTAAAGAATACCATTTGTTCTTCTTTTATCCGATATTATTAGGATGGACCCTAAAAATACTGGATCACTGTTTTCAACCCCTACAAAAAATGGTGGGCTTATTTTACTGATGTGCGTTTTTGCAATGTGCGTTGCAATTTTGCTTTGTAGTGGTAGAGATAAAATATTTACCATGTTATTCATACCATTATTTATATCAATTCCATGACTTGACTTACTTGAGATTTTTCCAGCAAATCAACAAGGATAGGAGGGAGCTAAAAGTTAACAGATATCTATGAGCGACATTACATTACTTAACACAAATTCGAAATAAAAGCTTTTTAGTTATTGCAAATAATTACTCACAATATCAAGCATTCTGTAATCTGATCAAAAGTTAGTTTCTCACCTCTTGGGCATCAAGGTAGTCTAGAAACTCAGTCTCCTGCAAAAATGTCATAAGTGTTTTAATGCTCTACCCATAGCTCATAATGAGTGGGGCTCATGTGCACCCCATGGATTTAATGAGACACACATTTTGGAATTACCAATACCGGTATATCTGACACACCTCTAGGTGCGATTGTACCTCAACAGTTGTTTGTTGTTTATTATATCAAGTAGAAATGTTTTCTATTCACCTGAGCAAAGTGAAAGAGAATAAAAGTCTTGTTAAATCTTCTGGGGGTGCTCAGGGGCATAGGCCCAAAGGGGTGTAAGACAATTTCTCTGTATTTTAAATTTTGTCCCATGCATTTACTGTATTTTTGGTTTCGAAAAGGGACCCCTGGCCCCCTGGCTTTGCCCCTGGTGGTTTCCAGTCCCATGACAACTAAAACTATAATATCATGTGTGGAATTCATAGCAAAATCCTGATAGTACACATAATATTACCTCATATGGTAGTTTCACAGTCTCTGATTCTGCAAAAAAGAATTTAACAACATTCTAAAAACTGTACTAGGCAGGGATGCTGTATTGGGTACGGTATATGAAGAAGTAGAAAAAAGATGACATCCCCTGTGGAGACCCCAGTTCCAGAGTTGTCAGACCTCCCTCTTTCCAGAATTCTTCTTAAATTTCCCCTAAATCCACCCATGGTCTTTTTTATTGGTTGAGAATGCATCTATTTTCTTAAATAGTAGAAACCAACTCGCATACTATCATGAATCCTGCAATCTGATTGGCTCCACTACTCACTATCTATCATGTAATATTGGCTCCACTACTCACTATCTAGCAAGAACGCTAGTGCAAAACTTTTTAAAACCATGAAAAGTAGATACGTTTTAGCAACAACTCGAAGGCACCTAGTATCATGCTAGTGGGTTTCTACTAAAACAATTAGACTAACTCACTCTCATTTTCTATGAGTCAAATAGTCTACTCGATGCTACATGCCTCATTAACTAACTCATAGAAAGCTCAAACTCATAGTTTAAGTGTTAAATGTGAGGTGAGTCAATTTCTGAAAGGTGATTTGTTGCTTGCAGTTTGCAGTTATGTCTTCAAACAGCTGGTTTTGGTCTGTAAAACAAGATTTGTACCACCCTACTATAGTGAAGAGCTAGCCTGGATATCAATGAAAGGGAAAGGAGAGGGAAGAGGGGTACCCAGGCAAGCAAGTGGATGTGGGAAAATGTTGATGAGGAAGGGAATATGTACTTATGAATACATGTGCACATGTACCTGATCAAACACAGAGAGCATGTGAGTGGGCAGAGAGAGCAAGTGTGTTCTTGAACCTGGAATTTGTGTACCTGATCCATTTTTGCCCTTGAGCATAAGAGAGTAGCCCTCATTGTTAGGGTAGAGGTTGACAACAAGTGTTGACAAGTTATCTTGTAGAACCACCTTCTCAAGCAAATGGACTCCATGACAAAAACGCTGAGATAAAAAGAAACACAACATAGAAGCTTTGTCACTACACTCCGGTGACAGATGCAGAGGAGGTGCACTGGTTACAGACACACCCCCTTTGCATTACAAAAATTGTTTAAAATGGCAAAATGAAGCCCTAAAGACAAACTAGTAGCCCTATTGACAAATCTGGCTCTTCAAACCAAAATGCACCCCCCTTTCAAAAAAACTTGGATCGGCCCCTGCACTCTCCATGGTTTCATCGTACAATTGCAGAAAAATAAATTGCCAAGCCTCAAACATGGAATGCTGGAAATTCCAATTGGCCAAATTAAGGTTACAGGATACATTCGCTGGGTGTGTGTTTTCAAAACCTTGTCGCGGCGCAGATATTCATCGCATCGCCATAACCAATACATCATTTTAAAGATAAAATGTGAAATTTATCTGCTGTTAAGCTTTTGTAGCAGTTTCATGAAAATTATTTACGGCGCATAGCAAAAACCGCGTTTTCGACCGCCCCTGATAAACGCTTTGATAGGCCGCGGCAGTTTACAGGCTTGGCAAATCTGACTGCGCAATATCAATCACCACATTGTTGTCTCTAAAAGTGTGTCGGGCTTTTTCAATTGAAGGCTTTGTTTAGGAATGATCGAACGATCAAGTTGATCTTGTGTTTAATAGTTAACTGGGACCCTATCGTGATAAATAATTTTTGAAATACTGCGAAATTCACAAAAGGCCGACACACTTTTGCTCCCCAACCATTTATCTATCTCATGGCAAAATTTCAAAGCATTCCGTTTAAAACCTGTTGGTCTATCAAAGCATTTATGCACTAGATTTAGCGAAATCTTAAAGGCGAGTTTTGGGCTTCTATAGTTGTGTAAACATAAGAGGGATTAGTGACGAATTTGTCATCACGCACTTCACTTTCAGCCAATCACGGCAGGCACCCCCGGTGTGCCAGCAAGGACATACTTTTTCGCGCGGAATAGATAATGAGGCTTCTTTCCGGTCTCTTGTATTAAATTGTCAAAGCGAACATTTATTATCGTCTTGGAATTCGAAATCAAACGGTATGGTTGAGCCGCGTCCAAAACCGAGTTCTAAGAAGTGCCCATACTTTGAAAAGGGAAAAAAGCGAAACCAAAGCAAAGGCGCGCGCCGAGAAAACGACATAGACAAATCGCTTTGGCTTTCAGACGATTCTTTATCTCCATCGAACTTGATGCAATTGGTGGATCTTCTGTCCGCTGTTCTTTGTCAGCATTCCTTGGATTGGGTTGATCGAACATGAGCCTTTGTCAGACAGAGCGAGTTGTTATTTCATGTTCTCCTGAAAGCTTAAAGATTTGTTTTTTTTTTTTTGGCTCCTTTCGCACGCTTTGAGACCCAAGGACTGCGGTTAAGCTTTTTTCGCTTCCCCATGATTTGGAATAGAGAATTTTCAGAAAAATCGCTTCTACACGACACTTATACACTAAACCAGAGAACAACAATGTGTGACAAAATATGGCGGACCATAACAGTCACCTAAATGTCCCGTATGTTACGCGAAAATGCTAATGATGTGTGCTGAACCGAGTAGACATCACAATAGGATTAAAGGATTATCTCGCCTGTATTGAAAGACATATTTCTCGGGCATTTCTAGTTTTCTATACATTTCTCACGCTGCTTTTAAGATTTCAAGAATTTTTTTCGAGAGAGTAAAGATCAGGCCTTGATGAGGAAGAACTGTGATTTTCGAAAATTTCGCAAATAGAAGGCCGCGAATGTATCCTGTAATTTTTTAAAATAGACTTATGGGCAGCACGACACTAGACTTCTAGTTGCGTTCAATACTTTTGTTTATTCCGACGCCTAAAGTAAGATTAATTATAGACTTTGGTGCCTTAACATATATTTTAACATAAGCTTCATCATTTTTAGAGTTATGTACAGGTACTGGTAGCTACCTTGTCTTTTGGGGCTCCTTCACATGACTCTACATAGCAGTCAAGCAGACGATCCTCAAGCGATTGCCTAAAAAAGGACAGTTTGTTAAACATGGCTCACAATATCTAGTAATATTTTGTTATCCCACAATGTGGTGCAGTAAACTTGTTACAGATGTGTCCTCTATTGATCTGCTAGTACCATAAAATGAATTTAGCAACACTGCCATGAAAAGAGCCAAAAACCAATCCTCAAATATAAACACAAGGACGGATCTATGGTCCCAGGGGGCCCCAACTCCTTTCTGGGAGATTTTTCCATACATTTACTGTATTTGCTGAAAGGAAATTTATAAAATGCTCATCCCATATTTTCCCTATTGGTATTGCCCTTTCTGAAATTCCGGGATCTGACAATCAAACAAATGATTGTATGTCATGTACAATTTTTAATAGATTTAAAAAAAAAACAATCCGAATGTGTGTTTCCAAAAAAATATCCACACACCCCCAACGGAAGGGTATTGAAAAGTGACCCCCCACCCCTCTGGAATTTCCAAAGAAAAATACAGTATTTGTATGGAAAAGATCAGGTAAATTGACCCCTCCAGAATTTCCAATCCTTTCCGTAGGGGGATATTGATAATTTTTGGAACCACACAATTTACAATTTTGGCAGATACCAGTAATTCACAACAGTGACTACAGGTATACATGGGCGCAAGTAATTCACAAGTCAGAGTAATTTATCAACCAAGTAATACACACAATGTTTAACAATGTTTTATTTTGGCAAAAATTTAAAAAATAGGATTCCATGTCCTATAGCACTTTCCACTGTTTATCAACATTGGATTCTAATGCTAGTGTAACAAGCATAGATTGAATAGCACCCATATTAATAACAATGGATGACGTCAGCATGAACAGTCTAATAACAAGAAGAATCTAATGGGTTTCTGGAAAACCTGAATCAAGCGAAGAGCGAATAGTACCCAAGTACCCAACAGTGCCGGATAGTACCAAAAATGGGAAAAAGTACAATTCATTTTCTCATTAATTTGAAATACGAGTTATGCAATTGAGAATTGGCTCATCAAACAAGAATATTGGCTAGTCAAACAAGAATAACAAACATTTCTTACCTGATTATCATTGAGACTAGTGCCATGGAGACGGAAAAGTCTGCTTGCAATGTTTGCATTGAGAGTAAACATACAAAAGTCAAGCCTTTCTGCACTGTCAGCAATCGGCAGTCATGATCATCGGGTAAGGAATTGTTTATTATTCTTGCTGACAAGCCAATTCTCATTTTCATAGCCTCGAATTTCAAATTAAGAAGGAAATGAATTGTACTTTTTTCCATCTTTTGGTACTATTCGGCACTATTATGCAGCACATCGATGCACTGCCCAAATATGGTCAATTGAACCCCAATAGCTGTCTTCTGTACATGACAGATATCCTGTGATATCCATCGCCGGAGGGAAATATGATGTGTTGAGCTCATATTTAATACACAAAAGTAAATCATTTCTGGGATTTTTGGTGCTATCGATGTGCTGAACAATAAACCATTATCCTGCTCAATTTTTGCAGAATATCATCTGATTTAGCCAACTCGGGACTGCGTCCCTCGTCGGCTAAGTATCAGATGACATTCTGCGCAATCTCGCAGGATAATGGTTAACTATTCGCTCTTCGCTATTTGGGTTTTCCAGAAACCCAGAATCTAATTGTCTGCTGAATGCATATTACTAATGTTAGCTGCTTACCATTTTCCAGAAGAAGGACACTTCCTCTTCAGTGCCTTTTGACAGGACTGGTTTATAATGTCCTAATTTAGGAATAAATAATAAAAGTAAGGTAAGGCACATTATTAACCTCTCAACCTAACCTTCTTGGCTGATCAGGGAGATGGAACCTTCGTTTCTTGTCTCTTTTGAAAAATGTGAAGCATGTGAGAATGACAAATCATTTCTACACATAATGAGCCACAAGATGTGAAACAGGTACCAGGCAGCAGAGAAGCATCCCTTCTTCTTCTTCTTCCAAATTGACTACCGGTTCCTCCATCTCATTTGAGGATTATTGTAGTTTAGATAAAACAAAAGTAAAATTGATAATAAACAATAATAAAATTTTTCTAAGAATGCAGCGTAACAGGCAGCATTTATGGTGTCTGTAGGCAGTGAGTTCCAGTCTAGTACAATTGTTCTGGGGGAAAACGAGTATTTATAAGAGTCAGTACATGCTAGTGGGATTTCATAGGGATGTTCATTGACATGGCAGCTTCAGTGTTTACGAGGAATAAGGTATTTGGAGTTGTCTATAAGAGTTTCTTTGGTCTGTAATTTATAAAACATAGATAGTCTTTGTTTTTTCCTTCTCTGCTCTAGTGTTTCCCAGTTAAGTTCCTTAAGCATTTCTGTGACACTTCTGTGACACAACGAAGTGTTGTGATGGCGATTCAACACAAAGCCTGCAGCTCTTCTTTGCATCATCTCTAGATTGTAGATGTCCCCTTTTGTATATGGGTCCCATGCCTCAGCGGCGTATTCCAGTACAGGACGAGTGCATTGTGTTTTGATGGGAGGTGAATTTATCTTAAAGTTTCTCGTAAGAAACCAAGGGTTTGGTTTCCCTTGGTCGATAACTTTGAGACATGAAGGTCTGAGGTCTGATGTGAGTGTGATGCCGAGATATTTTGCGGCATCAACATTTTTCAAGACCTTTCCGATCAAGACATAGTTGTGGACGATGGGTTCATGTTTCCTGGTAACCCGCAATACATGGCATTTGCTGGGATTTCCTCAATTCCCCAATTCCCTCCTGGAATTGGGTGCAGAGGTGAAAGGCGAGCACCCAACCTGTGCTTCCCATAATGCAACAATATGTATTTCTTAAGTGGATCTAGAAACCTGCTAGGAATCGAACATAAGCACACCTGAACTCAAGTCAAACATGTGACAGTATAAATTCTAGCAACATAGTGTGCTGCTACTAGTTAGCATTTAGTAGCACTAACTAAACCTTATAACAAATAACTTTAGGAATCGAGATTTTAATTGAAATCTAAATTACCAAGCATACTGTGCATCTAGGAATCGAGCACTGAAATATACATCAATAAGGGCAGGGTGTAGCAGAGGGTTCTCGATGTGTGATAATACGGATAGATTTTGATTTGCGAACGAAAGATCTGATCAGAAAGAATGATCAAGTCTATTCTTAGGATTTAACATCGAGTAATTAAACAGATATGATGGCTAGTTTGCAAGATTACCTGAACCTTAGTGACATCATATCCTAAGCCTGACATCGGACAAATAAACACCAACTAAACAAAGCGAAACAGCAAAGAACAACAACTACATGATGGCCGCCATGATATTAGTTACCAGGACCACTCGTCATCTACTTTCCACAGGATGACCAAAGATGGCTTCGGCGGTCGCTAAAGTTTCTTATCTCACTCGCCATAGATGGCGTTGTTTAGGGCGGATTTTGGGGGGAGCCCCCCCCCCCCCCCCACCCCTTTCTCGGGAGATTTTCCCATACATTTACTTTATTTGCTGGAGGAAATTTGAAAATTTTCGTCCCATGTTTTCACTTACATTCACTATCACTATTTCTTATTTATTTATTTCTTTTTAGCTATTTGTTTAATCTTGTCTATAAGAGCATTGAGGTCACATAATGCTCTAAACTATTATTATTGTTATTATTATCACTCCTCTCCCCCCCTTTCTGAAATTCCTGAATCTGCCCCTGAGCGCTTGGCACCGCTGTAAGCAGACTAACAATGATAAAGAAATCTTTTTTTCAGCTCACAAATCATTTTGACAGAGCGTATGGTGTCAATCGTATTAGTGACACCTTTTTCGCATTTTGTGCGTCAGCAGGTCAATAACGAGCGTACAGGACGGGATGCACACATCACAAAGCTAATGACACTGTCATAGGGCATGGTTATTATGCTCTCTTTAATTCATGTCCTTTTGTTTGTATTTTATCATTAGCAACAGCGCACCATTAAGCAGGATGACAAATAGAGCACGTTTGACACTTATAAGAGATGCTAACGGCTTTATTTTTATTACTCACGCAATTAATAAATTGATCACGGAATGAAAGAAAGACTGCAAAAAAGCCACATGGCTTTTTTTTCCTAAGCGAGGAGAGGAAACTCATCCCTGCGTACAGCAGGACTTGGGACCGAAACCCGCGGTAAGAAAAGTGCACGGTACTTGAATAAAGTTAGTGTCTTGTTTTGCCTTGTCGCGAAAATTAAACTGTCCCCTGATAAAGAGATAGCCGCTCATACATTTTACTGAGTTGGTTTACATGCCATATAAATGCAAAAATCGTCTGGACTAACAATTGTGCAATTTAAAAACGGGATTCGAAAAAATTAGTGAAAAATCTGAAGGGGGGGGGGGGGGGGGGGTGAAATAATAAAATTTGGGGCTGGCTGGGTGGGGGAGGGGGTCTTCAAAGCCTCAAATCACGGACCCCTTTAATTCAATGGCCGTTTTCACACTAGAGACGAAAAAATCGTCTGGACGGACAAATCGTCTGTAGACGAACAAATCGTCTGATGTGAAAACGGGACGAACAAATTTTCAGACGAACAAATCGTCTAAATTTGTTCGTCTGTTTGGCCGTCTAGGACGACGATTTTTCATAGACAACTTGTTCGTATAGACGAACAAATCGACTAAAGTCCGACCTGAATTCACACTAGACGTACAAAGACGAACAAATCGTCAGACGATTTGAATGTCCGTCTAGACGATTTGTTCGTCTTCTAGTGTGAAAACGGGGGTGGCCAAAAAACATTGGTGATGGTGTTTTTATCGCGGAAATCTCGGGTTCGCCATTCTCGAACCCAGAGCTAACTAGAGCTCCCCTCTCGTTCTCGCGGGGAGGCTCTGAAACAACTTTCTGCGTATGCTCTGGAACGTTCACAATCGGCAGCCAATTAGCGGAGGCCCTCAAATGGATGTCCCCAGAGCCTCCCCTGCGAGCAGACGAGAACGGGCCGGGGGATCCCAATGTTTCGAGAGCGTGCTCCAAAACCCAAAGATGTCTGGCACTGTCATAGGGCATGGTTATATGCTCTGAGAGAGCACGTGCAAGAGAAGTAAGTAAAGAGATGCTAGAGGCGCTATTTTTATTACCAAACCGCAATAAATTGATCACGGAAGTGTAGAAGGGCTGTAAAATGCCATAGGGACTTAAGATTAAGATGGAACGAATAATACGAATAGTCGTGGACAACATGGAACTGCATGCAGTTACCCTTTTTCCGGCTATTATATTAGCTGACTCCGATCAACCAAGACGATTCAACTCGCCACTGTAGTGCTCGACATCACAGGGATTCCCCGTGTGAAAAAGTCGGGGTGCTGGTGTGGTGGTTCTCGTACATGTACTGAGTAAAGTGCAAAATCATGTTTTTTTTTCAGCTAGTGTGAAAACGGGATCGAAAAACTAAGTGAAAAATAGAGAGCTTTGAAAATTAGCAGCTGGACCGTGACTGAAGATTATGTGAGGGTACTTTGGTAGTGATGATTGAAATTTGCAGCTCCTTAGGTACAACAGGGTGTGTAACTAGAAATGCTCATTTTATTTCTAGGGGGTCGTCGCATTTTAATTGTTATATCAGCACTAAAGGTATGGGGGTAAAAAAACACTGCGTTTATTTATTGCCATTTCAATCAGTAGGACATTGGCTTAAACTATACTAAACAGTGAATGCTAACACATCCCCCCCCCCCGAAAAAAACTAAGCCCCCCCCCCCCCGTTTTCATAGACGATGCGATGCTTGTATTTCTCGTCCAAAAGCTTTATAACCCTCTCCATAAAAATGGTAGTCCCCCTTTTCATTTGGTTGAAGGAAAGTCAACGCTTTCAGGCGTCTAAAAGCTCTAATGTTTCTCCCATAACTTTCAATTGCAACAGAATGGATATGTACAAACACCAGGGGAGGCGGACGATCCCATACAGTAGAAGGGGCATGCAATTAATTATTGGGGTGTTTTTGCCAATTTGTTACTCGTTTATCAGCAAATCATTTTATTCTTGGTATAGCAGCCGCGTCGTTCATCTCATATTTATTTTACTGTTTTCGACCTTGCTATCGCGCGTCTGAAGCTTGTTACTGAAAAATAGTGAAATGATGTTTTCTACGCGGGGTTTAATAAACAGGAATGATCTATGCACATTGTATGCAAACAGTTCCTCTATTAACTACAGCATAATTGTCTTCAAATCACCATCAAATTACAATCTAACCATAACCTCTTCCCTTTTACTTAATTTTCTCGTTATTTCTAAGCACTTCCCTCAGCATTAAGTTTTTGAAAGACCGTCGCTTTATACAACTCACCCCTCTCAATTTCCAAAAGATAATTAATTAACCGTAAAATGCTCTCATGATTTGTATAAGGGCACAGTAATTTGCCTATTTAGACCAGGCATCTTCGCCGCTCTGCGGGGAAAGTGCTTGGACTAATTAATTTTACCGACAAAGGCATTTATTTTCGTTTAAAAGGAAGACTGAAGTTAACAAAATAAATGAAACAAGAGTAATTATGAAGAGGTTTAACGAACAATTTGGAAATCGGTTAATGCTCGGACGGATGCAGGTGCTCTTTTAATGACTGATTTCTGAGTGGAGACGCCACAGCTCAAGCCAGTCACCCAAAACCCAAAACTTATCAATTCGCTTGATCAGAAGTATCCTTATAATCTTCCTGTGTACTATCGCCAAAACTATACCCCACAAAATATCGAGGTACGCGGCCAAAAATTAACAATTCAGACTGTTTTCACCTCAATTGATTTTTGTCTTTCATTGTTGTGGTGACTCGACGCGGTCTTGATATCGAGAAACTCTAAAACACCAGATAAGATTTCAGGAAAATACTTTATAGTTTTAGAGTGAATGAACCTAGCAACTATTTCATCCATATGCCCAGACGGATGTGATCAATGTCGGGCCGCCCCAGTTTAATAAGAATTACGTGTGCCACATAAAAATTGCTGGAATTTCAGAATCCCGGTGGGCCGTGTCTTGTTTTCAGGGCCTTCGATGAATACAATGTTCTCTAGCAATGTTGTTCGAAGACACATGAACATTCAGTTTGCTAGACTCTATAACGTTTTCCTGCTGTGTGTCCTGGATCAGGGTTACGCTCTTCGCACAATAAACAAATTTTTCCCGCTAAGAATGTAGCACTAAAGCATCGCCTACTCGAAGCCCAATTGGCAGCGTCACCTGAAATCTTATCTGACCTCAAAATTAAGATCAACACTTTTCCCAGATATTTGGAGCCGGTTGAGCCTTGATACAAAGCTAATAACTGCCGACTTGTCTTGACCATTCGTTTTAACCTGTTAAACGGATAAAATACGCTTGCCTTGCGTTTCCCAGCGGGACTATAATATATGTACAGGACCTTCAAAGGTGAGTGCAAGGGTCGCGTGAAACGGACGCGAAAAATAGAAATAGTCTCTGAGCCACAAATAGACCAGCAGTAACCTGTACCCCCACTAAGAGTCCACTAACCCTCTCTCCATAGGCTCAAACATTAACCAAAACAAAGTCAAAAAGATATTATCGACCACTTACAAACATAAATAATGTGACACGACTCAAGCGTACGATCAATTTCCCGCGAGAATTTAGTAGAACTCAATTAAACCCAACAATCTGTGGATTTTGTATTTTGTATCTATGATGTAATCTGGCGTCAAGACTGGTCTATGAAATTTTTAAATTTCGGTAAAAATTAAGTGTTGCTAATTAAGTCGCCAATAAATTTGATAGTTGTACGCACGAATCTAAGAATAAGGTGTCGCAGACAAGTTTTTGGGAGCGAAGCATTCGAAGCACGACCAAATTGCGCTCTGATCTAAGGACGGGTTTCCGTGAAGGCTATCAGAGTTAGGCGACGGAACGCTGGCAAGCTAGTCAGCCATTCCTAACTGACTATCTACTGGTGAATACGCGACTGGCTTTCTTAAAGAGACCAGCCAACTCGGCGCCATCTTAAGCAGACGTAATTGACCTCTTCGATCGGCTAAAAATGGCTCACTGAGCAAGAACCCACGCTTTTTACGCAACGATCTTAGATTATTTACCCTTATTGACGAAGTTTACACAGTAAAGACAGCTTATGGCAGTCAACACAAAAGCGCTGAAGTACTGCCTGCTCCAAAATACTCTTCATTCAGTTCGACGCTCTTCACGGCCCATGATCGGGGTCCCCTCTTTGCGCGCATTCCTTAACAAGCGCTTATCAATCGGAGCATCTTTCATAACCGACATATTTCAGTGGGCCCTGTGAGTCAACTAGTGCTAGATAACTACTAGAGAAGGCTTTGTTTCGGCAGCTATCGTGTATCCTCGGGCGCCAACTAACTTGACTAACACATTGCGAAGAGCGAATCATTGGCAAGCGGCTACACCATAACAAAGGATAACAATCCACAGGGGGAGGGGTGATGCTGGCACGAAGCATTTTTTAAGTCCTGCCAGAGTAATAGCGGAAGATTAACGTTGTTTCACAAAGGATACTTAATTCACATTTCTATATGCGCAGTTGAAACAAATAATTACGATTTTGAGCTATTAGACGGAACTAAAAGCTGAGTTCAATAACTCACCCCGTAGGCACCCCGGTGGGGGTATATTTGCGGCGAGGATACGATTCGAAGTTTCAGTCTAGACTAGCGATTGTACGATGGCGAACACGGCTGACGAGCTGCCGGACAAACTCCTCTTGTAGCTCAAAAACAACATGGGAAACTCGCCCCCAACTAGGCGAGAACAACTGGACATGAGTCCCGAAGCCTTGGTTTGTAGATTAAAGCGAGCTGCTTATAAAGGGAGCAAAAAAGATTTGCGTGAATTGCTGAAGGCCGGAGCGCCTATAGACGGATGCCACAAATATGGGAAAACGGCTTTGCACGAAGCGGTGAGACACGGCCAGTCTAAATGTGTGGAAATCTTGCTAAAACACAACGCTAATGTTAATATAGCTACATACGATGGCTTGACTCCACTACACGAAGCTTCAGAGCAAGGTTTTGTGGATTGTTTGGCTGCGTTATTAGAGCAAGGAGCCCTTGTAAACGTTGCAACGCGAAGCAATTGGACGGCAGTTCACTATGCAGCAAGAAATGGTCATTTTGAATGCCTAGAAATGTTATTAAAACACGGGGCAAACGTGAATGCTGTAGCAAACGGCGGATGGAGGCCTTTGCACGTAGCAGTGAGGCACGGACATACGAATTGTGTCAAACTTTTACTCAAATACAACGCCGAGGTTGACCCGCCATTGGTGCCGGCCTGGAGGGTAAGTTCGTATTTTATCGGATGTACTACTGGGCCTTTTCCAGTTTAATTCCCGTGCCCACGGTTCGCTAATGTCGATTCCTGCAGTGTATCCATGTTTTGGTCCTTTTTGTCTATTTGTTTAGCTTTACGAAGACGTGATATTTTTGGTGTGTTGGCTTCGCGGCAGGGGTAACAGTGAGCTACAACATGCTGAACAGTTACAAACAAGGTCGTCACGACTTTCCTTCATTCACAATATGTAATACAATAATACAACCCAAAACACCGATAGCTTCTATCTACAGACAGATTTTTCTTCCCTACTGAAACGGAAATGGAAATGGAAGATTTGATACTCAAAAGCGCTTGATCTCCTAATCTTACGCTGGTCTAATGTAATTTGTTTCTTGGCCTGAATACTTTGCTCTCTGTTTTCGTTCGTCTTGTTCTGTCGCTGTGGTCAAACTTTCTCTCGTAGCCTGATGAGCTCAGCGGGTGTGTGGAAGCCACGAGCTACGTCTAACTCTATATTTGTTCTAAAGTAGCCTTTAGTCAGGCTGTGTTACGATCTAGTTGGAGTCCAACAGAGTTCATGTATATACCGTTGTAGCATGTTGTGATTACAACCATTCCCAACTGTTACCCGCGACGTGCAACCAAAAACCACGACTCTTGTGCTATAGAACGCGTCGATTCTTCTAAAAAGATCAATACTTTAAACCTTTACAAGCCGTATTACTCTAAGCCAGCGAGCCAGCGCTTTTCGGATTTGATATGAGGACCTTGTCCGCATTCGTTTATTTTTACAATTCATGTGCGACCGAGTGACAAAGCTCTCATATATTACAAGGAAAGCCAAACAAACTCGTGGGATTGGACGCGTTTATTCGTGTGTTTTTTATCCCGAATATATCAGGAGCTGTTGTGTGCAGGAATTAATAGCTGCCTAAGTCCACGAGAGATCCGATTGTCGTCATCTAGCGATGAAATCTTCGATCGCCTTTAAATTTGAGCGCAAAGCAAAACATTGAAATTCGTTTCTGGTCTCGCTTTCGACTCGTGTTTAAGCTGTCTTCTTGTATTTTCACGTTTTAAAAAGTACATGTAGCAACAAGATCGCCGTTTTCTTTTCTTTTACTTCGAACCAGCTGTCAAATTGTGATTAATGATATCGGAAAAGCGCCGGCTAGGAGAGCGACGAGAACTTTAGCTTTAGGATCGTCCTCTGCTAATAGATCACCCGTTCTCAGCGCGTTCTTTACTTTCGAACACATAATCGCAGTGATCACAAATCCAGAGGTTCGAACCCCGATCTGTAAAAATATTGAATTTGCTACCTCCGTTTCTGTCATCGGCTTTTTGGCTATTGTTGGTTTTCAATGGCTGCATTTCTGTGACTAACTTTGTCAACACCTTCCATCTAAATTGGATCACTGCCTATGAAATTACAATACAACATTTTAGGAGCAAAATCTTTGCGTTCCAGAAACTTTGATCGTCCCTCTAGGCTAGAATCTTCGCCAGCGCATAAAGGCAGCGTTTAACTTGGGTGGTAGAAGGGACAACAGAGCTCAGAGATGTTTATCGCGTCTCGACTGAATTCTACGATAGTATTTGACTTGTATATCAGAACCCATCACGCAACCATGCTTATCTTGTGTTGCCTAAAGCAATGCAAAATATGTAGCCTAGCTCATAGGAATACCCTTAAATCACTGCTACTGTAGTGCTTAGACTGTACTTCTGGACATAGGGCTACTCAAAATTTACATTATAGCCTTGAATCAGAAGGTTTGCCTTGAAGATTGAGTATTTTGTGAGGGGAAACTGAAGTGCACAGCCTGTAACTCAATCTGAATCCCTGATATGCCTTAGGTCATAACAACTCACACAAATATGATATGTTTCTACCCCCAGTACTGCTTGAATTGACATTGTTGATCACCAAGAAACAACATCAAGTTACCTAGCATGTTTACTGTTATTACTTAATGCCAAGGAGCTTGTATTTAAAAACATATCTCAGTGGATTTATTCTGCTGTTGTCATTGTGTGCTTTGTGATCTTATTTGCATGCAATTTAGGGGAGATCTGTTCCCATCTGTGAAGGGAGCTTGCACCATGCACAACCACTGTCCAATCCTAGGCTGGCCTGTCTGAGTTTTTGTTTCCTCTACTTCATCATCATCATACTCCCTGGACTCTATACTATGCTATTAGCCAGCACTAGGCTGTGTTATTAGGTTGTAAGGCCATAAATAATAAGTCTTGCCATTGTCCTCTCATGCCATACTAGACCTGATACCTTGCAAGTTATGCATGTGGGATGGTGTCACTATAACTAACTCAGTGTCTCATCATAACTATAAAATGATCCCACAGTATGGCCTAGCCACTCGTCAGCATGTTCCCTAATCATATATTACCACAGTATATGCCATTCTGACAGTGAGTTAACAGGCCTCCCAGTGCTAAACTATTGTATGGCTCGCTATAAGACAACAGGGACTAACAATCTTCACACAGTGTGTTCCTAGTGGCATTCTAAACACCCCCATTCTACTCAGTCTTGGTGCCTCAGGTTCTATGCTCTTTCCTATGCCCCTTTAGAGAAGGATCTCTGCAGCTCTAAAAGGGAGGCAGTTTATCTCATTTTCGGTACTGTAATTATTACTAAGTCATCTCTTAGTCATCCATTAAGGTGATAAAATGAAGTGGCATGTTCCTTCAAATCAGCCCTCTTAGGCCTTTAGTCTGCTTTTGGAGTAGCCATAATTTATTTCCTTTTGAAATTGTCAAACTGAGATTTGAAAGAACTCATGTCATCTCTAGCAGTTACCATTCCCAGGTGTTATATTAAGCAAGTAGATTATAATAGGTCCAATCCATCATGTTCAAAATTTTCTTTTAAATCAAGTTGATTTATGTGTAGAAATTGCTAAAACCATCAGTGTTGTATGCAGGCAATATGCACTTCAAAATATGAAGTGCAATGAGTGGTTATGATTACAAAATAGGGAATTTTTCCTGTTCTTGTAATATGTTTTAAAACCTTTTTGCACTTGTTGTTATAGTGTCAAAATTTGCCTTCTTGAATTTATGATCAAAACATTCATGGGAAGTTATATAACCTTAAATTGTTCCATTTAAATGCACTTTCAATATACATTTTCCAAATTTGAGATCTGAATATGAAATACAGACAAACAACTTGAAGATAAAAGCAAATATTTCACTCCTTGGCCTTGACAATGTAGCCTAAAATCCTATTATTTTAATTTTCTGATGTTGAATTTTTATGTGTGTGTTTGGAACCTAAAAGTCTAGCAAAACAACTGTTGTGTCATTATTGGGAATTAAGGTCTAGTCATTTGTATCAACAGCCCCAAGACATGATATTTCTTGCTCTATGACAGAAATAGCCAAGTTTCTCTTCTCCTTGATAATCTGTGATATTTTTTTTCATTTTTTTATTGCCATATATATTAAGTCAGCATTTGTTATATTATTATAAATATATTAATTACCCGATTGATTATGTGCAGCAAAGTGTTTTGTCCCTGTCAGCATTACAATGCCAAGAATATGTCCACTGCTTGGGTTTTGCTTGTCTTGTTCTTCTGTTGAGTTTTAATCAAGCCTAATGCAAAAGGAGTCAGTTTGCTTCACAGTCTTGACATGTTTGTATTGTCCTAGGGATAGCTGCTATCATCAAGCCAAACACAACTTGGTAGCTATGTAGGAGCATGACATTTGGCTTTTGGTTTCTTGTCTAGGAATAGTACCCAGACTGCTATTGTGAGTCCTACAATTCACACAGGTCATGGTTTCAAAAACTTAACATGAACTTTTTATAGAGATTTTGTGACCCTTCATTTTCCATGTCTACAATTGCCATGGATTAACCACAAGTTGTCAGTAATTTTATTCAAATTTATTGAAAATCTATAAAATATTTTTTGTATAAAAGTTTTTCGTACCATTGTTTAATATTTACAAGAGGCATGTATTACTCTTAAATTGCAATTTTTATAATTACTACCATATACATTTGGTTCTGAAAGAGAGTTTTAAAATGGCATATCTCATGGGCAAGTCAGTTTCCTCAACTCCTCACCATTTTCATATCACTTCAAAAGGATTTATTAAATGTGGCATTATATATCCTGGTCTTTCATTCAAGAAGCATTGTTCATTTTTTAATTAGTGTATTATGGACCTTCTCTATAAAAGTCCTGTAAAACCTTATGTTCTTCCCTTGTCAGGGATGCCAAACAAAGTGATCATAAATTGCCAAGAAGCCTACAGATTTTGGGGCAAATACAACAACCCTACAATCATAGCTCAGTCAAGAAACCCACACTAGGCAGATGTCATAAAGATTTGAAAGCCTGTCTCCTGCAACATTTTTATACATTACTACTGTTTATTTCACCCTTGGGATTTTTTTCATACATTTTCTTTATTCTTCTACCCAGTGAGAGAAAGAGAGAGTCTCAAGGATTTTTGCCAAAGTTGGGTTGACTTTGACAATTGCTCCCGTAATTCAGCCCATTTTCCACTCTTCTGCCATTACATAGCTTCATTAACCCACCCACATGTTAGGCTGCTGGTGTAACAAGACTTCACCCACATGTTTGTGAAATGTTTTATACATTTACTGTATTCTCTTGCATTAGAGACTTTTGTGGCTTTGTCATACATGTTCCTTGGCCAAATTAGTGAGAATCTCAGATTTTTGACAAAGTTGGGTTGACAGGTATGACATCGAGCCAGAGATGTCAATTCTCCTGTATTTTGCATGTTTCAGCCTCATCGCCCATTTTCCTGCATTGCCTAGCGTCAACTCAATTGCGTTAAATGCCGCAAGCTTTTTATAAGCCTGTCACCCACATACTATTTTCAAAAATGTTGTACGAGCTCATAAATTTACTGCATTTCACCCTCATTGACACTCTTGGGATGTATTCATATATTTTCTTTATTCTGTTGCCAAGTGAGGCAGAACCTCAAGCCTTGATTTGGAAGTTATGTTGACAGTTGGGTCCAAATCTCCTATATTTTAAATATGAAATTCACCCCCTCCAACATTTTTAATGTCAAAGGAAATGGTATCTCTAATGATAGAAAAATACAAAGGGTTTCCTAAAAAAAATAAAGCAAAAATATTATAGAAACGCAAGAAAATTGAAGTCCAACCTGTTTGTTTTGCCTCACTTGTACAATTGAAAAAACTATAAGGTTTGCTACATGTAGATTTAATTGTTTTTGCCATACTTGTTGTTGCTATGCTATTCTAAATAAATGAGTATTGTTTATTATTATTGCTGCCAAAAAGGTTCTTAATGACAATGTCATTTTGTGAGCTTTTTTTCTTTTTGGATAAAAAACATATTATAATGCTTGGCTTATTTTTCTATCCTCTAGCAGAACTTGTCATTTTGGCAGTTACTCTTTCTTAGATGAAGCCTTACATTTTTGGCAAAATATTTCTTTATTATTGTACATCTGCAAAGTAGCTGCCTATCTGTTCCATTATACATTTTATGACACCCTTACACCCAAGGAAGTAATTTCAAAATAACAGATAACCAAGTTCCTTAGTTTGTGCTTTGTAAGAAATGAATTGAAAGCCTTTTGATGGGGGCTTATCTACATAGAGCATCAATAATTGGCAAAACATTGTCACTAATCCCCCTAATCCAGTTTCGTTGGTGTAATAGCAAGCACTATCTGGCCCAGCCACATTATCAAGCCTTAAACACAAACCCATTAAGAATTGTTGGTAGATGTTGCTGTAATGGGAAGTAAAACGGTTAGGACATAGAAATATCTGGATGTAATTGCTGTCTTGTACTAAGCTATTTAATTGAGCTTTTTTTTCTAAAAGCAATCATATCACAAAGAAGTAGTTATTCTTATGTATAAGGCCAATGGCCCACCCCTTTGTATAAGACAACTCTTGAGGATAATTTTGTTGGTGCAGATTTGAGATATGTAGATTGTCCATTTGTCCTTTAGATCAAAATGGCCTCACTTTTAGAGCTTGTAAAAGCCACATGTGGATTTTGTACAGTATTTGGCTACTAATCCTGTCTCATCTGGAAAGAAAGTTTGTTAGATTGGTGGATAGCGTTTATGAGGAAGTTAATATGGGCCACTCATTATAACTCAAGGCTTATCACCAGTGAGGCAGAAATAGTGCTTTTGTAGGCTAGAGGCAAATGCTTGTAAAACACACTCACATCCTGTGTTAGATTCAAGCCTCTGGGGAGAGAAACAACTAGCACTTAACATGAATCAAATGAGGCCTTAGTAAAATGGGACTCAGTCTGGAATACTGTATAATAGATCAAATGAATTACATCCATTTTCATTCCAGTTCCTGTAATCCCCTTTATAGTTCTGGGCTGCATATCCCTTTCAACTGCATCATTAAAATACTCTCATTAAAATATATTTGATCTGGAAGAGGCAGAGTTCTATCATGCTGCTTGATGAAATCACATTTTATCATAAAAGAAATCTTTTAAAAAGATTTTGATATTAGAAACATTAGTGCCTATATAGAGCTCTTTGACTGATAATAATTGACTACTAGACAGTAAGTGGAAAAGCAAACAGGATTAATAATTGTGCCATTAATACTTTGACTATTTTCCCGGGATTTTCCCACTGTTTCATGACACAAATTGTGTAATCTATAGCTACACTATGGAGGGAATGAAAAACTCTAAAAGGGGAGGGGGGTTTAACTTGCCTGATTTTCATTGGATAAAGATACATTTTCCATGGCCATGGGCAGATTGGTGGATTTTGAAAACACAGCTGGTAAAATATCTGCTAAGATTTTGGTATAGATTTCTGATTTTAACTGCTTAGGCATTCAAAAGATTCTAAAGAATTTTGTTTGAATCACTGAATGAGCACTTTACAGATTCTTTTTTTTTTCAAAAATAACTATGGATTGATGAATTGGATTGAAAATGACACTGACCAGTGGATTCTCCTACCCCTGTCCCCCTTCTCCACCCCCACCTACACAAGTTAAAGCCTGTTGTTCCAGGGATACTCAGCTCTCCTGATTTTGTCAGGAATCTCAAGATAACTATCATTCATTTACTGTATTTCTCTCCTGGGAGAATGCAGGAAATTTAACCATTTCCGTGTGGTCTCCAGATTTTTGAAGTCCTGGGTTGAAGGGGTGGATCCAGGATTTTTTCAGAGGGGGGGGGGGGGGCACTAAGTTGGACTGGTTATAATCTGTACTGAGTTCAAAACGTTTTAATAATTACAGAGTTCATTGAATCTATCACTCTCATAGAGGGGATTGCAACCCCCACAACCCCTAGATGTGCCCACATATGGAACCAAGGTAGTAATGTTTGACTGATTTTTCTGTCAGATCCTACAAGTCCCCTTACATCATGCAGCAGAATATGGACATTTGGCCTGTCTTGAGGCCTTGCTGCGTCAGGGGGCAGACGTCAACTCTAGCACACCCGAGGGTTGGACTGCATTACACTCTGCCTCCTTATATGGACACACAGCATGTGTGGAGGCACTAATCAGGTCAGTCATAAATTCGGATTATTGCAGGCTATGAAACATGTATATACCAGGGTATAATGGGCAATTCCAGGAATTATATGCACCCCCACCACAGGCAGCACTAGTTTTTGACCCCCCCATGCATCCAGAATTTCCAAAATGGCTTAGCCCCCCCCCCCCCCCCCCCCCCCCCATGCATATAGAATTCTGGAGAGGTTAACCTAGCTTCCAGCTTCAAAAATTCCCCCATGCAAGCAGAATTCCGAGCTTGAAAACCCCCCTCAATTCAGAATTTCCAAATGCTGCCCATCCCCAGGGTACATATATTTTCTGGAATTGCCCAATATGTCATAAATAGTCATGTATACCTATTTCTAACAATAGAGTTCTTCTGTCAAAGATTATTCTGTCATCGGATAGTTTTGCCCAAGGAAGTTTGATGTTCACAAGAAACATTATTATTCAACTTATATGAAATTTGAACATCAAAGTTCTGAAGGGAAATCTATCTATCTTGAGACAGAAAAGCCCCTTTAAATGATAGTCCTTGATCAAAGTTATCCCGAATAAAATATCAGCAAATTGGGCAAGTAGGAAGATGCTCACAGTTTTGTGTAATTAGTTTTTGTTTGTTTGTAAAAGAATGTTGAAAAATATAATACAAAAAGTTGAAAAAAAGACTATATTATTTTGAGGGGAACAGGCACCATTGACTGATGGTTGCCATGCTCCATTCTCGTTTTAACGATTTACTGAAAATGATAATTGGGTGTCCAATTGATGTTTTTATAATAACAAAACATTGCTGCTACGGGTCCGCTTGGAGGCTCGCTTGTTAGACACATTTTCAACATTTGAATGAGATGAAATTTGTTTCTCCACACGGCCATGTACCACCTACAATATGCCTGTCGTTTCCATCGGTCTGACTAAGTCACTGGGAGTGACCAGGCTTAGAAAAGCATAAGAATTCTGCTATTAATTATTTCAGTCAGACCAAAATATATCAGAATGTTTTGGCTATAATATTGGGTTGGTATTTTTAAATGGGATTTCACAAAGAAACAATTTATGGAATGTTGTTCTGAAAAGGTGATTGAAAGTTTGGGTTATACTCAACCTTCGACCGTATTTCATTTTATGAAACTCATTTGGGTATAAGCAATCCCTATGACTGACTGTACAGGGATGCTTGACCAAAAAGGGGTAGGGGTTTCGGGTCTTACATAGATGTAAGGAATTATTTGCGGATTTTGGAAATAAATTCCAAGAAATATAAGTTCCAGAGTTCCTATTCAGTCTGATAATCAGTAACATCCCACGCAGATACACATACACCTGTTCCAGAAAAAGGACACTATCACAATAGTCCAGTTTCAAATTCTCGACTCTGCTGCTGAATAGACATCAACGGCGCATAAATACAGCGGGAGCCTCAGTTTGAAGTAGAAAAAGTTGTGAATACCGACGAGAAACTGATGAAGCTTGAATGGAGACAATATACTTTTTGGACTCGTTGGTATTCGCAACTTTCGTGTTTAAATCGAGGCTCCCACTGTATTTTTGCGCCGTTGATGCCTATTCAGTTTTCTGTTGTAGCCCGTGATGCGTCATGGGAACAAATAGGGATACCAAAACAGAATCATGGACACTTGTTTTCACGAAAAATAGCCATACTTATCATCCTGCTTATGCCAAATGATTCTACTCAATACACGGCTCGATCGTGCAAGCAGAATTTCGTTACTCTTAGTTTCTCCCATGACGCACCGCGGGCTACAACAGAGAGTTGTGACGGTGCAACCGTTTCTGAAAAATGTAGATGTTCAGGCAAGCCTGTGGCCGCGTAGCACTACATATAGAGCAGATTTCGTATGACTGTGAAAAGTGCCGCGAAAGAGTTGTACCGCGCCGCGACCGTGACCGTACCGCGACTACGCGATTTCGTTCGGTATCTACAGCAGGCCAGGTTCGGTACCGCCACCGCGACAGTACCGCGCCAGTACCGCGCCGTGTCACGGTACTTTTCACAGTCATACGAAATCTGCTCTATTCACTTCATCACCGCGATCATAACATCTAATTTACCCCGACCTGGATAGCTCAGCTGGTAGAGCATCGGATGTACAGTTCCGGAGGTCGTGGGTTCGAATCCCTCTCGGGGTCAGAGATTTTTCTCTTTCTCCGCTTACTAGGGCTAACGCTCATAAGCACACATGGGACATTTCATTAAGCACACTTCAGCTTTCACACAAGGCTAATTCCTTATCTCCACTCTTTTCTGAAAAAGGTGTATACATTTTCAATTTGGGATATAAAAAAACTACAGCTAACCTCTCCCTAAGGTTTCTTCAGAAGCTGCTGTATGTCAAGTAGTATTCTGATTCTGATTCACTCTTTCTAAAGCGTTTTCCTTTTCCCTTTTAGATACGGTGGAAATGTTAATGCGAGAACAATTTGTCTGACACAAGGGACGTCTTATAATGACACCCCGCTTCACCTGGCAGCGAGACACGCCCATTCCTACTGTATAAAGAGACTAATCCAGGCAAACGCCAACTTATGGACGAAAAATTGTCTTGGGCTAACGCCCGAGAGATTCATCACAACAGACATAAGGTTGCGAGATTGGATGGAAAATATTCAATCCCAGCCGAGATCTTTACAATTACAGTGTTCTGCGAAGGTTAGGACTTGTCTGAAGCCTGACAAGACGAAAAACGCGCTGAAACTGCCACTTCCTGGTCATTTATTAAGACTTGTATTGTTTGAATCTGACGTCAAGATCCTATAGCAGTTGCTAAAATCAACAACGCAAAATATCATCGAGGATGGGAGGGAAAAAGCTCTAGGCAACGGATAATTCTTTGAATTCAAAATCCATTGCGTATTGCTTCTGTCCTTTGTGGAATTTCCCAAGTATTGGCTTCTAGTCCCTGCAATTTAGTTAAGATGCTTTGGTATTATTTTCTGTGTTCACTGAGAACTTACGTTATGACAACTCATTAGGACAGTCAAGATATATTTTATTCACCCATCAAACAAAATGACATCAATTGTTAATCTGCCTTGGGCAGCATGTGTAATATCAAGTTGGCATTTTTTTCAAAGCATCTTATGTGCAGCAATAGTTACATGAACTAGAAGGAAGGTGCAGTCTTGTCTATCTCCGTGGAAATGCGCTAAGGTTGTGTTCGTAAGAAAGGCGTGGTTCTGGGATTATTACCATTTTGTTGACAAATGTGTCGCAAAATTCCCCAATTTGGATAAATATGCGCAGCTCAAGATCTTAGGAGCACAAACATGGACACGTCTTTTTATCCATTTTAATCCACTCTTCAGTTTATTATGTGCATTTCCTCGGATATAAACACGAGCCCAAGGAACATTGAGACATATTTTTCAATTTGTACAAATCGATAGAATAGCTGGCTGTAAATATTCTTGTATTATCGACCTGACTGAGTTCTGAATCGCAAAACACAAGCAGCTCACGAAACGTGTTGCATTTCTGGAATTGGTGATTCATCTGGATTTCATCAGAGTCTACGGAAGACATAGAATCGAACGCATACCAGGTTTTGTTGCCTGTCGTGGATTCATTTGACATTTTGTATATGCCTTTCAGGGGCGGATTTAGAGTGGGGGGGAGGCAAGGGGGCACGCCCTTTTGGAAGCTTTTCCAACACATTTACTGTATTTGACGAAGCAAATTTATAGCTTTGCTCCTCTCTTTTTACACTTTTGTCCCCCTTTCTGACGTTCCTCATAGATCCGTCCCGGGAAATCACGTTGCCATTTTATGAAGACAATGAAAACCATTTTCCGCGAGTCTAAAGAATCCTTCCAACTTGGTTTTGCAATAGAATAGCTCAATCATTACTCAGCAAGTAATTGTCGACAAATGAACATTACTTTGCAATGTCGTTAAATGTGCCATGTACAACACAAAGCGGAAAACTACTTTTCTCCATTTCTGCCTCCCAGATTGACACGGATGTGTTACCACAGAGTACATAATTGCCGCTTTGACGTCAAGTTTGTAAAAATGTGACATCATGTCTGTATCGAGAAGGGAGGCATAACCCGTGGACACGGCACAAACAGCTTTCTGTTCTAGTCAACAAATTTTGTAAAATATCTCAAGGTTCAGGTTTATTCTAAAATACCTTATCAATTACAAAGTAATAAAACTCAATTTTTATTAGAATTGTAAGTGTGCAAAATACTGCCTCTGTATTATCACAGGAAGTTATAAAAATCCTCCAAAGCGCGCCGCCCATATGTAGATGTATTGTCTTTCAATAACGTTCGTCATGCAGAACATCCTTTGGGAAGTATTGGTATTGTTTGCTACTGCTGTTGACGGGCGACGAAAGTAAAGAGAACTCTGTTAAACGCGAGCTAAACCGTGCATTGCTGCCTTCAATTCAGACGTTTGGGGTTGACTTTCTACCCCAATGCAATCTGTCCAAGAGCCAGGAAAGGGGAGGGTGCTACAAATAGGCATCAACTTTTAGAGAAGGGACAACGCAATTGGCGCCAAAATTATTCCCGAGAGAGCTCTCGAGCTAAGGAAAGAAAAGGGATAAGTCCGGACAACATTCCGCTCCGTTTGACTCGTTTGATTCTTGCAATGCTATCCTGTCGCCCAACATCGATAAATAGAAGACGCAAATTCTTGTAATTTTATTCACGCCCAAGTGACTGAGGGACCGGCGCCGAGTTCCGCCCACCGAGCCACTCGTCTGTTGGAGGGTATGAGTTTGATTGACAGCGTTATATCCATCTGGCCTTGGCACCAGCATAGTCACCGCTAGAAACACACTTCCGATCCTATCCTGTGTCCTTGGCTTCTGGTCTGCGGGTCCATAGTCACACTTCCGGCTCAACTTTTAGGCGCAAACTAGTTGATAAGATTGAAAACCACAAGTTAGAAAATAATTACAATGCGTTATTGTAATCCTTAGATCTTTCCTAAATAGGATGTTCATATTTTATAGTTTGATTTGACACCTTCGCCTCAGAGGCCAGGCGCTACTGAATGATAAGGTCCAAGGTGAACTGCTAAATACGTAGCAGCATGATGCAAAAGCTTGCTGGTCTTTTTAAAAATTCATATTATTAATTCATAGTCACTGTGTGGGACATTACTTTTCGGTCGTTATGCCCAATCTCAGTACACAGTAGAAAGTCACTAGAAAGCGCTTGATTTTGAAGCGTCGAGCTGCACACTCGTTCGATAGTGAACTTTTTGCTAGTAAACATGAAAAATCTTCGTAAATTCCCCACAGTTAAAACGAACCTGTTGTTTTAGTAAAACGTAAAGAAAAGAGGACACCCTATTCCGTTTTCTTTTGTTCGTTATCGAGGGTGATCGCGGCTGTATTGACACAACCTGTCAGTTCTAGTGAAGTGTTGTTATTATTTCTACTCCAGTGTAGTACTTCAGCTTAAGAGGCTCTCTTAATTCTAAAACAACTGTTCCTCTTTTGATAATAATATCTCGAGTGAACATTTGTTAACAAGTTTGTTTTCGGAGCCGGTTTGCCGAGCAAGAGCTGCACTAGAATAGAAAGGGCTGTTATTTTGAATGTTTTACACCAATGTAGAAGTTCCAGATGTTAAAAATATATTAATAAAAGGAATATAGAATGATCTAGCCGGTTTTCAAAAGCTTTGAAAAAGGTTCCTCATGTTCTTTAATTGACGAGATTCGTTAGCGGGTTAAGGGAACGCCCCCGCAGAAAAAAATTTCTCCAAATTGAAATAAAAGGATGTATGGATTGATATTTAAAAAGAATGGAGCCTGCTAATTACTTAATTGCTAGTTCTTCATTTTTACTGTATTTGCATTGTTTCCGTTGTGGACCCCATATGTATTCAGTCACAGCAAACACCCTTGTGACACAAACTACTTGCGCTATATAAATCGTGTTTTCGCTCAAAATGTGCATTCTATGACAGTCTACGACGTGGTCAATTGGACGAGTCTGTTTTCACACGTATATTGAACCGGAACTTTTATCTTGATGAAGTTCTAGCTGTTTTTTCGCTTTGATAAAAGCTAAATCAACATGGAAGCGAGTTCGTGCGTGTAGAGAGCGTAGTGTCGCGCCAGCCAGGCGGGCTCTGGAGAATCGGATATTGTCATTTGCGTTGAGTAGGCCTCCTTTGGAATCCTCCAGCGATGAGATGTGAATAGAAAAGAGAGAGAGATTAGCATGAAATATGTGACAAGTGACAAGGGATAATCCCTATAAATACAAATCCATAAACACGGGAGGAAATGAGTGGAATGGGATTCTTGTCAGGTTGGTTGTGAGCGTGCGAGAGTAATGGGTAATTTGTTTGGTTGTGTAGAAGGAAAAAGACTTGTACTACTGAGTAGTGTTGATTATTTTGGCAAAATCTATACATAGATGTTCCCTCGGGGAATGTCTTAAGTGTTTCTTTTGTTCATCTTATTATATAAGAGGTACATTTTGAGTAAAAAAGAACTGAGTCCAGTGAAAAATACAGACAAATCCCTGTTACAACGTGACAAGTCATAAGATCGTTTCATATCATGAATCGTTGGGCACGTGTTCCTTTTTATTAAGGTTTCAACAAAGAAACAAGAGGCTGGGCAGAGTGTGAAGCAGAGAGTGAAAATCATTATGAAATAGAGCTGACACGCAACAAAAGGGTTTTCCGAAGGTTTTTGTTGTGTTTCAAAGCAATTTAGATGGTCAAACGAGATAGACTTTGCACCGCCCTACCACTTTCTCGTGTTAAAAAATCAGACGAGCCTGCTAGACTGGCTCAATAGCATTGTATCATAGTGAATTAGCTGAGCCATCCTCTGATAGCCACATTAAGTAGCGAGAGCGTGAGATGTCAAACTATGATTGTAGGGTATCCACAGTGTGCCTGTGGCTTGTAAAACCCTTGACACTGTCAAGCAGTGAGGCGTCACTTGACCCTGGCTATCGACACTTGTTCTGCAAAGAAAGAGGATTCACCTGTCTCGGCTTGTAGCAAGTGACAAAACACATCAAGAATCTCTTTGTAGAGTAAAGGCATTAGCATAACTTATTCATGACATTCTAAAAACACGAGGCTAAAAGAGGAGTGGCACTTCAATTTGAACGATTAAAATCTTGGGCGTAATTTGGAAACGGTTTTACTAATCAGCTTATCCAATTCTTATCCGCTAATACTTCTCTTGACCGCGTCGCTTGTCTCTTGGTTTTGTGCGTGTTTCGATATGAGGAAAACACGCTGACTGAAACGAGACATTTTATAAACTAAAATGAAAGGGATTATTTCTGAGACTCAAGGGAGAAGAATTGCCACCGTTATAGAAAGGAGTTCACCTGTTTGTGTTCGTGATTAATGAGCGGGGTCATTTCCTCACTGCTGGGTTGTTATAATAGGATTGAAGTGGATCTATATCAGTGGAGCCGGTGGTCTGACTTAACGCTTTCATCCTGGTAAAACTTTCGCGTTATTAATGAAGATGGAGTCAAATGGGTTTTGCTCTCTCTAGCAGGATTAACACGAATAATGATAAACACCTTTCTTGTCCATACTGCCGTAGGGTTACTTGGGCTCCCATAAAATAATGAGTATTCTTGGATTAAGTGAAAGGGGCGAAAGGGGCTCAGTATCAACTTTTATCCTTTTTAGTTTCATAAACTGAAGCGAAAGAACGGCTTTTATTACTTTGATATTCAGGACTGATCGATGTAGCAATTCTGTCGACGGTTTGTCGCCTTGAGCCCGAATGAGGAGTGAAGGTAGTCCTTTTTGGTGGCAATAAAAAATTAGCACAAATACGTTGAAAATTGCGATAAAATCGTGTCGGTTCGAAATATGGTTTAAAGATATTGAAGATACAACTGAAGAAAAAGCGAAAGAGATTATGTACTCAAACGCAATTTTAAGTGAAGTCCAGAGAGATATGATAACTCCGAAACTATTATTTTACCTGGCCGTCGCGGCGAAAACGCTAACAGTAGTATTTCCTTTGAAAACATCACTTGTAGATATCAATTTTTCGTCGCTGTTTGTGCGGAAATCTTTTGCCCCTCGACGCGGTTAACCAGCGTGATTAATCGTGATTAATATGACAGCGATGGTGGTCGGTTCGACTGACAGTATCGCGCGCCGGAGACCACAGGGCTGCAGTCCAAGACATAGAGGCGCGGTACGCGTAAATACATCAATTCTAACTATAGCACTAGCTGCCCTTACACCTAGCGCCAGCTACGAATCAATTTATAAAATGTACGGCCCTTAGATAGCTAATATTTCTGTCAGTCCTCTTCCCGACATCATATCAATTGCCGGTGCACCAAAGGCCGTGTGAATAACGTATTCTCTTCAATTTGCGCTCCGCGCTTATATACACAATAAACCCCGTATAAATTCAAAAAATTCCAGTCAAGAGGACACCGTGACTGGGTTTTAGGGGCTGCGTACTGTGATAAGTAATGGCTCCCGTCCACTAGGCAGTCGGTGACAGTAATTAGAAGGACATTTGTATTCCTCTCGCAATGATTATATCTAGTTTTTGATTCCAAAACCTGTGAAAATCTCTCACTTGTCGCGCGCACGTACCGTCTAACCGGAGAGAAGTCATTTCGCAGGATAGTCTATCATTTTTGTAACACACATGACCCTTGTGAACGAATTCAATGGCGCCTTTTATGTTACAGAGCTGACTCGCGCGACTCCAAAGGGAAATGGGTTCGCGATAACGAGAACTCAAATTATTAGGGAAATATTATAAAGAGATTAGCTATCACCGCGAAAAATCCGCTCGAGCAGATCTCTTTTACCTAACCTGATTCGAGTTCATGCCCGCATTCATGAGGGTTTGAGGTACCAGTCTAGTGTGTGGGAATTTTGGGAAAGTAGCCGATGATTCTTACACTATTATAGAGTTGAGCACGACGCGCGCTTGTGTTCGTTTATTAACAGAATTGAAGAATTTAGTGCTCTCTGCTGAGTCAAAGTCCAAGTAAGATACCTTCTGACAATAATTTGCTACTAAAACATTTGATTGTAGGGCGCGGTTCTCATGAAATCGTGCCCAATGAGTTAGGAAACGGCTAGATAAACTATTTCATCATGCCTTATCGCACCGGTATACATGTGGCTGATGTGTAGAGATAAATGGCGGTGGTTTTCCTGTGTTATGAAATGTCTTAAAATGGCCTTTTGTCCCAAGAGTGCTTGTCCACACTTGTACGCAAATTAAAACGGAATTTGAAAATAAAAAGTGCTTGTCCTCACTTGTACGCAAATTGAAGCGGAATTTGAAAATAAAGACCTTTGATGAGTATAGCGCCAATACTCCCAGCATGTCCCAGGTGTGCAAATCAAACATACGTTCTTTCAGCCGCAACTAAACTTAGCAAGTTTATCAAAATAATACTCTGCTCTTTCATACTGGTGTTTGTATCTATTTAATTATAACTGGTAAATATTTTGGGAGTTAAAATCGTTTATATTGCAGGTACTTGCGCACGCCCAAAAATCTCAAGCACACGCATTCTCCTCGTCACAGATCGTCCCCGGCTCTGGTCAATTGACGCATGCTATTGTAGTTCCAAAACAAAGCAGGCGAAAGAACTGCTGCGCCTCTATGCCTAACGTTCTAACAAAATAAGCCTAACAAAATCAGCCAATCGACAAGGGCTCTGGCAAAAATAACTCGGTAAAATTTGATCAAGAAATATTTGACACTTTTGCTTTTACAAATAGTTGCCATGGCGAGGTGAGGAGCCGGGGTCGCGCTCTTGGTGCGAGAATGTAGCACACGCTGGACAACAGTGTGAATTAGGTGTCCACAGAGTGCGAGGCGTCTTTTATGGAGGTGCGCATGTTTATTGAATGGAATGAATTGAATACTGACCACATATAAAGGGCAGGGCCAATTTGCCAGTGACGCAATTACAGTAAACACCCGCTTATAAGAAAATTAGGCTGAAATTTGTCATTTTAGATTCTTCTTTTTATAAGAACCTTACAGTATGTAATGCAATTCAAGCTGCCCCGAAATGGGCTGTCCGTGTGTTTTTACTGTATCGCAAACGCTCCATGCACTCAACATTAGCATCGATACTTACGAATTTAATTAAAACATACAATGAGGTAATTATTTTTGTACTGCGCAGAATGCGCATGTGCCTGAAATTGCACAACAGACGACACGTCAAACTCTTCTCCGCAAGGGAAGCTCTGCTGATTGGCTGATTTTAAATGTTGGTGCATGCGCAGAAAGGTGTTTCTCTCAACGGCTTTGTATCAAATCTCGCGCATGCGTCAATGGCTGTCACCACAGCCTCCCCCGCGAGGTGACGAGCCGGGGACCGCTGGGTACAAGAATGCGTCAAAAAGGTATTTGCTTCAAGAATACTTCTCGCACGCGACAGGCTGACCGCATTCAGGGTTTGAAGCTGGAAATAGACGGCTCTTGGTTTGGTTGCTGTTTATTCTTCATTTGGTTCTTAAATACACACTGGATTCCAGTCTTATCGATATTAATAAGTGACTCTGGTCTAAGTCGCAATAAAGCGATATACTTGAACAAAACAGCGATTTAGTATAGTTATATTTTCTGCTCGGGCCCCACCTTTCTAAATGGGACGTCTTCGAGGGCACATATATTTTTAGAATAAAAAGAATGCCACACATTAAACGCAAATATTCTATTTGAATACTTTATAAAAATAAATTACTCGTCTTAAAGCAAAATTATTTGAAAACCATGTAATGATTTGAACCCTTTTAGTTAACTAATCTGTCTTGTGAAGACTGTGCAGATTTGCGGTAACTAATTGGCGTAGAATAAAAATACGACACACTCATTTCTACCTCGATGGGTTATTTGAATTCGTGACAATAGGACATAATATATACATAGGATGGATAAGAAATGGCGCAGTAATATTAGAAGCAAAGGACTATCCCTCCTTAAAACAATTAACAGTAAATGTATGAAAACTTTTTTGAAGCACGCAGGGAGAACTTTGGAGCACCCACCCAATTCATACCCTCCCGACTACAGTGAAAAGCCCCCGAAACTGTGTCTTCCTCTTTGACTGCGATAGCTGTGGTTGGATGCACAGGGCTCCCAACTGACTCAACTAGACAGCACTCATTCAGAGATAGGATCTGCGTCAGAGAAGCTTGCAGACAATCTGTAACTGTTTCTGGAGTTTAGTTTTGGTGATTCCAGAGGTTCGGCTCCGGGACTTGGACTGTTGAAGAGCCGCCATTGCAGTTCCTCGTTTTCCAGAGACAGCCTTTTAGACTTGGCGGACTCCTTTTCAAGACTCGTCTTCAGGGACTCTCGTTCAACCGAGAGTTGACTAGAAGCACAGACAAATAAGGCTAGCATCAGTCGAAGCCTAAACAGGCAAAACTTTCTTTGCGCTTTCTAAATATGCCGCCATATTCGACTCGAAATCAAATGTGTGACACTTTATAGTCAAATCACACAGGTGGTCTATTGTCAATGCTGCGTTCTGATTGGTTGAACGACTAGTAGGCTATAAGTTATAGCCTACTAGTAGCAAAAAGTGTCGGATTTGAAACCCAGAAAACAGCAAATTAGCAGACCAGAAAATATCTTTGGCTATACAAATTGACCTACTAGTCGATACTAGTGTGATTTGACTACCGGACAATTATTCCTTTCGCCCTCGTGGCCTCTGAGTCAATAACCCATTCGGCCAATACCTTTTTTACTCGAATATTTACGCGTCTTTAATGTGGTGTTTATATGAGGGCAGCATTTATTCAGGAACATTATCTAAAAACTTCCCATTGACTGAATATATTCGCTTTTATATGACTATTAAAACATACATGTTGATTCGTATAAGCCCTAAGAAAATTTGAAATCTATTGCTAAACTTTGTATTTCTTTTGCGTTAACAACTCCGTTAGTTTAATACGGTATGTCTTCTAACTCCGTTAGTATAATACGGTATGTCTTCTAACTCCGTTATTATAATACGGTATGTCTTCTAACTCCGTTATTATAATACGGTATGTCTTCTAACTCCGTTAGTATAATACGGTATGTCTTCTAACTCCGTTAGTATAATACGGTATGTCTTCTAACTCCGTTAGTATAATACGGTATGTCTTCTAACTCCGTTAGTATAATACGGTATGTCTTTTAACTCCGTTAGTATAATACGGTATGCCTTTTAACTCCGTTAGTATAATACGGTATGTCTTCTAACTCCGTTAGTATAATACGGTATGTCTTCTAATTAGCGAGTTGGCGCACTTACCGCTCAAATTTCGATTTGTTCTCGACAACAAAAGACAGCGACTCGTTCTCTTGCTCCAACTTCCTTAGCCGGGCGGCAAGTTTGCGAAGATGATCAAGCTGCAACGTGGAATGACATTTGATCAAAACGGGACCCTCGATGAAACCACTTATAATCACAAATTATGTGCGCACATATCTCAACAAGGTGATATCTTTATAATAAGAAAAAATGTTAAACGAGGACGATTTAGTAATGCGCGATGCATTATTGTTAGCGCATGATACAGTCGTATTGTTAGCGGTGATACAGTCGTATTAAATTAGGCAAATAGCAGCCCCCCCCCCCCACCCCCCCATGTGGTTTCCTAAACCTATGTGGAACCAGGAGCATAGCTGGCTATACTTGGTTTGTCAGCTTATATTCTGATTGGAGGATCTAGAAGCCTTTTATCGTGGCGCATAATTCACAGAGCATGTCCAAAGTGCCGGAGAAAAGATCTTTGTAAATGAGTCCGAACTAGCAGCTACACCCCTGGACTAATGACGTTCTAGCTCTATAACTATCTGACCTCCATTTTCGTCTCCATCACCCCCATTCTCAGCTGTTTGATCTCGTCATTCTTCATCTCCAGTACCGCCTTCATACTCTCCAACTCTTCAGGCAGACGCTTGTACTTCTCGATGGCGTCCTGAAGAAGAAATTCGACGCAAATGAGATCGCGCGTCGAGAAGGAACGTAAAACACTTTGAACAACAAGGAGGTGAGCAAAATGTCTGAACTTTTACTTATAAGAATCGACGAAGCAGGGACGAGGGAGGAGCAGAGATGGCCTCGTGGCCTCCAACGTTTTGTACAAATCAGATTCATATTACTTAAATAGTCATATATTTTCACCTCGCGGTTTACAAAGGACAACACAATTCAGTTTCTAGTGGCGCGCATTTCTTACCTGTATTCTAGATTCAATGTCCTTTTCTGTTTCCTCTTGCAGTCTTTGTAGTTTGATATTCAAGGAGGTACATTCACTGGTGACGCTGAATAATTTCGTCTACAAAGAGGGATAGAGAGATGATAAGGAAACTAGAAAGCGAGGCTTTTTTCGGGGTCGTCAGCATTGAACTGCCAAATCGAACGAAAGCGTAGTGCGTGCTTTAACAACTGACGAGCTAAGAGGTGCACCCAGCAATACGCAAAATACGCAAATGCGTACTAAAAATTTACCGGTTTATGAACAATTTCCTCAAACACATCTTAAGCAGGGATCAAACGGTAATGAGGGTTCAGTATCATTAACTCTCACATACTCTGATGGCGTTGTGATCAAACGGCATGAAATATATACTCTCAACAACTCTCGTGTTAAATTTGAACACGAGAATCGTGGAGAGTGCGTACGAGTTTGCGATCAAGCGTGCGTTAGTCGGGAAATTCTTATCAACCCTCACAACCGCTTGATCCCGTCTTCAGGGTCCAAGAACTTACATGTACCATCCGAACCCTTCGGACTCCCCCCCCCCCCCCCCCACTTCAACTTCATGTGGTTGGGCACCGCGAAGAATCGCGGACACAGAAATGTATACTGTGATGTTTTCCTGTTGCCTTTTTATCATAACATTTTGTCAAGTGTTGTTACCTCGAGAGCAGAACGCTGTTCTTCGTAGTCCTGTTTGATGGTCTCCACCTCGACTTGATGTTCTTCCAGAAGTTCTAAACACAACAACAAACGCAGATAAGCCAAAATGACGTAGTAAATGTACCACACGTATTAGTCTCCTGCACAGGTGTTCTCATGCGAATTGCTTTTCTACGTACGGTCTTCCTGTGGTGTGAACCACAGGAAACCCGAGAGAAGCTTTGTACTTCGTGTTTGTAATATGCGAGACACCTGCGGAGGACGCTAGACGAAATGCGTAAGGTAAAAAATTCCTGGCTATGCACCTTGAAATGCAAGCTGTCAAGCTGTGCCCTAGCGGACGGGATAAAGTTCAGATTGGATTAAAAAAGATGTCTTACCGTCCACGTGACTAGAGTGCTTGCTCTCCACCTCAACAACCTCGTCCTTGTGTTGCTCGTGAAGATTCGCTATCGCCTTCGCGTGTGCGCTCTGCACTTCGGACAGCTGTCAACATAAACAAATGAAAATGTTAAGCCTTTATCATGAAAAAGGGGTTGGTGTGTGTTTGGTGCGGCAGTGTGGTTGTCTGGGCCAGGTTCCCGAAAGGCAGGATAAATTTATCCTAAGGATAGGTATGCCTTTTCTTCGACATTGCAGTGAACTATTTTTATCCCAGGTATACTTTATCCCTAGAATGACGCGCGTCTATTTCTCAGTATAGAGGTATCCCGACCGGGACGGGATTCGTTATCATCAATCTCCTTAGTAGGAATCCACAATAAAACATTGTATAGACGCCAGAGCAAGGTATACCTGGCTGGCTGCCGGACTATTATCACTGTTATACCTAAAACTAGACTCAGTACACGAGCAATAGCAGCAGTCAGCTCGGCATTTGAGGGTGTTTACAAACAGTTTCAACGCAGTCAACAGAGATCAATGCTAGGGCTTCTTGTCCGATACTACTAAAGGACTGAAATGAATTCCTTAACTCAAGAAGAGTAAGGCCTGCTTTCCATATAGTCTTATCTGTCGCATCAGTCGACCGTGAAACAATGGAAACTGGAATTATTCTTTTGTTTCACGGTTGACTGATGCGACAGATTAAGACTATATGGAAACCAGGCTTAAGGTATAAGACGCTCGTGCATGTGTATTACAAGCTGCAGTTTCAAGTCACTTTAAGCCTAGTTTCCATATAGTCTTATCAGTCGACCGTGAAACAATAGAATAATTCCTACTTCCATTGTTTAGCCATCTTGCAGGGAGGGGAGTGGGACGGGCCAACACACCATACGAACAACGGCACGTCGTTTACCTGGTTTTGATGTTTCTCTTCGAGTTTGTTCAGCTCTTCCACGTGTTCTTGGGCAGCTAAGGAAATATTAGAAAAGTCACGATATGACTTTGTCGATCTTGTGCGACAATATACTGTTACCATGGTAATACGCCGAGACTAGTCTAAGATGATCGCAATGTTGGCGGCAGGGTACGAGCTTCTTAACACGTTTTGAGGAGGCTTTTTTCATGAAGGTTATATAAGCTGAGCCACACATGACGCTTAAAACGTAGCCGTATTGTAGTTCCAGCGTCCCCTCGAATATTCAAGGGAAAAACACGCGGTGAACATGCTTTTTACAGCGATATTAAGGAACGCACCTTCGCATGAAAGTTCCTATCCTCACCTCTCCCTTTCTTCCCCACTTTCCCCTTGGGGAAGGAGAGGGGAGAACCCTGAAGGGATGAGGATGATAAAAACCTACCTAAGGTAAGCTCTTCCATTTGCTGTCTCTTCATTGTATATTTCAGCGCATCCACTGAATTCTCGTGATCGGCCTTCAGCGTTTCTATGGCAACCTTATGCTCGCTTCTCACGTACATCATCTCTTCTTGAAGCTTGACGCTATTCGCTTCTTCCTCTCCTAAACACGATAGTCAAATCGGAAAGAGTCAATAATGCCATCTAAGGAAATTGATTGTCAGTCAGGAAGATCAATTTTACCAGATAATTATGAATACTGCCCGCGCCGGAAATCGAGATCAGCAAATTTAAGACGTCGTGTACATTTCTCGTCCGTTTGGATCCCTTCAGTTTGTTTATCCCGAAAGCCATCGACCGCTGCATCACAAAAGCTTCCTTTGTTTAGTAGAACGAATCATGATGAAAGTAGAGCTGAACACAAAGGTGTCCTCTGGGAATGGTTCTTACACGGCCGAAACACATTACATTTCATAACACGTATGACAATTTGATGTCGACAGTCATTTGAAATTGTTTCTGGCATGGAAAGATCAGTGGCAAGGCCGTTAAGGATCCTAGCCCAAAGTTTTGTTACAGATCTTCACAGATCTTTGAAAGTTTCCCAAAGAAAAATCAACGATGGGGCGGGGGTGCTCGTCCTACCTTTTAGGGGTTAAAATGAACTGAGCCACGCCCTTTTTGGTACCTTTTAGGGGTACAGTATGTAACCCCCAAAGTTACCATTTAATTGAATCCAAAGAATAAATACCAAAACTTACTGAGCCTCTCCACATTGTGCCTTAGATCCTCGTCTGTCATTTCTAGCTCTCGTGTGATATGGTTGATGTGGCGCGAGCTCCCTCGTAGCTGCGATGAAAAAAAAAACATGATTACAGGTGGATGTTTTGGCCTCTAACAAGTACATGTTATTAAGAAATTAGTAATAGGGAACAATTAACATAATACACTAAAACAACATAGGGGCGTAGCTAGGGGTGCGGGATGGTGTTGGTGGTGGGGTACCCGTAGCCCCGGACACCGGACACGGGGCTGGGCAAAAAATACTGTGAACATTAAAGGGAGAGCACAGAGGCAGCATATGATTGCAATAGTTGTGCGTTTGTGAACATCTTTCCTTAAACCTGGCTCTATCAGCCCGCGGCAATAACGACGATGATGATGAAAACAACGACATTTTGTAGCCGAGATGTTCACGCACGATTAAGAAGTAATTGAGGGGTGTTAGACACCCAAGGGAAAAACAGATTAGCAGAGACAAACAAGAAAACAAACTTACTATGCAACCCAGTAAATCGCGGCAACCTTCGTTTTTTCGGCCCGCCGGCGGCTGCTTAAAATTGATCGCGTGATCGCTTTTTATGTACCACGTGATGCGTCTTTTATGTACCACCTGATGCGTTGTTTGTGTACCACGTGATCACTACTACTTTTTGAGCATCCATTGTTTCGTTGCTCTCAGACGAAGTTAACGCCAAAAAGTAGTGATCACGTGGTACATAAACAACACATCACGTGGTACATGAAAAACGATCGCGCGATCAATTTTAAGGAGTCGCCGGCGGGTCGAAAGAACGTAGGTTGCCGCGGTTTACTGGGATGCATAGTAAAGTAAAACAAAAACGCGCAAACAAACAGACGAAAACCAAAACGAAACAAAAAAAAAATGGGTATCGTTTTGTCTTTAAATGGTTGGCGAGTGGCGAATCATAGATAGCGAAAACAAAAACCGGTACAAACCTGTTTATGGAATATCACCAACAGTATGGCGCTTGCCAAGAATGCGTTCTCGCCGTCAGCCAGGCGTTTCTCCAATTCCTGACATTGCTTGGTCTTCCCGGCCAACATCTCGTCCAACTTCTCCAGCTTGTCGTGCATGTCCTGGACAGCCTGGTCATCGTCAATTTCTACCTGAACTTCAACCGATCGCTGTCTAGACTCCCTGGTAACACCGGTCAGGATATCTGGGGCCTGGGGAGCGTGCCAGGAGCGAGTACTCGACTCGAAGTCGGATCGATCAGCGTCGTACGGAAAACTGTCTTGTCTCGACAACCGACGATCGTCGTAATCGGATGTCGTGGATTCATGGTCCCAGTCATGCGACTGCGCGCTCTCGGTGCTCGGGTCACGAGATATTTTCGTGGTAGCCGTGACGGATGGTGGATGCGTGAGGCAGGGCCTGGTGGTTTCGCTGAAGGGCTCTGTTTAGTGGCGGTTGAAGTGGACTTCGGTTTTGAAGGAACAACTGTTGTTGATGTCTCCGACAACTTCTTCTTGTCAGCTGATAATAAATATACAAGACAAAAGAAACACGTTTTACTAGTGATTTTTGGACAATAAAATGATCACATTCAAAATATATATATCCTCTAAAACTCGCCGCTCTTCACTCAAAGAGACTCAATAATATGGGGATTAAAACGATCCCCGGCGTAAGCGTCGATGCTTAGACAGCCATACACGTTAATACCTGCTTGTACTACATTTAGTAAAGTGCCTGTTTTTCATAGCTTACACTTAGATTTCTACTAGAAGAACGTTAGATATATTTTGTGTAACTGAATTCAAACACCAAAAAGTCAAATCCATACCGAATGACGGGAAAATCCAGCATCCATTACTAATGCACGACAGAATGCTGAAGACCTTTTTCGCCTTTAGTTTGACTATCGTATCTGCTGGCATGGTGAGGTTTATATCATATTTCTTGTAGGACAAAGATACTATATTCTTGCTTCTGTTGCGCTGCGGACGCGTTTATAGCCTAAAGTATTTGCTAGAATTCACTGTTATGTCTTCGACAGCGAGAAGGCAGGACTTTGATATCATGAATCATATTTTTAAATATTAAAATAATCAACCAATTCTTTCTTGCGACGTGCAAGGTAAACTAAAACAAAAAACCGACAAAAACCTCAGTCGAGTGGTAATTCGCGCATCAGAAAAATGAGACATCTTTCTTAGCTATGACTTGTCTTGCCATAATTATTTAATTTCTATCCTATGTGAATTGAAAACGCATCGGATCTTGATAAGCACAAACCTGGAGATTGTCGACGGGGGGAAAATGCCGAATCCAGTAAGCAATATACAAGACTGACAATAATGCATTCTCGTAGAAAATCTTCTCTTTCCCCCGAATCCATCCATAAAATATTTTCCCAGAACTCTTTCATTTGGTCATCCCTCGCTAATTAGTAACAAGTTTACTTATTTATATTCAAGTTTTAGTAATTTCACCATAAATAGTTAATCAAATATTGATTAAATCATCATTTGATGCCATTTCGCAGTCCAAACTGGAGTCGAGATTGATTGTGCGGTTTTTCGCTGCATATATAAAGTAGTGTTTATTGGCTCCAGATCTTGGATTATCGATCTAGCGTTCCTGTTTGATGGCACAAGTCATAGAATTTGCGCTTTTCAGAAAATAATGGCGTCGCGTAATTCAAAGCACAGTTATGTTATAAGGTTAAACTTTAATTTGAATCAATATATCCATTGAAAGTAAGATGACGACTTAGTAATTGCCGAGGGTTCAACTGATAAAAAGAATGTATTGAGAAAGTGCTCGCGCACCACAGGTAGCCCAGCTCGTCAAAATCCCAGTCAGCGGTTATCGCCAACTTAGCTACAAACTTCGCACGCGCTTCACTCGTGGAACACAAAAGAGAAGCACTTCACCATTTCATAGAACAAAAAGCTCATTTTTCTATCCCAAGAAAAACTGAAGGTGAGAGGTTGAAGTCTGTGAATAATTCTGTCACGGGGGAGTTCAGTTCCCAAGCACAGGTGACCCAGGACAATTGTTTGTGTACTACGACATCGAAGTATTGACAGTAATATAGGGTTTATATGGGGATTGTGGTAAGGGATGTTTGGACCTGGAAATTTTTAGGAAATTCTCAATAAAGTTACTGAAACTTACCATGTTGTTAGTTGTGGTTGTCCTTGATGCTCATGTGAAGTTTCACGGTTTTATCTTTGATTCGCCCCCCATACAGAGAGAAATACAAGGTGGGAGGCTGAAGCCCAAAATCGGCTCGTCGGATCGATCGTCACAACACACTTCGGGACGGATTTTTTCACAAAATTGAATTCAACAACTAAACAAACACACCAAGATCATAGATATACATGTTACCGAACGCAGCAAAATCAATAAATATCCTGCAGTTACATACGCGAGGGTAGCAGACCCCGCACGACCCCCTTTGTAACTGTCATGAGAAACTCGTTATCAGCACAACTTGGACAACCAAAATGGCGGCCGTTAACAAAAACTCCTCAAGGGGGAGGGGGTCTAGCGCAAGCTCGCCGAGCGGCTGCTCCCTAGACGAAATTTGCTACAAATCCATTCTTCTCCAGTAAGAAAATAATAATTCCTGAAGCTCAATGGCACTTTACAATTATCTAAGTAACTAAAACGAAGAGGTTAACGAAACAAATTGTGTTTTTATTGTTCAGGAGGTAATAGATTTCTTTTGGAATCGCACAATTCGATTTGCATGATTTTGCGCTAGATCCCCCTCCCCCTTGAGGAGTTTTTGTTAACGGCCGCCATTTTGGTTGTCCAAGTTGTGCTGATAACGAGTTTCTCATGACAGTTACAAAGGGGGCCGTGCGAGTCTAATGGGGTCTGCTACCTTCGCGTATGTAACTGAAGGATATTTATTGATTTTGCTGCATCGGTAACATGTATATCTACAATCCTGGTGTGTTTGTTTGCTGATCGATGTGTTGTGCTGATCGATCCGACGAGCCGATTTTGGGCTTCAGTCTCCCACCTTGTCTTTCTCTCTGTATGGGGGGCGAATCAAAGATAAAACCATGAAACTTCACATGAGTATCAAGGACAACCACAACTAACAACATGGTAAGTTTCAGTAGCTTCTATTGAGAATTTCCTATAAATTTGCAGGTCCAAACATCCCTTACCACAATCCCCATATAAACCCTATAATACTGTCAATGCTTCGATGTTGTAGTCACAAACAATTGTCCTGGGTCACCTGTGAAATGAGCTCTGTTGAGCATGCATTTGTGGTTTCTTAGTATTGTAACTGAAATGAACTGAAACTGTCACATGACCAAATGAGGGTGGGCTGAAATTTCCATAGATATGTGGGTACAGTGGGCTCAAGAAACGGTCTGAAGAAACCCTTCCCTAGGCAGGGGGATGGGATATTTTCGAGGGTGGGCTGAAACTTCCATAGATATGTGGGTACAGTGGGCTCAAGAAACGGTCTCAAGAAACCCTTCCCTGGGCGGGGTGGGGGGCAGGGGATATTTTCTGAAACCACACAATAGAAAGAAGTGTCTTTTTGTAATAAGTTAATATGATAAACTTTTTTATGTGTGTATTTCCCCAAATCAGGCACTGATAAAGTCTTTTAATCTTTCTACTAACCTGCTGTTCTTGTGACAGATGGCTTGACACGGGTCACACCTCCAGGTCCTTTTGTTCCCATAGCAACACGACCAGCATTAGGCCTCTGAGTAGCACTGACGGGTGCACTGACTTTCCGTTTAGATGAGTTATTTCTCATCAGACTTGGTGATGATCCTGAGCTGAGTTCTCGCTTTTGCTTCTCAGCCGTTGACGTGAATGAGCCAACTCTTTTCACTGATGGCTGAGCTGCTGGACGGCTAGCGGAAGCCACACCTTTAGTTGGTGGTTTATCAGTTTTGTTGGAGTAACGCCTGGTTTAGATGTTGGTGGTTGAGAGGTGCGCCGTATCATAGGTAGTTTAGAGTTTGGGCTTGTTGATAATCTATGTGCAAGCTCAGGTTTTCTCTTTTGCTTTGTTTGGTCTGGTTCTGATAATGTGCTGCTTGGGCGATGATTTATGAATGGTCGAGAGGTTTTGGAGAAGTCAAGTTTAATTTGCTGTAGTGCTGAGACAGTGTTTCTCTTAGTTATTCTGGGAGGTGCACCTCTCTGAGACACCAAGATGATTCCTCTGTATTTTTAACATTCTTTGAACTATTTTGCTTTAGTGTTGAATCCCTTGACACTTTGGTCATTGGTCTTTTCATTTTTGTGGCTGTTGGTTTTGGTTTTGTACCTTTCCTAATGGGTCCTTGACTCTCATTTGTTCCAGAGGATGAAATAGAGGCTTGTGAATTTGTTAGTGATGGACTATTATTACGTCCTGATTTCTTTACCCTCATATTTGCTACTGATGAAATGTTTTTTGCTGTTGTGTCAGATTTTGGCCCTAGTATCTCTGATTCGTGGACACTATCACTACAAGACAATGTTTCAGTGTCATCATCAATGATTGATAAGTCATCATGGATATTATTACCACCATAACTAAATTCCTCTATAAGCAGTACTGGCCTCACACCCACCATGGAATCAAATGAAGATCTCATGGAACCCATGCAAGGCCAGCTATTGCTCCTTTCAATTGTAGAAACATGCATAACCTCCCCTAGCAACCTTCCCATTTGTCTGTCATCAGTTAATGAGGCTCGCTTTGCCAGCTTAGATGTAGAGTTGGAACGGCCAATATTAGCAAGATTCACCGCCGAACTTGAGCTGATGTGCCCATCCATTGCTGTGCTTGAACTAGACGCAGATGCCTTGGACAGGACATGTTCTTCGTCAAGAGGGACATTCTTGGAACTTGAACGTCCACTGTGGTAATCCTCCCTGCCTAAGTCAAGACATGCTTCAATAGCTCCTGATAAGTGTTGCGAAGGAACAAGCGAAGGACAGCTACAGTACTTGCCTTGTACAAATGGATCAATAGTTGACTGTTTTTCCAGTGATGCATGAGCTACAGTAATGGCAGGTTGAACTGATGAGCTTAATTTCCTTTTACTTAAATCTTCGCATGATTGAGATCTCTCAAGCTTCTTTATTCCCCAGAATTGTTTTTGTACAGCATCTGAAGTACGACTGGAAGTAACTTGCTCAGAATAATCGCTCCCATTCTGCTGGCATGCATTAGGTACACAGTCTTCTTGTCTGGGTTCATTGCATTGTGCTATCTCAGGTCCATTATTAAGTTCTGGTAGACAGATATCCTCCGTAGTTAATTTAGCAAGGTTAGGGCAGCTACCTCTTTTAGAGCCACCATTTGCATCATTGTTATCAGCAGTTTTGGTGATATCCTTTATACCCTCTGCAGATACCAAAAACATTTGCTTCGATGAAATCTTTGGGAATGATACAGAGCGGGAGAGATCTGCAAGATCTAGTTCTAAACAGTTAGTGTTGTCTTGCATTGATGGTTCTAAGTTCAAGCCAAATTTCATACCTGAAGAAAAAGACCTAGGCCTGGGTCTAGTGAATGTGTCTTTGCTGCAATGAGCAGGCCATTTTCTCAGGTTCACATTGGTGACAGCAATATTTTGAACTCCGATGCTCTCCATTTTAGTATTTAAGCTCCTCTTCTGTTCCACAGTTGTGTTGTTTTGTATAACTAAACCATCTGTTTCTGCAATAGTCAACCTCAGAGAAACTTCATCAAGTACTCGCACTTTGTGTGAATGGACAAATATCCCATAGTTTTCTCCACAAGTAAAATACCGCACACCCTTTACTTCTCCATCATTTTTACCACATGGCTCCTCTAACACAATGCCACACCACTCCCCAGGGCTAAAATGAGTTGTCCCAAGATAATGAAGCACTCCAGTTCTTGGTTTTCTGTTCAGGACACACACTACTCTTTCACCAATTCGTGGCAACGTCTTGTGATGTCCTGTGGAGTGGGTATTGCTGTTGTTCTGTGCAGGGATGGGGATTTCTGTATCAACCTACAATAGAATAGGAATAACCTTAGCACAGGAGCTACAACTAAACAATTCTATTTAGAGTGATCTTTAGGCAACAGGTGAGTTCTAAACTGTCGTGACAGCAGCATTCTTTCAATACATGCATGTGATTAAAGGACAACCTTCGACCCCAGTATTATATTGATAAGCCAGGGAATGACATTCTTTAGATTGAGAATAACAAAGCCTTTCATATTACTGACAAATTTGCAAACTGTTGAATTGTAATTAGTAGCTCCCTTGGTTATTAAACATGTAGCTGTGCCTTTTTCCCCTCCTGGAGACCAGGAACGACGCAATTTTGACTACAAGAAAAAAACTAGAACATAAGTAAATTATCAGTTACGTGTCAGAGCGATTTTAGGCCGCATTTAACACTTTCTTAGCAAAGAGATACACTTTGTTCAACGTTATCATGTCATGAGAACTTTGGATCCACAATGAAAATTATACAAACATTTCTTTGGAAAGCATTATTCAATTAAGATTAACATAAAAACAAGAAAATAATAGATGTTGCATCTTTCCGTGCAGTAATTTTAAAGAGATAAACAATATTATATTTTCGCAGTAACTCTGTGTAATAGTACCCTAAAAGTGTCTTCAAACACTATAATTCGCAGTAGAACACTTGGTTGAATTTGAATGCTGTGGTCTTTCCAATTGTGAAGAGTAAAACGTTATAAACCCCAAATAAACCGCCGTGAATTTAGTAAATCCCTTACTCGGTTTTGTGACCGGCGAAGTTCTTGAGACGTATTGGGTTTGAGTTCCCTATCTTGCTGTGCGAAAGAATAACCAGAATCGAGCGACAATAGAGACTCGCTGAGAGTTTCTAGTGATAAAGTCCTTTCTTCGAGTGCTAGATATAGTCGTGATCTATGCGCATAGAAAATAGCTACCAATCCGCTCGCATTACAGACACTTGACACTGGAAATTAAGCTTTAGAGAAGCAACGAGCTGGAACATCAGGAACGGAAAACGATCCTCAGAATTAAGATCGACAAGTTACAGTGTGCCAATCACGAGTCAAGGAAACTCGATAATCTCTAACTTCAGCGCGGCCGTCACAATAAATGAATTTTGACAGAATATATCCGCTTACCATGGCTAATTCCTCCGTTCAAGTCATAATATTTCGACAAAAACGTATATTTCCTCTGGGACACTGATAAAGGGCCAATTCCCTGCCGTAATATGCATTAGAATACTTGATTATCGCAAATGGAACGGTTGTGAATTTCATTAGCTATCATTGATTACTGCACCACTTCTCGACCAATCAACACTCGAGATTGTATTATATTATACCAGTATGCAAAATTAACGCGCGAGACTACATCCCACTAGCTGAGGGGATCGTAAAATAATATTTTGACGTTTATTTCGAATGATCTAAATCCCTCTTTTCTTAGTGAAGTATTTTGAGAAAATGTCATGAATTGTAAAATCTCACGAAAATTTAGTCTCGGTTTAGTGTATCACTAACAAACCTTAGGAAAAGGACGTTCCAATTATTTTTTTCCGGATAAATGAATTATTAAATGGTTCCTTGCTAGGGAGTAATTGACTAGAGACAGAGAGCACCTTGCGTAATATTATGTCTTGGAAAAGGCTTTGAAATATTTCTACTCGATATTATTCCATCCACTGTGACAACAACTTAATAAGCGGAAATAATGAAAAACAAAAGGGAACAACTAGAATGTGTCGTGCTATTATGGCTAGGATTCCAGGGATTGTTAGCGTCGCCTAGACTACCTAGAGAGAAACAAAGTCTGGGAGTTCGTCTCGCCTAAGACCGATTGTTTTATAGACAATGATTCAGTAGTAAGACCCGTGAGTTCAGCTGACCTCCGAATCCAACAATAGCGACCTTTCCCGCAGCGCTGTTTCTCGCACAAACTAACCGAGAATAGCAAGAAAGAGATCAGATATATGGATTCCGCTATATATAGGCAAGTTGCTGTACATGTTTGCGGATTTATCTTTTTTTTATTTTCGTCGAGTGAGTGAGTGCGAAAGTATAGCAAAATCATACTAGATTAAGGTGGCCCGCGCCTATTTATAAGAAAACCTGACCCAAAACAAAATGATCAGATTTGAAAAAAACGTGAGCTCACCTTTAGAGATGGTGGCGATGATAAGAACTTCAGCTCTCCGAAGTTTAACCGATCTGATTTGGGAACGACTTTCCAAACAATGCCAAAACAAAACAAACCCTGTATGTTTATATTTTTATTTGTTTGTTGTAAATGAATTACTTTATTGCTATAGTTGACATCGCCAACAGCTTGTTAAATTTTATCGGTGTAAATTTGTTTTCGTAAAAATTAAAAAGAAAACGTGAGCTCACCTTTAGAAATGGTGGCGATGATAAGAACTTCAGCTCTCCGAAGTTTACCGATCTGATTTGGGAACGACTTTCCAAACAATGCCAAAACAAAACAAACCCTGTATGTTTATATTTTTATTTGTTTGTTGTAAATCATTTATTGCTACAGTTGACATCGCCAACAGCTTGTTAAATTTTATCGGTGTATTTGTTTTTCGCTAATATCAATATTTCGAAAAAGGAATTTCCACCGATAAAATTTCACAAGCAATTGACAATGTAAACTTTATCAACAAATAGACTTATTTCTAATGAAAATATTAAAAACATACGTTTCGTTTTCACATTGGCAAATCGCCTCTCAAATGAGATCGGCGAAGCTTTGTATTCCAAAGATCGCCCTTGTCATCTTCAGCAAAATTCTCTCAAATGAGTTCACGTTTTCTGTTCAAATCCAGTAATTTTGTTTGGGGTTTTCCTGATAATTAGGCGCGGGTCACCTTAAACAAACTAAATGCAAAAATAAATTTGATTAAATATAATCTCAAGATTAGTAATTCGGGATCATAGTCCAAATTAATAACGAGACAAACAAGTCCGCCATTTTTATTCGTGCTTGCCAACGAGGTGTTTCGTAGTCTCTAGAAGGGTCTGTCGACCGCGCGCCTTTAAACATGAACTAGACCACAGAGCTCGGAAGATTCTTTAGAACGTTCCTTGTAGACTTAATCAATAAAGTTTTAATATTACACGGCATGTTTTGGATGCTCAATCCCGCATCAGATAAAAACTATATAAGGTCCGTATCAGCCCGGGCGTGCGAAGCCATATATGCAAGAATTTGACGTGACGATTGAATAACTAAAAAGTCAATCGGAAAATTGTCCACTTTTTTCAACAATGAATATCGCAGGCTAAAAGTAAATACTGTATGATGAATGAAAATTAGCTTCTAATTAAAGATTCAGGCCATTGTAAAAGAATTCCCCTGTACTGTTTATTTAAAAGGGTAGTTGATTAAAATGAGCATGTATGCGCGTTGTTATGGTTTGCGATATTCAAATGATCATGACAGACATCACAACATTAAGCCATCATGTTGACTCAGCCTTCACATGACAATTATTTCGACATTTAAAGAGTTGTCTTTTGGAGTACACATTTAGCAATGAAGCTCTCTTCATGTTTATAATTTTCTGAAAATTGTGTTTTGAATGTGAATCTACGCTGCCATTCACTAAGTATAACTTCCTGCTGTGCGAGTTTTGGCGCGAAATAAGCAGTACACCTGCTCCGGGGCATGCGCAGTACAGAGCCCTTCCTCCCACGGTTTTAGGCGTCAAAAGTCGCTCAATCGGCTTGTGTTCCGATAAGCTGGCTGACGTTTGCGTTTACTTAGATCCCAGTTCATTCAAAACAAGAATAATTGAAAAAAAATATATGAAAAATAACGTTTACTCTCGGGCTTTTTTTTCTAAACGCTGTGGTAATTTTACAAGAAATGTTTGAACAGCGCCGGTGATTTTTTGCATTCTACTTGCAGCAAAGACGCGCTGTGTTTGGGTTTTAAAAGGTGGTTTTACATTGCACTATTTTTCTACGGTAAGACTAGAAAAGAAGGTCAATTACATAGTTGACTTCATGTGCTAAATTACTTTAAATTTCTCTGAGTGTGAGCTCAAATACGCGGACGTGAGAAAGGTAAAGAATCATCTTTAGAGCTAAAGCGGTTGGTTTTCTGCTGAGATGATTTGTGGCGTGAGATGCTATGCTCGGTAACATGTATAATGGCGCATTTAACTGCGATAAGAAGTCGTAGATGCGCGTTAACACGAAGGAAAATGTGAAGCAGACAAGGCAGGCAAATTTCACGCGATACCTTCAAGAGATTTGATAAGAATTTTAAGAATCCGATGGAACCAAGTCAAAACTTACCTATTTAGAGTAATTCAGACTGATCCTAAGAGAGCTGTGTTAGAATCGTCGGCGTCAAGCCAAACTCTAACCGTCGCGATTAAAAACACCTCAATATCAATACTACCAAAAAGGCAGTGCATGCGTGAAGGATTAGCCAATTGCAGTGAAGAGTGCAGTGAATGTAAACATTGTCGTGGAGATAGTCATTTGGTTACAAAGTGCCGAGAGACGAACAGAATTCCATATAGTATACGCTACACAACATGAGACTGAAATGTAATATTATGAATTGAAGATATAATCAAATACCATTTTACATTTCTCGTTTGCGGATTCACATGGATCTCTATCTGTGTGGGCGAATGAGCAATATGTTTTGCATCAAGAAAAATTACTTCCTTTGTCTAGCCTTGAGGCAGATTCTGTCGTTAGCTACGGGAAGTGAGAATTTAGAAATTAGACGTAAACTGTATTTGCCCCCAGTGGTCCAATTTTCCATAGCAAGCACAATTTTTTGTAATTTAACTTGAAAAAAAACTTGTCCTTCCTTTCGTCTCTTTTTTTACAAGAATTGAATTGAATTTATATAAGTTTCTGCGGTTTCTTTGATTAGCTTGACGGTCATTTACCTTTCACTGAAGGTGGTTAAAATAACGTATAACCTTAAAATGAATTATTTTGCACGCACTAAATTTTGCATTAGCTTTGTCTACATTTCTGGCGAATCCAGAAAAAGTTTAGATATCGGATGCATTCATCAAACCCTCTCTGCGATAACGCCTTCCTCTACATAAACGTGTTGAGATTTAGAATAGAATTCTTAATACTAAATAAAGATATGAGCGTTGTTTTAACAGCGCTACTAACATTTTTAAACATAAATCTGTATAGAATGTTCTCGCCTCGAGCAAAAGAATAGTAAATTCATGATTTTTTACACCTGTCAGTGGAACCATTACCCTATCGCCCGGAGCACCTATTCATTTTTCTGTGGTGGGCGCTAACAGGGTAGTTTGTTGGCCTGATGGTTCTTTGATATTTTTACACTTATTGGTTACTCCTTTTTCTAGAAAATCGCTCCAAGAATCAAAGAAGCACGAGAGATATAGAATATACTTGGCAGGATAACTTAGGACTGGTTTACACGCAAGGGATATCAAACTCATACATTTCCCTTTTGTGCTCAGCACCATTAAGGCTTGGCTGACAAAAGAATTGTCATCAAACCTAGGGGGTGGTCTAACTCCAGTTCTTTCAACTGTTCGGTTATTTAAAGTTTTTCAGCCTGTGGGGGGTTGAAAAATAAGTAAATTTTGGATGCTGTTTCTATGACAACTTCAAATGTGATCTTTGAACTAGATGGTAACGTTTTTTCTTAAAGTGCTCCTGCGGACAGGGAAAGGCTTTAAATCCTGAAAATGTTGTTGATCTAATTGGAAAAGTTGACTTCTTTATTGGGAATCCTATTTTAGGACAACATGAAATTAGATACCCTTCCATAACTTCTTATCCATATGGTGTTGTGCACCATTTCCAATTAGTCTTGTGCGAACGCAAGCGTAAGCAAACCTGAACTTTAATGCCTGTGCTTGCGTCACTGTGATGTACACTTGTAGTCTTGAGCTTACGTCCTGCGCTTGTACTTGCTTTCGTGTGTAAACCGTGCCTTAAATAATTAGCTAGAAAGTGGCTTGCGCAAAGGATGAGTGGAAATTGATTTAGAGAGAAGAACGATTTTAAAGGAAGGATTAGGCTATTAGTTGTGCTAGTGCGACAGTATAATTTCCATTTGAAAATATTTGAAATGTTTTCGCCATCTGTATTCGTGTCATTTCGCACTCGCCATCTTGTCTCTGTAACCATGCAGCGTGGATACCACAGGGGTTCCACAGGCACAGGAATCCCAATGAAACAAGGACAAGACTGAAAACGATTGTCGATGAAAGCGTAAAGGGTGAACCAAAACTGGGTGCATAGCATTGTTTGTACAAACCAGGGTCTTGTCAAGGTGTAAAGATATTGCATGCCATATGGTGCTAGGAACCCGTGTAGTGTCATTCGGCCTTTAAAGCGAAAGAGCCTGTGTCAGCCGCCATTTTGACAGCTTAGCAACATACCAAGTAGGAGAGAGCATCAATTTCCATTGGCTGATTTAGGGAATTAAGCAATTTTCTCGATTGAATTTGGTAAATCAAATCTGAAACTTTTTTTTTAGATGTTGATTTAGAGATTTCTACACGTAAGTCGTCTTCTAATATCGAACGAAAACCTGGAAAACAATAACAAAGGAGTGACTGACACGGGCTCTTTAACGTGGACGGTCATTTCCTAGCCTATTGGCACTTGGCTCTTTAGTGCATATAAAAGATCAACTCATTAGCATGCACTTTATCTCCTATAGCTCTTACTCTCTCCGGCCTGCCTCTCCAGGCACTTTTAGACTAGACGAACTTTCGGAAAATCGTACTTCATGAGGCATTTTTTAGTAAAAGCTGGCAACAAGTGCCATCTTATGCGAAATTTTACGCTGAATCCGAATTTTTTTGTTGCCAACGCAGATTTTGCATTTTAAGAGGTGAAATGACGTCATGATTGACAGCTGTCACACAAACCTCTACAATGATTTTTTCGCCGATTTTTCTTTTCAAATTTTAACGGCCAGTGAAATTCAAATGTATAAGTGGCAATGTGATATTCAAAAAAATGTATCTATATTATGGGATTGGGTGATTGATGGGGCGTAGAACGTCATCCAAAATGGCGGATCCAAGATGGCCGCCGTGCCGCCATTTTGGATATCTGTTGAATGTTTGAGGCCATCACGTTCAAAGGCTAAACTTTAAATAAATTAATGACAAAACTTAAACGATTCTGCAATACATAAAAAGTAGCAACTGACGATTATGGTGGAAAGAGAATAATATATAGGCAAATATATGATTGTTGTTAGTGAATTTAGGTAGGAAGCGAAATCCACAAAATTATAGCAAGTTAGTCGTCCCTACTGTAAAAGTTCTCACTATGACTATTGATTCCAAAGCCTATCACTGAGTCAACTACATCGACGACTATTGTTTTAAATGCATGCAGAATATTCCTCTTACACACACAGGAATAATAATGATAAGAAAAAGCAGGGATAAAGGTGGAAATCATTCTATGGCAATTTAGGCGTTGCTCCAGCCTTTTCCGATTTTTTTTTATAGCCTGGTGGTACGAAAGGAACGAATGCAAGACTTTAATTTGTCCTCGGAGTAGCTTTCCTCTCTATGCTTGAAAGCCCTTTCCTATTCCAACCCCTTTCTTATTTCTTGTCTGAGGTTTCCTTTTGAGGTTTTCTGCTGGTCCTGAGGTTTCCGCTATTTTTCGATTATGCCACGGGGGCAGCAGATTGCACGATCGTTTTGAACGAGCTTTTCATATAAGGACTTCAAAGGCACAGTTTTGTTGCCGGGACTGAGGATGATCATCGAAAAATGGTGATATCGTTTAGATCGTAAAATCAAGCGGCGGTGAATCTGATTCACCTTTTCATATTGATTTGCCTTTTATATATTTAATATGGCTTCATTCGACCAGCAGCACTGCATTTCATACTGTGATACCTTGAATTCATTGTCAGGTATTTATTTCCATGTCTTTTGACTACCAGACTGATAGTTTCTAAAAATCAAATTTGACGATGTGGCGGCCATCTTGGATCCGCCATTTTGAATATCACAGAAGCGCCATATCCGTATAATACAACAATGTTTCGTATAGAACATTCTAAACTATCCTGTTCAAGTTAAATATTCGTTCGAATTTGAAATATAGCGACAAAACTATTTTAAGGGGTTCGCGAACAGCTGTCAATCATGATGACGTCATTTTCATCCATTAAAATGCAAAATCAGGGATGGCAACAAGAAAATTCGGACTCAGCGTGAAAAATTACATAAGAAAACTTTTGTTGCCAGCTTTTACTAAAAAATGCCTCATGGGCCTTAAATATTGCAATTTTCTGATCTTTCGTCTAGTCTATTTGGTTGGTGTTTAGCACAGTGCATGACGCAGGGGCGTAGCAATGAGGAGGGTCCAGTGGGCCGCCCCCAGCTTTTCAAACAAAAGATAAAGGAAATGTGTGGGACAACATTTAAAATGTACAAGGAAATGTCTAACGAAGGGCATCTTGAGAAACCTCCTATAAAACATACTGGCTACGCCCCTGGCACGGGGACTAATTAAAATTTGTTTGGCATGTCTAATGTCCCGGTGACACCATCTATAGGCAAAATTAAAACCTGACCATGAACCATATGATGCGACGTACGAGCGAAAAGGACACTACCAACGATCGTGCATGCATGCAATATGGAGAGACAAACTGTAATACCAGTTGTATTGTGACTCTCGTGACACCTGTTGTATCTGATATGATTTTGTGCAATGAAAACGGAATATAATCACTGATAATTGTACGGCACTATAAAGAGGAGAAATTCCAAGAGGGTTTAACTATTAAAATGTGCCCGGTGATTTAGAGGTTAGTCATGCCGCCCAGTAACTATAGACATGAAAAGGCGCAATATAAATTATTGATGGAGGCTGGTTTTAACGCTGTGCTATTTATAAAAGAGGTAGCCTTTAGACAGTGAATCAAAGTAGTTCATTAAAATAATTCCTTCACTTCCATTGGGTTGTTCAATTAATGTTGCGAAGTGCTAAATAGTGCTATGTTACCTTGCCCGTTTTCCGGTTTCGTTTCTGTAGGGTTTTTTCTTTCACGAGCCTGGAGTAAGCCTCGGATCGTTCTCGGTTGTTAACATGTAGTTCTTGCTCACCATTAGCTGAAAGCTCCCTTGTCATTTTGTGTCTAACAATCAGCGAGTCGCTCTTGCATCTCGCGAAATTCCTGACCGGCGCACTTCCGTGTCTTTCTGGTAATTCCCTTATCAATTTAGCCGGCGAAGGCGCTGTGGTTGCTCTCCCTCTACGGTCGCGAGTTTCACTACCTGTTCCTTTAGCTAATTTATATGGAAATCTCCTTAAGGTTTTAGCGCCCATGTTTGTGTTTCCTCCTGTTGCCCATGTACCGTGTAGAGACACAGGAGCGCTCATTTTTCGACCGCGTCTTGCGCCTGCAATCCGAGTCGAATTCCATGGCTTCTTGGCTGTGCTCTCTTTTTGACGATAAAACGAAGAAATTGGCATCGTCTATTAAGTAATTGCTGTCCCTCACTAATAACAAACCTTTAACCTATATATTCCCAAGTCCTTGTAATCCCTTATTTATCATTTATCAGCCAGCACTTCCTTTTAATCTACCCTCAGAGCTCAGTTCATCTTAATGAACAACATGGAATTTTCGTAGTGTTTTTTTCTGTTTTGGATCCAGTGTCTGCAAACTTTTGTTTGAATAGTGCCCTAGCAAAATCAACCGATTTACAGTCCGCTATAGTGTTGTATACTGTCCAAGATATTGACAAGACCCTCTGTTACCACTAGCGATTACATAAAACACATCTCCACTGGCGAAACCGTGCCATTTTAGTGTCTTGTCCTTGTGAGTTTTTAAAATGTTATCCCAGCTCGGTAGACCACATTTCACACTATCTATAATTGACAGCAGGTTGAAGGACGCCGGATCGGTGAACTGGACAAAAGTGGAACAACTTTGCGGACAACACAGGAATTAACCGCAGCAGTTTACTTTGACAGTAAACTCGGCTAGTAAATGTAACAGACAGCACAATAATGCAAGGTTCGATCCAACAGAGGCTCAAAAATCTCCCTTGGTAATAATCCTAACTTTCGTCAACACTGTCAACATTACTGGTGGGAGAATTCGCGAGAATTTTCACCTCCATGCCCGTCCCAGGCTGTTCAAATTTATGCCATTATCTCTCATAAAGGTTCGCTTGAAAAATTCCTTACTTCAGCGACGATTTCTCGTGTAAAAATGACGAAAAACGTTCCAAAGTGCACCAACTATTTCTCCGTCTGTTAAAGACAGCGTTTCGTGCGGGCAGGTTGTGATTCCTACGGTCTATCGCCTAGTAGCGGCCTAGTTACCCAGCATGTACGCTGCGGTTTCATTGATGAATTCATTTCTTGCTTTAGTTAAACAAAGGTTATGGACCCTAGTAGTGGCGAAAATAGAAAGTTGGATAATGGATGTATTGTCAGGGTGTAAACACATGCAAAGTGGCCGGAGTAGAGCAGCTTGGCGAGGTGAATGCAAACCCTCAAAATGATGGATTAGGGATTTGTTTGGGTTACTGCAGGTATAAAAAGATATCAAAGATGGAAAGAAGTGTGTGCCTTTTCAAAGTCACATCAATAATAGTGATATTAACAAATCTGTGTTGCAAAATGTTGCTTTTTTACAACTTGCAATGCACTTTTTTCACAACATGTATTAGAGGAGTGGTAGAGATGCAGGCATTTATTATCGAGCAGAAAGCTATGAGCCTCTTTTCATGTAAAAGTATCAAAGGAATTTATTAAAAGAACTCATTTTCTATAGGAAAGAAAAAGGCACGACAGGCTAAGAAACGTTCATCCCACAATTTTGCACTCATTTTACACTGTGGTATTACAAAATACTGTGGTATTTTGCAACTGTAGGCCATGTTATTCTATGTTTCTAATGTTTCTAAGCAGAAAATGTTTCATCTAGTATTACCATCTAGTATCTAGTTTCATCTAGTATTACCACACTGTTAGTCGTATAATATCCCACCTCCCACACGCTCATTATAATGGTCAAACATGGATGCAAATATCCACGAACTTATGGTATCTCCCGTCGCGAAGTGCTGTTTCTGACGTCATTATTCATCCCAAAACAAAATTTCTTAGCCCAAAGTTAAGCCCTTTGTTTGAGAAACAACGGGTTGGATTGCTGAGAAAACAGAAAATACATCTTTGTGTTAAAAGATTCTTATTGCTTGACTAAAAATCTTTCCAAACAACGTGCAAGCATTTTGCTTACTTACTTTGGTTGAGCTTCCACGTGAGACTTTGCTGCGATCTTGATCAAAGTTTTCCAAATCGTCAAGTATTTGTTGTTCTTTGCAACAGTTCCTTTCTTTTTCCTTTTCCTTTATCTGCACTTAGCTTCCAGAGTCTAGCAAGACAGGGCGTATTAGTGTGTCTATATGATACACGAAGGTTCTGTTTCACGTGCTAAAATAAAACCATTTTTGTCTATCTAACACGGCAGCAGTTTCACGCGCTCGCGCCCCGAGCACCACACTCGACTTGTTCCCGGTCAAAAGTGTAAATCTCATGGCAGCCACCAGCTCGCACTACACTAGACCCACCCGTTAGAATGGGCAAATTTTATATGGAAATGATTCGCTTTGCTGCGTTTTTTCCTATTAAAATATCAGTGTTCTCGACACCGCGTTACATCATCCAGACAGAAAACAACAACAAACAAGTCACTGGCCTCGGACGTTTGATTACATTATGTAACTTCTTTTATACGCCTGCAAGGAACGCGGTCCTTTTACTGGGGCATTGTCTTTCGTCAATGACAATATATCAGTTTTTGTTTAGAGACGTTCTCGCACGCGTTTCCATTACTGCCTCGCGAGCAGTAGATCGGTGGGCGACTATTTGGGCTGCGCCACCTCTGGTATAAAGATGACCCGTAATATTTGTAACAATTAGTCGCCTCGGGCTCCGTAAATATCGGCGAAGTCACCGAGACGAAGTCGAGCTGAGTCCCGGCGCCATACATTTTACAGTAAACAATTTTTGCACGTTCGCTTATATCTCGATTTAATTTTTTTTTTTCGAGGGATTATCTGGGAACCCGTTGCTCGATGGCCCACTCCGGGAGAGTTAACAGAGGTTTTGAGTGGTGTGGACTCTTATTTACCACGCTTTACGCCATCGTCGAGGTCAAAATGTTGTGGACTCACGAGCCGCAGGCGAGCAAGAGCGCGCTTCGTACCCGCCCTAGGCAGAGTGGGCTTGCGAATCTCGATCAGTACCCGCCCTAGAGCGCGCTTTGTAGGACTGAAACGTTACATGGCGACACAGAAGATGAACGGATCCGTCTTGATATCGGGGCTTAGAGTTAACAGAGTAGGCGATTGCCGGCAAATGATCTTGCGTTCAAAGGACTAACGTACGCGCAGCTGGGATAGATAAGTAGATTTTTTGCGCACGCCGTTCACGATACAGTATTAAGGACGGTGCCTACAAAAACGAGTATTTTTTTCGCACTTAATGACTATGTGGCATTGAAAGGTAATGTGAAAGGCTATCGATTTCCGATTAAAAAAGTAAGGGTACCCACGCAAGTTTTCGAGATAACCCATCCCCAACACCCTAAAACAGCAGAATAAGGGTTTTTTTAGAAATTACGAAAAAAAAATATTTTTTTTCAATAGTTTTATTTAAATTCTACTTTCGCTCGTAAAATCAGCAGCTGTTATTACATTTGTTGGATTCCATAACAAATAAATGTAAATTTCGGCTTTTAAAGGTATTTTAGGGGTTAAAATTTTCTACAGAAGGCCCAAAATCTACCCTGACACCCGCTACTTTATGCGTTAAAAAATAGCCTCAGCATATTTTTCGCACGTTAAAAAATTGCAAATATGCTGCGGAGGTTTCATATTTTCGATTGATGTAAAAAAATATAGGGGTAGCCACGCAATTTTTAGAACTATCATGCATTTTAACAGCAGGTAGAATGGTTAAGTGACAAATCTGCGCACCCCTCCCCTGTGAGTAGAAATTGACATTCAAAATGGCGACTATTTAAGTAAGAGGGGAAAAGTGGAAAAATCAAGGTAACTACGTGGTACATGGACTAAAAATCATTTAAACATTGATTTTAGACAAAAATGTAGTATATTTGATTCCACAATTAATAACAAGCAGGTCGAGATTATTGAAATTAGCAAGGCGAAGTTACGAAGTCAGGTTCTTTTTCAAACGATAACAACGACGTTTTTGTCATTTACAAAGCGAGTCTTGTACAAACATTATTGAAGTGAAACTGCATGTACTCCATATAACTTATAGTATAAATATACATTAAGTTTTCTGATTAATGTGTGTTATTTTTTTTGCGTAAAGATATCTAGACTTTTAATATCAAACGGATGGCTACTTTTACTCAGAGAAAAATCCCGATATTTTTACTAAATGTAAACTTTTGTAGGATATTTCCCAAAGAAAGTTCCAACTGAAGGTAATTCACAGAGAAAAACAAAGAAAAAAGAAGAAAAAGGAGAAAAAAGAAAAAACAATCCACGGCCCCGAGTGAGTTCCGAACCTGGAGTACTTGCTGTCCGTCTAGCGTGCTATGCACTTGCGCCACCGATACTTAGATGAAAATCTGGTAGAAAAAAATGCTACAAATACAGACATCCGTATAGAATGCGCGAGCAGGATGCGCAGTAGCAATTGTAGGCACCGTCCTTAAAATACGCAAGGGCAACAGGGGCGTAGCCAGCACTTATGAGAGGGGGGGTTCCAAAATTCAAAAAATAAAAAACATTTAAATAACAAGCAAACATGCACACATGGCGTGTGTAGTGGCCATGGTGGTGTAATACAACATAATTAAAATGCTCATTTGCTGCCAACATCACATGTCCGCCGATTTTATACCCATGTTTTTTCGTGCTTGATCCATTTCCAGAACTTTCCAGGAGTTTAATAAGAATTCCAGGACTTCAATTCAAAAGTTTCAAATTCAAGCATTTCCCAGGACCCGTAGGAACCCTGTAGTTTCAGATTAGGGCACAAAATCATGGACAGCACACAGAAGAAGTAGTAGAATTACACAGCTTTTATAACCTTTCGCGGTGTTTTTAAATAGATGAAAAAAAATCTTTACAAAATGAATACTGATATTGTTAATGCTCAACAAATACCTATCATATGCCACACTTCAAACTATTTCCTCCCTAAAACGGTACAATAATCTCATTAATCTATTCCACTAGACTCTATATATGGTACCGAGATCAAATATTTATCAATTCCTGTAAAATATCCTACATTTTTTGGCACACTGAAATAAGTTAAAACAGGTTTATTATAATCAATTAGACCAAGCTGAAATAGTGTTAGTGTCTATTCTGTTTTGCCGGCACAGCCCTTTTTAGGCGGGTCAGGATAAGCTTCTTTTAGAGGGGTCAGGCCGATCATCATGATATGGCGGTCATACGCCACGGAGTTCCTGAACTGTATGTCGGTACCATGTAGGCGGTCCAGTACTCCAAGCACGCCATAGTTTTGGTTAAACCTGGAGGACGATTCGAAAGGGAGAAATAAATACAACGTGCACTCCACTAAAGCAAATGCCTATACTTGTTTTATAGCGGAGCTCCCGCGGGCGCCGAAGGCGCCCCCGTAGCGGAGCCCCATAGCTACATGCAGGAGAAAAAGTAACAAAACAAAAGTGTATATGCATCGCCCAATTCTGTTATGGACTTCCGGTTGTGTGTCGGTCCGGAAGACGTCATCAAAACTAGAAAAGACAATATCTCAAGAAGGCAGCATATCGCTAGGTGACCAAACTTGGGTAAAGTTATTTTGGAGACAAGGGGGTGCACTACCAAGGTCACGTGACATGACGTCATCGATGACGTCATCAAAACTATAAAAGTCAATATCTCAGGAAGGCAGCATCGCTAGGTGACCAAACTTGGGTAAAGTTATTTTGGAGGCAAGGGGGGTGCACTACCAAGGTCACGTGACATGACGTCATCGATGACGTCATCAAAACTAGAAAAGTCAATATGTCAAGAAGGCAGCATCACTAGGTGACCAAACTTGGGTAAAGTTATTTTGGAGGCAAGGGGGGTGCACTAGCAAGGTCACGTGACATGACATCATCGATGACGTCATCAAAACTAGAAAAGCCAAAATCTCAAGAAGGTAACATCGCTAGGTTACCAAACTTGGGTAAAGTTATTTTGGAGACAATGGGGGTGCACTACCAAGGTCACGTGACATGACGTCATCAATGACGTCATCAAAACTATAAAAGTCAATATCTCAGGAAGGCAGCATCGCTAGGTGACCAAACTTGGGTAAAGTTATTTTGGAGGCTAGGGGGGTGCACTACCAAGGTCACGTGACATGACGTCATCGATATGACGTCATCGATGGCAACATCGCTAGGTGACCAAACTTGGGTAAAGTTATTTTGGAGACAAGGGGGGTGCACTACCATGGTCACGTGACATGACTTCATCGATTACTCTTTTAAATGCCAACATAAAATGCCAACAATTTGCAAGTATGCAATGGAGAACATCACGAATCTTTTGCAGGACTTATAATGTAATGAACGCACCCTTATATAAAAATATATAACCGGGAGCTCCGCTTTTAGCCAGTAGCTAAATCTATATATTAAGAATGTTCTGCTGGACTATTTGTGTTTCCACTCACTTATGTGTTTCTGGTGTTACCAACTTTCACAGTGAAACATACTTCTATGGATACATTGCCACTGTATGCATTGCTACGCAACCTCAAAATTCAATGTTGCGATTAGCGATTTTTAGCCGTCAATCTAACCAATACGCTGGATTCGGCCACTTCATTGGGTCATAATTGATTGCCATATCAAGCGAAATGGTTTTAAACTATCCTTTGTCTTCCTTGCCTCGAATGTTTAGCTTTCTGGTTCAAGGAAATTAACATTACAATTTTCTTACGTCTCCTTGTTTTCCTTGCCTCGAATGTTTAGCTTTCTGGTTCAAGGAAATTAACATTACAATTTTCTTGCGTAAAATCGCCAATCGCAACAGTGAATTTTGAAGTCGCGTAGTAATGCATTCGGTGGTAAAATTCGCTTCCCTGTGGGCAAAGTAATTTACCCACAGTCAATTTGGGTACTGTAACCCCACCTATTTTATGGAGTAAGCCCAGGGTGAATGACAACTTTGTCGTTCATTGAAGACATGTAAGACACTCGCAGGGCCAATAGAGACTGGATTTAGGGTTATGCGAGCACAAATTTCAACCAAGTCGCCAAATGGCGACTAACCTTTCCGGTCTGTTGGTGTTCAAACATTGTCCTTCTCAAAATTAGCTGTCAACAGCATTCGGGAGAAACAACTTGGGACCAGATTTTTTAATTATTTTTGGCGACTAAATTTTTTTATATAGGTGCCAATGCAAAAGTTAATGTTGGACCCTGACTCGACAACCATGCACCTCACTCCAATAGTCTCATTTCTCACTACCAGAAAGTCATGTAAGTCAAGGAAATTAGTCCAGTTTGCGGTACAAACCATGGGGATGGGAAGGGGGAGGAGCTGAGAAGGGGGAAGGGATAGGAAGTGGGGGAGCTGGGAAGGGGGAGGGGATCGGAAGGGAGAGGAGCTGGGAAGGGGGAGGGGATCGGAAGGGAGAGGAGCTGGGAAGGGGGAGGGGATCGGAAGGGGGAGGAGCTTGGAAGGGGAGGAGGAGCTGGGAAGGGGAAGAGCTGGGAAGTTTACACCATACACTATACTCACTTCAGGTGATGGAAGTCATGCGCCTCAGGGGAAGGGAGGAAGGGGAAATGATAACCACTGTGTGATATGTTGGTGCTGGTAAGTGCGATGCCAAACCAAAGCCATGTGGTAGCGATATGTGAGCCCATGATGAAAGGGCCCATGACGATAGGGCCCAGGTTGGAATGAGGTGCTCTAGGGGGTGTGCGTAGATTGACACAATGCCAATGGGTGCAGTCCACTCGTGGTGCTGCTTGTGGATATACTTGTAAATCCGTGGGTGGTGAAACAACCTGGAAAAACAAGGAAAAGCAGTGAGTGTATATCATGGACCACTCTGATCCATGGTCTACTCTGATCCATAGTCAACTCTGATCCATGGTCAACTCTGATCCATGGTCCACTCTGGTCCATGGTCCACTCTGGTCCATAGTCAAATCTGATCCATGGTCAACTCTGATCCATGGTCTACTCTGGTCCATAGTCAACTCTGATCCATGGTCCACTCTGGTCCATAGTGAACTCTGATCCATGGTCCTATCTGGTCCATAGTCAATTCTGATCCATGGTCCACTCTAGTCCATAGTCAACTCTCATCCATGGTCCACTCTGGTCCATAGTCAACTCTGATCCATGGTCCACTCTGGTCCATAGTCAACTCTGATCCATGGTCCAATCTGGTCCATAGTCAACTCTGATCCATGGTCCACTCTGATCCATGATCAACTTTGATCCATGGTCCACTCTGGTCCATAGTCACTCTGATCCATGGTCCAATCTGGTCCATAGTCAATTCTGATCCATGGTCCACTCTAGTCCATAGTCAACTCTCATCCATGGTCTACTCTGGTCCATAGTCACTCTGATCCATGGTCATCTCTATATAACTCAATACTAGATCTAATGCTTTAATGGTATACTATAGACAGGATACACCACTTGTATTTCCTCAGGCGATCAGGCTATTATCAAAGAATAATAGAAGTGACAAGTTGGATATTCCATGATGTGCCATGAAAAAGTATTGTGCGAACTATTTTATACCATGCTATAGAAACTACAAAGCAAAGTAGACCACTGCTAAATATACAATGGCTTTCCTGTGTTCGGATTGGGTATTTTCCTTGGCATGGTATGAATCTCCCTACAGTCCATGTGTCCTTGTAGCAGACAACAGCCTTCTTAGCATTGTCAATAATTTTGCTGAGGTTTAAACAAAAACTGCCCCATCTCCTCCCTGTCAATTTTCTAGCAGCCACTTCATTGTGAGGGATGCTTGAAGTTCCATGACAATCTCGCCTATCCAAAGTCTATCACTTAGTGTTGTATTGTTTGAAAGATAGCATGCCCGTAGCCAGCATCTGGCGAGCGAGGCACTTGTCTCGCTAAAAAAAATCCATGTTTTGTGTTCCTGTATAACGATTTTTTTTGGAAATCTGGCTCACTCTGCCTCGGTAACGATTTTTTCTGGCTACGGGCCTGGATGATAAAGGCTTGCTATTCTAAACAATACATATAAAAGGAGATACTATACCTGGCTACATAACACAGATAATTTCATGGATATAGCAAAGCTCGAAGGGATTGGGGGTGGTGGTTGTGGGATGTACTTCAGCCCCCCACATTTCAGCAGATTTTCATGTTTTTTGTAAATTCAGCCGTCCTACTTCTCTTATACATAAGCCCCCTCGCTTCAAAATCGTTCTGCTGTCCATGAGTTTTAACATTCATCAACCAGGAGCCTTTGCTCCCTGATTTCTTTTGTTCTCAAATTGATCCATTGTTTTTTGGCGGCTCTGATTCATTGGCTAATAGACTGCAAAGGCTCTCGATTGGTGATGGGTCTTTAATACAACACAAGATGTTATGACATAGTAGATGATGAAATGTAGGCCATTACCTGTGTGAGTAATAGAAGCCAAATTCCTCCACCAAAGTGAAGAACGCAATCTCAAACATGACCCAATGAAATGATGGCAGCTCATCATCAGTACTGCATTCTCGCCACTTGTACAGGGGGCACATAGCAATGGCTAGGCCCAGTCCAACTACTAGCTGGTTGAACAAGACAACTTTGATGGCTCGCATCAACTTCTTCCTATCAACCTACAGAAATGATTTTCATGTTGAATTATTGCCCATTGATACAAAATACATTACATGGGTGGCAGAGCCAGGAGAGCTGGGGGTCGGGTGGGGATGGGTTCAAGCCCCACATTTTTTAGCAGATTATTCACATGATGTTTTCTGTAAACTCAGCCCCCCACTTTTGCTATACACTGTCCCTAATGAGCCCCCTGACTTCATAATCTTTCTTCTGCTACCAGTACTACTGGTATTGTACTAACTGGTTGGTTTTGTCCATCTTGAATCTTGTACTTCAGAGCCCACTTTGGTCTTCCAGTGATATCAATAGCAAGAAAGAAAAAGTTCACCAACCAGAAGATGCCAAATGACCAAGCAGTTGTACCTAGAGAGAACAACAAATATCAAGCTGATGCGTGTACTTAAATGGGAGCACTATTTTTCTCAACAGAAATGAAATATAAGAGGGGCCATAATGCTTGAATGAAGGCTGCCCCAAAGAGGACTCTAGGTACTAAAAAGTCTAGCCTTGTTGTCCATTCACTGATATAGCAAGAGAGTATGGAGGCTCTGGTGGTAGAAGCGTTTTTTCATCTTTTAGTTAGTGAGTGGTTTTAAAAGATATGCATTTCACAAATAAATATTTTATCTAAGAATTATAGTAACAAAATATCCAATAATTTACCAATAATAATCACTGCATCATCATTTCCTCCAAACAAACCATGCACCCATCTCCATTGACTCTGCCAGAAATCTCCAGATGCACCCCAGAAACGTTCAACCTGCCTGGAATAAGAAAGCAACAATGTTCCTTGTATCTTTTGAGTGGAAGTATAAAGCCCTGCCGTGGCCAAATGAAACACAAGTTCATGCAAGTTGTGAAATGGCCAAACAAGATGTAAGTATTGATGCAATTTGAGTGTTTTTCTCCTTTGCACAAGTAAATAACAGCTAGAAATATAAGTGTAACATTTTCATGTTTTAGTGAATTCTTTCGTTAATTTGGAAAACGAAGAAAATTGGAAACTTGCAACAACTTGCGTAAAGTTGTTGCAAGTTGCATGAAAATATTTCATTAATTTGGAAAACGAAGAAAATTGGAAACACTTGCAACAACTTGCGTAAAGTTGTCGCAAGTTGCATGAAAACATGTTCAAAGAGGATGCAAGTACAAGTCATTGCAAGTCTGCCAAAGTCTGTTCAAGTTGGTGGCCAAATGATTGGCAAGGAGATTAAAGACTGTTCACACATTGACTTATGTGGTGTTTTATGAGCTTCCAAATTTTAGCAGGAATTTTTTAGAGGGGACACAATTTTTTCCTAATTTTTTCATGTTGCATATGACATTTGAAAACATTCTAGAAGTGTTCCCACTCGCTATGCCACTGAGAAGTCACAAATTGTGTGTGAGATGCATTTACATCCTTGTCTTCACAGTCACAGCTACTACATGTATAACCAAAAAGTATAAATTAATTATTATTATTATAAACCAATACTCACCATGTGATGGTATTTCTTGCTGCAGCAAAACAGATCAGAGCTGTTCCTAGTACAAAAGCTGTCTTCTTCAGTGATTCAATCACTGACTTCCCTTTCTAAACATAAAATCACTGTATTACTAATGGGGAGATGGCAGGTATTGCGTGACATTTTGAATATTGATCCCAATAAAATGAAAAATAAAAAGTACACTCAGTTAATTTAATTCACAACGTTTTGGCATTGCCATGATACAATATTTGAAAAGAGCTTGCAGAAACTAGAAAAAGCCAAAAATTTGAGTTGATTTGGGTACCCCTACGGAAGGGCAATGGAAATTCCGGAGGGGTGGGGGGTCAATTTACCTGATCATTTCCATACAAATGGAGGGGTTGGTGTAAGAACGACCTAAGTGACGATTTGGACTGTTTTTCGATTTTTTGATTTTTGACAAACAAACTGCGGAAACATTGTTAAAATAGCCTAAAACTAGCCTCTCTGCATTTTCCCCAAAAAATCGCCGCGAGAACGCTGTAAAATGGCCTCTAACCAGTGGACCTAAGTGACTATTCAGACTGCGCAAATCATGTTCAAATAGTTTAAGTTTTTCCTAAAAATCGCGCCGAGAACGATGTAAACCGGCCTTAGCCTTAAACCCTAAACCCTAAACTCAATCTAACCCGAACTTAAATCTAACCCGAAGGCTAACCTAACCCTAAAACTGGCGGTGAGCCTAGGGGTTTTTGCTATAAAATCGCATAGATTTGTCTATTGTTTTGAATACAAAAGAGCTTTTCATCCTACCTGGCGCATTGTTAACCCTTTGTAGCCCGAATTTATTTCTGTAATTTCGCTTATTTGCAATGTTATTATGTTCTTCCACTTGAAAAAAAGAAAGAAAAAGGCCTCCTGCCCCCCCCCCCCCTCCAAAAAAAACCCGCTGCTTGTAAAGACTAAGGGCTCACCCTTTTCATTGAAGACAGTTGGATTCTTGGTTTCGCTTGTCAAACAGAGAGCGAGCCATGAATTCGCTTTATAAGTGCTTTTTTCAAGTCATTTTCTACTACAGGAGCCGCTTTGCTTGCATCATAAAGCAAACAAAAGTCGGTAGAGACAAACTTGTGGAAGAACTCACGAGTGAGGAGCACATTTTACGAGCAAAATTGAGTCACAAAGAATTTGGCAGGCCGTGTGATGACTCTTTGAGTATTATGAAGCTTCTCTGTTGTTCTGTAGCAGAATTTCTGCACTGTCAAGACAATTTGGGTTAGTTTTGAATCCAAAAGAATGCATTCGGCGCAATATTCTGTTGACAGGTGCAAGTGACTAGGCACTTATAAAAAAATATCTAAAACTGGGGCTAGGGACGAAGCGCTGTCATTTTTTTACAGTTTTACCCATAATGCTTTGCGCTTGAAAAAAGGGAAAACACCGTTTTACAGCGATCTTGTGGCGATTTTTGGGGGGGAAATGCAGAGAGGCTAGTTTTAGGCTATTTTAACAATGTTTCCGCAGTTTGTTTGTCAAAAATCAAAAAACAGTCCAAATCGTCACTTAGGTCGTTCTTACAGCGAACCCTCCAAATACTGTATTTTTCCTTGGAAATTCCAGAGGGGTGGGGGTCACTTTTCAACACCCTTCCGTGGAGGGGGTATGGATATTTTCTGGAACCACACATTTTGAAATTCAGAGGGACTTATTTGGCAAATTTCCTGGAGGTGTAGAATTTTCTGGATTCATCCAATGTTCAATTCAAGTGGTGAGAAATGGATATTATGTCTGGAAAACATTTGCAACAAGTTCTCTCTTCACATACACTCACATTAATAGCTGGTTGATTGGGGTCTCTTGGCTTTGCCCAGTCAGGTTCAGGTATGACAGGCTGCTGGGTGCATGCCTCAGCCATTTTCTAATCTTTTTAAATAAACATAACATATGATATTTTAATAACAATTGTATAGCATTTTTAGCAAGAGATCATTCAAATCCTTTCTATGCAAATTGCTCTGTTTACATACATGTCTATTTACTTTTATACAACAACACTAGTAAATCGTGCGCTCTGATTGGTTGAGAGCCATGTTGCTATAAGAGTACAGATACCTGGTTGACAAAAATCCCTGTTTGTTGTTGTATAAAACAAATAGATACACAGAAGATGACAGAATGTCATGAACAACAGTCACACACTTTGTTGTTCATGACATTCTGTGACGTCATCTGTGTATCTATAATACAGTACACACCATGCAAAACAAGATCTATTTGTTAAACTTATTAAGGAAAGGGTATAACTTCACCTTTTCTTTTGCAAAAATGTTAATCAAACAGTTATTTTTTGCAAAGAAAACAAAATCTCTTTCTATTTCTAACACTTTGCAAAGGTTTTCAATGATTTTCAGCATAAACGTGGCACCTGCCCCCATGCAGCAAAGAAGGTTTTTAACAGACTGCTCATTGAAATACATTCCTTGTCTGTCAGTCAAATATTTGGAAAGTTATGAATATTCGATGACGGTTGATGAAGGTCGTTCAAGGTCTGCATTGTTGGCCGATCACAAGACCGTAAACAAACCATTTACGTATAAAATTTTACAGTTCGGCCACCCAAGGCATCGAGCTGACGGTCGAGAGTGAATACAATACAAAAATCCAGTAATGTTTCAGACAAAAACGAAGACCATCCGAGTTTAAATCAAGGATCATTAAGCTTAGATTCACGACGGGCAGATTTTCTACGCTTCGACAAACTTGTCAAATTTCGGGCACCAAAATATTGGACATGAAAGCCTTTAACACTATATTTCTCTTACCTGGGTGTTGTTGATATTTTTCGCTATCTGTCCGTGGTGATATTTTGTAGAAAAAGCGACAAAAACAAGCTAAAATCAGACGTCGAACTACCCTGCCGCCTCCCTTCACCTTTTTCCCTCGACTTTGTTGTTTTTCTAGTGTCACGTGAATAATCACTGATCAAAGTCCAAACCACAGGAAACCCACCATAACGACACAAAACAGCTGCCACAAGTAAGCACTCTTGCAAATCTGGCTCAACTTTTTTCCTTGTTTTCATAATAACAGACTTTAAAATCAACTTTTGATAGTTTTATTTATAATAATGATCATTAGTATATACAAAATCAGTGAATAGTCATTTTCGCGCGCTCTGATTGGTTCCTGAAATAGTAGATATCAAACATTGTTTGGCAGCACATCGATGCACTGCCCAAATATGGTCATTGGAGCACCAATAGCTGTCTTCTGTACATGACAGAATATCCTGTGATATCCGTCTCTGAGGGAAAATATGATGTGTTGAGCTCGTATTTAGTATGCAAAAGTAAATCATTTCTGGGATTTTTTGTGCTATCGATGTGCTGAATAATAAAACTATTATCCTGCTTGATTTTTGCAGAATATCGTCTAATTTAGCCAACACTGGACTGCGTCCGTCGTCGGCTAAGTATCAGACAATATTCTGCGCCATCTCGCAGGATAATGGTTAACTATTTACTGTTTTGAGAAAACCCTCAAAATGGCGGCTCGTTTTCGCGCGCGATTCTGCGTTTTGAATCTTTTAATCACCGTATTTTATTCTACTGATTTTTGGTATATACTTAGACAACTATCCCCCTCAGGGTCGGTGCCTAGCGGTGGATATATACCTCGACGCTTCGCGTGTCAACTACACTAGAGACTTCTCCGTTGAGAAGCAAAACATGACCATGTTTCTCTTTCACCACAGGGTGACCGAAATTGGAATGCTCATTTAGCGTGAAAGCGAGGCGGAGCTGAGTTGCCCCACTTTTTTTTTTTTAGATTCTTGAATAATATGAACTGCAAGAGTCATGGCATCAATTACTGGGGCGTAGCCAGCATTTTGGAAAGGCGGGGGGAGGGGGAAGGGGGGGCGGGGGGAATAATTTACTACTCTAGTACTGTTTCCGCTCTGCCGCTGTTTCCGCTCTGCCGAAAAACGCCAACGAAGCGAACGCGAAGCGATGCAAAACCAACCTCGTCCCCAGCGTCTTCTCGGTCGCTTTTCAAAATGGCAGTTGAATCGGGAGAAGACCCTGGGGGAGGCTGAGTCACGTGACCGTTTCGAAACAAAGGACAAACCTCATTCTCATGTCCTCAAACAGTGGTCATGTGATTCAGCCTCCCCCAGGGTCTTCTTCCGAGTCAACCGCCATTTTGAAAAACGACCGAGAAGACCCTGGGGACGAGGTTGATGCAAAACGATGCCAAGCACACGGAAATGACAACCTGGACAAGGAGATGAGGCTAGTATAGATGCTACATTTTGTTTGAACTCACTGTCACAAATCTGATTGGTCGAGAGCAAACAATCAATTCTCAGCCTCGTGGACTGCGCAATATCTGCAGCAGATATTGCTTGTATGCGGCAAGTTCAAAGTCGATCGTTCCCAAGCCCTTCGTCCGTGTTTGGTATTTCGTATCAATCAGACTCAATTTGTCTTCTTTATTCAGTTTTCACATGACATCGTGAATTAGCAAATCCTCGTGCCTGTGTTTCGGCTTCGTCCGGCAGATCATAACAGAGGCTTCGGTTTTGCTAACTCACGATTCGCTCAACCTCATCCGATGATTGCTTTTCTGCTGAACACGTTTCGAGGCGTACTCATCTCAATAAGGGACCGTTCATTATTTATCTGGGGGAGGGGGATGGGTGATAAAATGGGGGGCCTTGAAATGTTTTAAGCCTAAAAAGGGGATCTTGAGATAAAGTTGAGGTGTTGAGGGGGTCTTCAAATCAAATGATGATCGCTTACATATTTTAAGAACTCCAATGCTTTATTGGAGAGTTTTTTATATGCCAATTAAAAATGACACACGAAAAAATATCTGGATCCTGATTGGCTGAGAGCAGTGCAGTTTTTAGGTAACAAAGTGCCAAAAAGGGTAACAAAGTGCAGAAATGGTTAACAAAATGCAAATTTTCTTTTGAAATGCTTAAATATTTTGATAAACATAGAGCTATATTATGGAAACTATGGTTTTTGTTCTGCTCAAACTCTGTCAGGTTTTGGTCCAGATTTCAATCAAGGAAAAATGCGTGCGGCTTGTTCAGTTTGTAAGCAAATTTGTGAATGACTCCTTAGAAGGTTTTTCATGTGTATTATTAAAAGGAAATCATACGACTTTTCTCGTTCAATTTGGAATTTACTTACACTCGTGGGTTTTTCAAAAAGCTCAAATTGCACTCGCCTGCAGCTCGTGCAATTTTGATACTTTTTGAAAAACCCACTCGTGCAAATATATAAATTTCAAATTGAACTCGAGGTCGTATGATTTCCTATACTAACAATCAATCAACTCGAGATTTTCAAAAACATTAACAACAACATGAAGTAGAAAAGTGGCAGGCACTGAGAGTTTATTTGTTTAGAAAGTATCTGGGTGAGTATGTGAGTGAGTATGTGAGTGAGCTTGAGTGACGGGGGACCTGAAAAAATTCCACTTAGTCTCAGGGGTCCTAGAAAAAAATCACTTCTATTTTAGGGGGAGAAAAAACTGGTGACTTTGCTATCACCAATCCCCCTACCCCTGATAAATAATGAACGGTCCCTAATTTTCAGGAAAACTTCAGACTTCCCGGAAAAACAATGGATTTGCCGCTTGAATAAGCTTTTCTAAACAAGTGAAAATTTGACTAAAAATAACTTCATTCACTTTCCAACACACTGTTATGCCTGGTGCACACTAGCGACATAACAACATAACGACATGAGCGCGCGCTCTCTTATGCTCTTATGTACAAGTGTGAACATCCGACATAACATCGACATAGCGACATAGACATAATGACATTAGAGAAAAAACATGTTTTTTCTCTTATGTCGTTATGTTCTTATGTCATTATGCGCTTAATGTCGTTATGACGGCATGTCGCTAGTGTGCACCAGGCATTACACTGTGACAAACGTAAATCATGGGGATGGATGTTCCCATGGTAACGGGCTCCTGGTGTCACAAATAGATATACCACAGCGTTACATACAATCATTCCTGATTTTATTTAAACAACACCCTTATAGAATAGTGGCAGGCAACGAGACAATTTTTCACGAAAGCACGAAATTCTGTATAGGGGCCCTTTTTGCTTGGCGGGGCTGAAATATCAAATGACATACATTCTTGTTTAAATGTTGATCAGACAAACAAATATGAAAAAACAAATTGATTCTTGTCATTAGAGTCCATGTTATCCTAGCCCCAAGTTTAATTTATTCCAGACCTGTCATAGTGTTTTCTTATGGGTTAATAATGTTCACCTTCCCTTTGTAAACTGAAGCATTAATCCTGATATCCCTAATCATGGGTGGGAAGACCTTCAAGGGGTTGTGATCCAGGATGGTAAAGTTGGCGAGCTTGCCTTGCTCTATGCTTCCCATGATGCCCTCTGTACCCAGGATTTTGGCGGCATTCTTGGTGATGGCCAGCATACCTTCATAGACTGAGCAACAGAGGTCATCTCGGTGGACCATCAAGTTGGATGTGATACGGTTGATGGCTGTAGAAGTAAGGAAAGTGCAAGTGAAGGTGTTGAACATAATTAACTCAATAAGGCAGAGAATTTCAATCGCCACCACCTACATTTTTTGGAAAGGCAAAATTTTCTAAAACAAAGTGGATTAGAAATTCAAGAAAGGGGGAGAAGTATGTATGATTTATGGAATCACACACAAGCATGCTCGTAATATGGGATCAAAATCCAAAATGGCCAGGTCCAGGGCACCTAAGGACGAAGGGGCGGATTCAGAAAGAAGGGGCCGGATACTGAAGACATTGGACGAAACTTACAAATTTCAATTTTCCTCCAGCAAATACAGTAAATGGGGCCACCTCAACACCCCCCCCCCCCCCCCCCCCCCCCGAAAAAAAATCCGCCCTCTCATCTCCTTTGGCAAACACCAAAACAAGACAAAGATATGATATCCTACCTGTCCAAGCCAGCAAGAGAGGCTGAGAAGGAGCCATGGTGAAGTCGGAATGGAATGCTGTGGTTATCCCTTGATCAAACAGGTACCTCATCGGCGCAATGGCGTGAGCTCTCTCCTTACCCAGTACATCATCAGCAGCGTATTTATCGGACAAGGTGTAGAAATAGTAAGGAGCAGCTGAGGCTATCATACCCAGTCTCTTCATCTTTTTAGCTTGGTCTTGATTGAAGAACCCAGCATGTTCTACGGTTGTTTTGTGGTTTTGTCTTGGGTACTTGGCCATCAGATTCTCCACAATCTCGAGTAGCTTGTCCATGCCGAGGTCTCCATTCGTGTGGATGTGGATTTGAAAGCCGTTCTTCCAGTAGACCTCCATGGCGGGCGCCAACTCCTCTGGTGGCATTATCCACTGACCCTCGTGTCCATCAAAGTAGCCTGGGGGTTTCATCTGCATCGCCTGGGAATAAAACGCGCCATCAATCAAACACTTGACGTGATCTGTATAGACGTGGAACTGGTCATTGGACATCTCCGCGGACACATCCTTTATCATCTGGATGGCTTTTTGGTGATCTCCTCCGGCGTCGCGTCCATAGTTTCTTGAGCTGGGAACACAGTAAGTTGAAAAGAAAGCACCCTCCGACTTGAGATACTTGTTGGCAAAAGTCTTCTCCTGGCCCTCGTCAATCATGGGAAACTCCAAATCGCCAATAGTCGTGACTCCGTTTTGATTGACAACTTTCACCATTTCTTGGTAGCCATTCTCCATTAACGGCATCATTGATTCACCAAAGCTTGTAGTAGCCATCAACGCATCCAATCCCATTTCGTAGAAATGTCCCTTGTCCCATTCGACTTGTTCATTCTGTTTTATAGCATCCAGATCTTGGTACACAAGGTTTTGCAGGGCGAAGCTGTTGAGGTAGACTTCGTGGAAACTACGGTGCCATACAACCACTGATATTTTGTCAGATTTGCCAGGGTTATTGCCGTCAATCACTGACCGAGACATGTCCCCGTGGAAGTCGGTATGGTAACCCCAGGTTATCAGCAACTCTCTAGGCTTCTGGGAGTACTCGGCGAAGTTGTCGTCGATCAGTTTCCTAAGGCGGGTCTGATATCCCTCTTCGGTTTGAACGCCTTGGAACTTGCCAGATGGAAGGTTCCAGTCAAAGGGAGTGATGAAGTGCATGCTCAGAATCATGGCTGCCATAGAAGGGTGAAGATGGGGATCAATATGGCCTGGCATCATGCATCTGCCTTTGAGGTCGATCATTGCGGCTTTGGGGTAGGCGGATTTTGCTCTCGCGAGGGATCCAACAAAGGCGATCTTTCCTCTTTGTTCTACCACGGCTTCAGGGCATTGGGCTGTCTTCACAGAATCCTCTTTCATTGTAACGATCTCACCATTATAGTACACCGTTGCAGCCATTTTCAAGGTTGAGAGGCAGGTCAAACTACAAGGCCACGTCGGCGAAAGTCTCTGCAAGGCACTCTAGCAAGGCACTTCTACCACCGAAGGACAATCCCTGAATGGTAATCAGATGATAACGATATCAGAATTTATATAGGTGCTAAGAATTTGCTACGTGACTATCGGAGCTTGGCCCCGTCAGGGTAAGGTTAACGAAACAATGTGTTAAGCCTGCAGGAGGAGCACTTAAAAATATGTTAAAAGACAAATAGGACAAGGCCTGCAGGGTAAGCTCCTAAGGAATTATTGTCTTGATGAGGCAAAAGCAGACTGGGTGTAGCTAGACCTAGTTTTACCTAGGTAGAGAAAAGAGAAAAAGCCAAGCGTTATAAAAAGAGTACTGGGTTAAAATGTACAAGCAGAAGGGATCAGGACACATGGATTAAAATGCGCGCTACTAACAATAACGGTTGAATCTTCTAGCATCCTTTGAGCTTATCATGAGTGTAATGGACGAGGGCATGTTAACTTAGCCCCTTAGGCGCTTTATATGCCAGAGGCTAAGCCGGCCGACATAGAGGTTGCCATAGTTTGCCCCCAAAAAAGGTATTATTTCTATTCTTCGTTTTTTTTTATTATTAGTTTTTTGCTATTTTCTTATGTTTACTACTATAACCCTGAGTGATTTAATGAGAAAAGCACGTTGGAGCTTTTGTACAATAGGCTCTTTGGCAGTTGAGCCATGTGCCATCGATATCCCAATGACCCTATGAATAGACCTTTAGATTCCCAGGGTGCAAAAACAAACTTTTAGTTGACGAAATGCAAATAATTTTGGCTGAAAAGTGGCATATTCGAAGTGATTTGACGAAGTCAATAATAATAATTCTCTTATTATTTTTTATAATTCTCTTTTCTGCGTCCGGGTAGTAAAGTCACGTGACAGGCAGACTACAACGGCTTATTCAATGCTCGAAGGCTGTTTAGATTACGGATCAGTCGTGTTTTTCTTTTCTGCGTGTCCCAGTACAATCACATGACGGACGGACTACAAAGGGCCTATTCAATGCTCGAAGGCTGTTTGAGGATACTGTCACGAACAATCTGATGTTGCAGCCAGGATAATCCTCATGCTAGCCATTTTAATGGCTTAAAACAGGGTCCTGAAGGGGTAAAACGGGAGCCGGGATTCGCCTTTTTTTAGGCCGGGAAAACGGGATTTGGGTTACCGGGAACGGGATTTGTCTACCGGGAATGGGAATCAAGATGTTTCAACGGGAACGAGATTTTTCAAATCTCTCCTTGTATATCCTGTGTATCCTAATAAAAAGTCGTCAATTTATACCATTTTTCGCATTTTAAGACTGTTATCCTAACAACAGGCTACCTGAAAATAGAATTTTACTTCTCGCCCCTTCTAAATTAAGGCCCTCGTTTTGCTTTGTTTGCTTCCTCGGAAACTGCGAGGTTTCGGTCAACGGTTTGATAACTTGGCATAGGAATTTTCAAAACGGCGGAACCACTTTTTGAATAGAATCGTATGATATATCTTTTGTATCAAAATTGAGGATGAGATATCATACGGGCAGAGGATCATTTCATTTTGGGGTGGGCGAAAGGGGGGAACTCTCGAAACAAGCCCTGGAAGGGGGGATCACAAGAAATTTTCTGCGGAATTATTCCAGCAATTTCTATACCATTTGCATTTTTGTAGTTCTCTTCTTTCAATACGTTAAACATTTCGCATAAGGAAGAAACATGTGATATTGCGTTTGAGATCTCCCGCAAACAAAGACAATATGCTCGTGCCGTTTAAATGGAATGCCCGTTACAAGAACATTTGTATCTTAGCGAGGCCCTCCAGTGATAGGCCTGGCAGGCAATTATTATGTTCGAAAGAAGCCCGTAAGCGTGAGATCCACGTTACAAACGTTGGGCCGCAAATATGACGATTTCGTCATTTGCGTCGTGCACGAAGAATATAAACATACAGGCTTTATTTGCTATACACAAAAAATGCAATGTTCATCTACCTTTTTCTGAGGCTTGATGAAATTCGTTTATCAATTAAAACAGGGCGCGCTTCACGCGCAACAGAAGAGAAATTCCTGAGAAATTCCCATGTTCAAATAGGGGGATCACGAAAAGCCTTTATAGTGATAGGCCTGGCGGACAATCACTATGTTGTAAAGAAATCGACATTACAAGCATAGTAATTCGTCATTTAGTTGCAATAATAACAATTTCGTCATTTGCGGCGTGCATGAACAATAAAACCTACAGGACCAAGAGATAGTACCGATAAAAGCAAGAATCTCAATTTTAACATCACAGTTTTCGTGCGCCGTGATTTTACCGACTGGTCCTACCGGGAACGGGATTTTACCTACTGGGAACGGGATTTTGCGAAAAAAGCGGCCGGGAAACGGGATTGGGACCCCCCCTTCAGGACCCTGTTAAAAGCCAGCTGAGCAAAGACGAATTTCGGAATAATCCTAAAGAATAAGAGTTTTTAAAAGGACTTTACGGGGGTCTGTGCCCTTTCGGTCTGTGTCCTTTCTGTTTTCAGTGGGGATAAACGCCTCACTCGATTTCTAAAGAGCTCTCGACACTTCTAACCCCCAGCAACAGTGAATGTTCAGAATGTTGAGGTCGCGTAGCAATGCATACTAGTCCGTGGGCCAGGAGTCGAAACCCTCCCCCCCTAGGGGAATTTTGCTAACACATATCATTCGAAAGCTTAGCCCGAGGGTAGTCTAAAACCGGTTGTTTGCACTTTTGAAGTGGAAGCGTTTAGGAGTTACGGCGCATTTTACATTTGAGCTTCAAAACCACAGGGTACCCACGTCGTAATGTTGCGAAAACACAAATAAAATGCTTGCATTCGATTCAAACACAAATATATTGTGCCGTCTGTCACGACATAGCCTTCAAGCCATGTTTACGTTGAAAAAGTGTGTTCGAAGGCATTGAAATAGGTGCATTTGGCAATATTGCATTCCACAGGATACCCGCGTCGCACGGTTTTAAGAAAATAGAAATACGAACTTTATAGCCTGAGTATCAGGCGGAATTTTATTTGTCCGTGAGAAAATGAATGAACTATATACAACATTGTTTATAACAACTACAAATGGCTAACTCAATCAACATTTTCTCGTAGAAATGTCGGAAAGCTGGAAAGGAGAACCATGTCTAGTGCGCTTCTCGCTTGTCAGCAAACATGGAATTCGTGGTTGCTGTAAATGAAAAATAATTTTACATTATGCGAAAACACTACTTGTGCTGCACTGTTGTTACTCAATGTGCAAAATCTCACAAGATACCCAGCTATGGATCGTAGCCCTCGCGTTTAATGCACTTTTGGAGAGCATGGTAGCCATCAGCATCCGAGGGAACTCGTAATCCGCAGTGCTTTGGACTTTTCGAAGCGAATCTCACTTCACTCTGTATATAAGGGACCAGCAAAACTTATCAAAGACTCGGATGATATCTGAACACGCTAAGCAATCCAAAAGAAAAGTTTCATCACTCCTAGCAAGAATTTCGCGTAGCAAGAATTTCCCGTCAGCAAAGCACACCATATCCGAACGTAGCGCAACTTTTGACTTATTGTGGTACATATGAGCTGCATTGTTTTAAAAAACAGAGACACGCAAGTGCGTATTGGTAAGCAGCTAGCTATTACTTTCCTGTCACAATCTAAAAGTCGCCAATACTGATAGAAATCCAGCACATTCGAGAGCATGAGAACACTCGGCAGAACTTTTAGTATTCTTTTCCGTACTACGGCATAGAAGTAAACATCAAATCACAGTAGTCAAATCACAGGGGGTAGTTATTTTAATAAATTAAAATTCTTCGGAGTAAGCGATCACCGCTACCAATGTATTCAAGCTATCCGCGTGCATAATGCTCAAAACCAGATCTGGCGATTACAAGCGGGCTAAGACGACAAAATGGCTCCGGGGAAGCAACCAAGTCTTCGTGGAAAGTCTTACGTGGAAAGTGCGGCGAGCCCAGAGCCGAAAATGCTCCGATACATCTAATAACAAGAACAAACATGGATGGCATGATATGCCTCGTGGCGCAAATATGCGTTTGCTACTGCTAAGACTCTATTTTATGTATATCTAGGACAGGGAACGCGTGATAATCATGTAGGGCCAAAGACTTTCCTGCTGTTTTGACAGATATGAGACGTGGGTACCCTGTGCTTTATATTCAATGAAAAACCTACTTTTGAAGACTTTTGAATGCTTTTATTAAGACCTTTCCTAGCAAAATAGTGCATTTCGGCTGTTATTATGCAAAATATGTGATATACAGGTTTTTTGATGTAATACAGGTATTTTATTCGTATATTTCGCAACATCACGACGTGGGTACCCTGTGGTTTTGAAGCTCAAATGTAAAATGCGCCGTAACTCCTAAACGCTTCCACTTCAAAAGTGCAAACAACCGGTTTTAGACTACCCTAGGGCTAAGCTTTCGAATGATATGTGTTAGCAAAATTCCCCTAGGGGGGGGAGGGTTTCGACTCCTGGCCCACGGACTATACGGTGCTAAAACCCAGAATCACCAGAATTTTGACCATAAAGATTGGAGTGTTTTTTTTATTAAGAACCTGTGATTTTTCTTTGCACCGCTGAGCAGGTTCTTAGGCCCTGCCCACACTAAACGCGTTTTCAAAAGTATTCGTTTTCAAACTTATACGGATTCGCAGCTCAGGTGACTTAAGGCATGGGTCCATGCGGCCACGCCTTTAAAAACATTCAATCAGGCCTTAATTTGGGTGAATTAAAGATAGGCTTCTTGTGTTGATATGATGTCTTAGACATCGTCATTCTTGTTAATTTGAGTTGTTGGTGTTTCCATGGGAACCAAATCCTAACCTTTGACCTCCGTATTAAGAAATGAAACTTCAGAGCCTCCTCAGGTTCAGAAAATTCGCACCACTCATAAAACCACCAGATGGAAATGGTAGGGAATAATGTAGTATTTATCACTCCAATTTCCGATCTTGCACAACATTTTTAATTTCGAAGTTATTAAAGGGTATCAAATTTCAAAGTGTCCTAAAATAGGATTCCTAATGAAATGGTCACGTTTTCGAATTGGATCAGATATACCTGTGATGGCCTTAAACACATCACATTGTTAAATCCTCTGAGTTTGAAACTTTTCCCGGCCTGCGAGGGCTTGTTTGGAAATTGCTTTAAGGTAAGGTTCAAAGGTCCAGAACATAAAAAAAATCCACCCCCTAAAAAATACCAACAATAAACCTTTTTTGTTATTGTTTATTGTTTTCATCTCAAACAAGCTTATTTTAGAGCTATAAATGCCTCAAATTAAGTGGTGCAGTTGAGTCACCGTTTTCATTTTTATCCGGATCCGATCGTCCACACTAAAAATATGTATGCGGAATCGTTTTTATTCACTTTCGAGAGCGTTTTCAAACTTATACGGATTCGATGAAAACGATCAGCGTGTTAGTGTGGACGTAAGGCCTAAACGTATCAAAAAGTATACGGATTCAAACGAAAACGTGTTAGTGTGGACGGGGTCTTATATTTTAGGGTATAAGATCACTAGGTTCTTATATGCGGGCATTGACTGTATTATAAACATTTGCCAGTGACTCTCGAAATCCTTTACGTGCGCACGGATTCGGCTGCCTGCTAAAAGTTGCGACTTTTTATCAAAATAATAGTAAACTGGATTGAAAAATGATTGGATTTCTTCACCTGAGTCTGTCCTAGAACAGATTCTCCAAACGTAGGGTAACAGATAGCCTGCTGCGTAAGCAGCTCCCGCTAGCGCTAGTGAGGGTTTCTGTTTGCGCGTCTTTTATGCCTTGCGGCGCAAGGCGAGACAATCTCACAGCGATGCCAAAAAATGCGTTGTCAAAACGTACTACCTGTAATCTGCCGGTAGTTCCCTTGCACGTCGCTGCGATGTCGCAGGCGTCATGAACATGTTCAAATTACTCGATTGCGATGTTTCTAATATCGCCAAACAAACTGTTAAAAGGTCGCAAAAACGGCCGCCGTTCAAACCGCACGATGTTTTGCATTGTAATGTCAACACTTTTTTGTGTGTGTCTTCTTGGCGTCGAGGCAGAATAGTTCGCATTCGAAACATGTTCGGTACGCGGCCAAAGTCCGAAGTCGGAGCGTTGCTAAGTATAGTATGCACCGAATTACCCGTTTTTTTTTAAGGCAGAATACTATTTTTGAGGTGGAATACATAATAAGCGTCGCGGTTGATTTAATGAGCGTCCCCACGCGGAATTAATGAGCTTTGCGGTTGATTGTTGACACAGGTGTTCTTTTGTTCTTTATTGCAGAGGAATACATTAAGATTGTTGACACAGGTGTTCTTTTGTTCTTTATTGCGAAGGAATACATTAAGATTGTTGATACAGGTGTTCCTTTGTATTCAACACGTGGCTGCGGTTTCTTTTGTCTCGGCCACGCGGTTTCTATTGTTCTCAGAGTCTATAAAACCAGAGGTTTAGTGGATTAAAGTGAAAAAATGTGGGGTTAACATCATGAAATGTACAGAAAAAAATTACGGAGGATGACGTTAAGATTCTGTTCTCTTTATTATACATTACATTGTCCCTTACTTAACTATAAAGTAGCAGGGAAAAAAAGTACACGAAAAGGATCAATTCTATCAATGTCCCTTCTAAGAACACTCCGACACAAGCAGCCCCAACCATCCATTTGAAATCCTGATGATAAAGAATGTTGACTGTTTGATATAGCTTCTCAAACGAATCATTTAACGCCGAGAAAAATGAGGAATAAAATCTCAAAAATCTGTGCAAATTTTTAAATTAAAATTCTAAAAACGCGTACCTCAGACCTCATTACACTCATGATTTCTTTGTTTAAGTTTGAGAAATTATTACAATACGTTTGAGAGTTTCTCTTATATTCTCTCTCGCTATTTTTCAGTGTTCCTCTCCAAGGAAGAACTTGTTTGCATCGCCGGCAGATCGCATCTGGTATGGAGTACGTAGCAGAGCTGAAGTTTGTACATCGAGACCTGGCGACCAGGAAATGCCTGGTTGGTCAGGATATGGTGATCAAAATAGCGGACTTCGGTATGTCAAGAGATGTGTATGGCTCCAATTATTACAATGTACTTTTTATTTCCGAATCCTTACATTCTAAGGTAAAATAGAGCAGTGTTCAGATGAGTTGAAAACTGAACACAAAGTAAATACGGTACACAAAGCGAATCAGAAACGAACCCATTCAACAACAAACCAGTCGACAGGTGGAAAAGTAAGAGCGACTTGCGTTTAGCCGTGTCCCAAAAAAATAAGAGTCGCTGTGTGTTTGATTTTTTCTTCAAATTCTGATTGGCTGTTCAAACAAAGAAAACCCTTGTCCCAGGGTGAATTTTCCGCAGTGTTTTCGAACCAAGTTTGAAGTCGTATTTGGGTTACTTAAATGGAAGTTCGCTTTGCCTCAGTGGTTCTAGTCTTGCTCTGTTTCTTGCTGAAACTTCACCCTGGGGACACTCAATAGGATTCTCAGTTCTATCAATTAAAAACGTCAGTCCCAAAGGCGGAGCTTCGGGGCCTCCTATCATTGGATGGTGAATTTAGCGCCTTCTCATTGGCAGCAGGATTAGTTCCGGAACGAAATCGTATTGTTGACACAGGTGTTCCTTTGTTTAAAAGTGAGGCGGAATACATAATGAGCGTCGCGGTTGAATTAATGAGCGTCCCCACGCGGAATTAATGAGCTTGCGGTTTATTGTTAACACAGGGGTTCTTTTGTTCTTTATTGCAACTCTTTTTTATGATTTCTCGTTATTATACATTACATCTTTCCTTATTTAGCTATGAAAAATACAAATGCACGAAAATGATCAATTCTATCAATGTCTCTTCTAAGACAACACAACTTTTAATAAAAGTAAAACCCTCCAACACGAGCGGCCCCATATCCTTTACCAATTTTATTTACATATAGCGCGCATAGAAAGAACGACAATGTATGCAACACACAACATGACATGTAATTTATACAAGAGGAAAAAAAAACGGGGACAAAAAGGACAATTAAAAGGAAAAATGGGGTTGACGAATGCGAAATCGTAGTGTTTTTGGGGTCAAAACATGAAAACGAGGCTAAATCGCAGCGAAGCGTCGACACTCATTCGCTCCACACCAGTGGTTATCCATTGGTTACCCTGTGGTTGCCCCTTGGTTACCCGGTGGTCATAAATGTCCCTCTGTAAAGGATTCTAAAACGGGCCTGTGAAGAAGAGGAGGAGGAGGAGGGTTATTCTGAGAAGAGGAGGAGAGGGAGGAGGAGGAGGAACATTCTGAGAGGAGGAGGAGGATTTTTATTCAGTGAGGAGGAAGGGCAAACAAAGGGACATTATAGTATTTTAGTATTTGACGGGCGCTGTAGCGGGCGTTGACGGTTGTCCGGCTGACAAAATGGAGGCTGACAGAGGCTCTTTAACCTAATAAGTTTACATGTATAGTTTCTCTAAGTCCTATAACTTTCCCAGGTCTGCGCAGATTTCTGTGCAGACCTGTGTAATATCCTCTATATATCAAGATGTAATATTAAAGAGTATTGTTATAACCAAGGTAGTTTTAAATGGACAATTAATTTATGGAAAGCAACATGTACATGTAAAAGAGTGGTGTGACCCTCCCCTGAAATGCTCACAAATAAGAATGGCCCTCCCCTTACGGTGCTTTAGATCAAGCATGCCCCTCCCCTCTGAGGCCCCAGCCCCTCCCTCCCCCAGAAAAATGTTCTTTTTCAGTGGAATTTCAATAAATTTTACAAAGTAGGTACGAGTAGAAAGATCAAAATTGGCAGCCACCTATTCTGAGTTTCTCGTGCTCATTACAAGGTTGGTATCTGTATTTTCTGGAATGACACATTTCATTAAAAAGACACTGCACATGTAGTAAAATGTACATCTATTGTGATTTAAATTTAAAACTCACGACAAATAATTACTTTTTTCTTTATTGCACTTGTTCTTTGTTAGAATCATTCCATTGGGAGGGTTAGTACTTTTTTTTCTGAAAGAGGTTCTTTACCTTACTTCCACAGGCCATGCTTATTTTTATATATACCTTTATTGTGTCAGTGTAGCAAAATACCAAAGAAAACAGTGTATACATATCAAGAGTGAAAAGATATGTACAATGGCAGCCATTTTTTTGTTTCATCAACACAGAAAAATATGTAACCGGGAGCTCCGCTTTTAGCCAGTGGCTAAATCTATATATTATGAAGGAGTTCCCGGCGGGATGACTAGGCTTGACCAGCAACCATTTTTTGTGTTTTGTTACCGGAAGTGTGTATATGAAAAAGTTATTTTTTATTCCAAAATCGATAGGGGATAGGTAGAACTACTAAAGACAAAAAAAGTTGTCACCGAGCATATACACAATATTTTCTTTTTGTACACAATAAAACAAAAAATGAAAGTAAACACAGCATTGCTAACCGATGACGCCATCAAGTCCCATGTCTGGGGAATGCTGGGAATAAGGTAGCCTGCTAGCAGGCGTTGGTTGACTTTTTTAGGTCGTTTTACGGCGAGAATCCCGATTTTTGCAATAAAAACAGCCACCAACGCCTGCTGGCAGGTTTCACGGATCGAAATCCTAGCTTTATTATGTGCAACCGAACCGCACAACCATGAATCAGCAAATTTGTAAAGGATCTTTTGTATTGGTTGTTATGCAAATTCCCAAAAGTGATGTTCCGTGTATAAGACGCACCCCGATTTTGAAGGTTATTTTGGAGTGAAACAAGTGTGCGTATTATATACGGGTAAATACGGTAATTCCAATAATTAATTCCAATGTCCGGCCGATCTTTCTAAAGAACCTGGATCCAACCCTGCTTGTTCTTGCAATTAGCTTGCAATCACTGGAATCCGTCGATCCAAAATCCGTCGAAATCCGCTCAGAAGAAAATTGTGAAATTTGACTGATTTCTTCTCAGCTACGAGCTGGGCAGTACACTAAAATGATCAACAAAACCGAAAACTCTAAAACGTCAGATGAAATACCATCGCTATTCTGTATATATTGGTTGGGGTTTCACACTGACGGGGGCGGCCGCATCCCAAGTAAGAGTGATAACGGTGCTCGTCGGGACATCGGAAAATATACCCTAAAAAATACCAGGACATAAAAATCACACCCTAAAAAATACCTTCTAAAACAAAATGACCCCTAAAAAATACCAACAATAAACCTTTTTTGTTATTGTTTATTGTTTCTCATCTCAAAACAAGATTGTTTTTAGAGCTATAAATAAATAGAGAAAGCCATAAAACGTTTTGCTTGGTTTGTGATCCTTTCATTCATTTGCGTACCCCTAAAAATACCATTTATTAGTGAAAGCCACAATATTTCTCCGATACCCCCTAAAAATACCTGAGTCGATTTTGACCCCTAAAAATATACGACGAGCACCCCTATCAAGTCGAAATGTGAAGACTCCCCCCCCCCCCTCCCTCCCCCTCGAGCCGCATCCGTGTTTTTATGTCATGTATCTGTGAGATTTTGAGTCCCTCTACATCTTCACTCTACCCACAAATAACAAGGGCACTCATTCTGAATCCAGGTACAGGATCCTCCAGGAAGCCTTCGTTCGGACCGCCTCGCCTTTATTAGACTTCTCTATTTACTATAGTTCTATATTGTATAAATAGCTTCACGCTTTGGAATGTTTTTCAATCTTTAAGTACACTGGTTCTTGTGGTTTCAGCTGAGTAAAGGACTTCAAGACTAGTGGTGTGGAGTTGCTTGACAATCGAAATCGATAACCAGCTTCCATGACTCGAACCAGTACGATTTTCATGACCATATTGGCGAACCTCATCCCTACACACTGACGGGGGCCGCATCCAAACGGTAGGTACGTGAAGGGGTGTCTCTTGGCTTCTTCTTGTGGGAGAAGCGCTCGGGGTCAAAGGTGAAGGGGTCAGGCCAGACCTCCGGGTCATGGTGGATGGAATAGGCTGGGATGTGGACATGCACGCCTTTTTTGAAGTAGACACCCTTGATGATGCAGTCCTCGTTACACTGCCTCATATGACGATGGCCTGCGGTATGGATAACAAGGTATAATTGATACAATCTACTGGATGGATCTAGTGCTTTTACTAGGGATCCCCCACCACCCCTTCCACTTGCTACTTGTTATATACTACACGGGGCCAGGTTATTTCAGAGGTACTGTAGTTAATTTTTTTGTGATCTTCGAGAGTGAGAATTGCTCTTCCATAATATATTGTGCAATCTTTTAATATCATCATCATTTTACGGGTACACAATGCATGGACCAGTTCCTCAGAAAACCTGTTCCTCGCTCCCTTTCGGTGCTGGCTGGAAAAATGAAAAAAGGAATCTCTTGAAAGGAAACGTTTTGTATCGTAAATTTGCTGGCAAAATATTTCAGGTCTACTGCTAAATTCTATTCTAATTTAGGAACTTTTTTGGAAATTCTTACTCGTTAAATGGAAATTACCTTGTAATTTCTGGCGTTTCGAGATTATTTTCGTATTTTGACTTGTGCTGGCTGGGAAAGTTATACGTCCTTCTTCACGCTGGCAAATGTTTCAATCTACCTTGCAAAATGTAACAGGTAAACGTTGCCAGCAGTTCCGAAAATGCCTGTATCTTTGCTCTGCATGCTCAGAAATGACGAAATTTACCACTTCAACGCATTGTATCGGGGTAGGGGCGGTTGTTCGTTTTGTTTCCCAATACGTAAAGTAAATTCTCATGCCTCCATGGTAGAGGGCAAAGTTACCTGGAGGACACATGCGTAGCACTTCTTTGAGGACCCAGTCAAGAAAGCCCACTTGATGGATAAACTCGTAAAGTGATGCACCTTCTTCACATGCTTCTCGAGCTTTTTCGATTTCTCTCGCCAACTTTTCTTGGACATGCTCATTAGTGGCCAGAAAATAGCTGGCACATGAGTGTGCCGGAGGTGGTTTCATAGCCGGCTGCCAGGAAACTTAAACAGGCTGCCCTCATCTCATCCTCATTCAGTTTGCTCTCGCCGTCCACAATCGTCTTGTTAGCATCAAGCATCAACTGCACGGCATCACACCTACCAGAAAAGCCTTGTTTCTGTCGCTGCTGTATGATGCTCCTGTGAGGAAAGGAGTTGGGTGTTTGTCCACGATCAAGTCTGCACTTGCCTTCTTACAAGCGTAACTACAAGTACTCAAAAGATATATAATTGTGTAGCAAGAGCGTTCCCGTAGAGGTTCAGAGCAAAGAAACCCTAAGGGGCCGACCATTTGACTTCTACCTAGGCGTGCTACCTAGGCTAGCCGATATACAAGGGCGGGGATGGTTTAGCCCTGGTGAGATTAGGGAAACGCGAGATTTTATTCCTTTCATAGCGAGGGAACATACGTAGATATAATAAGTAGTGCCATTGATTTATCAACGTAACATTCAGAGAAAATCATTTAAAACAGTATTGGAACGCCATCAATGTGGAAAGTGCTGATTACAAGGTCTACTTTATCTAGCAACTCACCATCCTAAATTCATGAAGAAACCAGCGTTTCCAACGACGTTAACGTACTTGGATATGAAGTTGGCCAATGGAAAGATTCCAATCATAACGATAGCAAAAGGACGATTGAATATGGTTTTGGCTCTCTCTAGGAGAGTGCGGTCTTTGCTGGTTTGCAGGTCAGCGGTATCCACCCCAAATGCTGACGATAAGATAACGTCGAGGATGCAGAGGCTGAACAGATCGGTAATTTCGACGGTTTCACCTGCAAGAAGGTGGATCTTTAAACCGTATACTTCTGCACAGCGGTTTTCAAAACATTGAGTTGGGTTTTTCAATTTTGTTTTTCTGTTTCGCCAGTCCTACTGTACCCTATTAAAAAACTGCCGTGATTCTACGCTTTGTTTTGTATTTCCGATTGTGCAGCGAGAAACCCAACGAATTGATTGACCCATGTTGACTACGCGTTATTTGCTTTCATTTATTAATAATCCACAATGTTGTTTTATGCCAAATATAAAATTTTGCAGTTTGAAAGTTGGAAAAAATTAATTCCTGCATGAAGAACATATTCGGTTTTTTCCGTCGAATGTAATAACCCTGTGTTCACTGTATCACATGTAATTTGGTCATGCGAGTCACGGAACACACGTTGCATGCCTAAAGTCAAAAAGTTATCTAGACATTACTCAAGCATGTGGTCTGAGTGGTGCATAGGAGGATCCTCTGTTTACCGTCTGAACTAATTTGCATAAGCAGGGTCTAGTTTTTAAAAATTTGAGAGAGCTCGAAAATAATCAGCACTGAATATCAATATAGCAGACAACAAATAATGCCTCCTCAGAAAATGTAAAGGTTATACATTCAGTTGTAACGGCGCAGTTAAATGTTCATTTACAGCAATCCACTCAATTTTAAAAAAACCCAGCGTAGAGCCTCCAAAACTCTATTAATACGTTCTTGGAAGTAGTAGTTATTTGATGATATCGAGCCTTTGTATTACTTTGAATTTCTTGGATGGCAAGAGGCTCATTAGCCCACATGTTTTCTGTAAATTGAAATTGCAATGCGCTCATAATTTGAATGACGAACGTCAAACTTTCTAATTACGCTTCATTCGCCAGGCGCTATTAAAATTCAGAACATTCCTTTTTTTGCATCCTCGCGCGCCAGGCTTCTCCTCTCACCTCACTGGTATGGGAGGCGAGGGAGGACCTAGGCGCGCGAGGATGTCCTTTTTGAGAGCTTCCGTTAGGCTTGCTGATTTTCACTATTGCTTTAAATATGGAAACATTGACGTCACAAGATATCTGCCTATAAGGCTGCTCCAGCTTTATGTTGCGACAACAGTAATCTTTCAGAAAGTTTCTACGTTTTAGCGAAGCGCACTGCAAGCGGAGCACATAAGGAAAAGTGGTATCAGACATATAACCATAAGTCGATTTCGAGTGGCTTGAGACATTTTTGACTTCATTTCACGTGACTTTGACATGAGATACCTATCAACCTAAGGACAACTTTTTCCAAGTTTGGTCGCTATATATTGGAGCTTTCTTTCCGGATACATGATTTGTTCCTTATCATTCCTGAATAAAACTTATACCGACTGTCATTCCGTCCGCCACAGGTATCCCAATTTTAGTCGCGAACGTGCTCCCGTAAAATAAATATCGATTTCTCTGAAAGGCAAAATGTTCAGAGGACCAAACTTGGGGATATTTATATATGTGATAAGGAGAGTGCTATGACATGGACACGTGACGTGACGTCACCGATGACGTCGTCATTCAAGGGCGTTCGTGAAATCATAGAAAAAATATATCTCAGGAAGGAAAGGTGGCCTAAGAAAACCAAACTTCGATGGGTGCACTAACATGGTCAAGTGCTGTGACGTCATCGATGACGTCATTACTGCCTTCGTGCAAACAGAAAAGTTAATATCTAAGCAAGGAAAGGTGGTAGAGACAACCAACCTTCGACAAAGGTGTTTAGGAACAACAACATGGTCACGTGATCTGACGTCACTAATGACGTTATCAAATCTCATTAGGAGGTCCACTTTTAGGCATTGCCGAAATATATATTAAGAAAGGGGTTCCTTTTTCTCAATTCAGTCTAATAAAGGGGTACCTTTTTCATAATAGTTTACTATATAAAAGGGTTAAGGGGTCCAGAGTCTGAGCGAAGGTACAAAATTACCCCTCCCCCCAACGAAATTGGGGTCGAGTAGTTCTGGTTATTTCATGGTTTCTATAAAATAACTATTGACTCAGAGAAAACTCATAGCTATACAAAGCCTACCTGTGTCTGAAAACCGTTTCAATTTGGACTTCAGTCTGGCTGTTACTTCGTCGATAACGTCTGCAATCCCTTTAAGCCGAGATGCCGTGAAAGTCGGTGCGATGACCTTTCTAACTCGCTTCCACTTATCATAATTCGCTACAAACATTTCCGAATCAATCGGTGGCGGCAACTTGATCGGCAGACCTCGATCCCTAAACTTCAGGAAATCTTTCACCATGATTTGCTTGATCATGTCGGTATCTAGGACACATATTGTAGGGATTTTCCCCACCGAGTGCATCTTGTAAACTTTGCCATATTTCTTGGAGTAGTCGTACTGTAAGAGATGAGTTCCTCCATAACGTTTGACTTCACGGAAATGCCTTATAGCACTGAAAGGGAACGGCAGAGGCCTCGGCCCAGGCAGTGGGAGGTCAACAGGCAATGCAAAGTAGAGGTAAAGTGGAAGGAACAGCAACAGAAAAGCTCCAAACAACACCCAAGGATGTGAAATCTCCACCCCCAACTCCATTGCGGCCATGACTGTAGCATAGTTGCATAGGGTCAATTAGCCATGGCTAGATTGACAACTTGTCACGCGCTCAACAGTTGTAGTCGAGTGTCACGGTGTAGTGGGCGACTGTTGTCTTTGAGGATGTCTTACGTGCTGATGCATGTTCATCAAAGTGGCAACAAAAAATGTCACTCGTCGGAAACATTGAGCTTGCTCGTCGGATGACATGGACGACAAGAAACTTGAAAGAAACTTGAAAGCTGTGATTAGAAGGTCGGGAAGACTCATTAACGTGATTAAGGCTGGTTCTAACTGGAACGCAAGCGCAAGGTAACTGTGCGAATCAAAGCGACGCAAGCCCAAGTCTAAAATCAACATATTGGTTAGTTGCCGTGCTTGCGTTCACTTGCTTCACACTAGACGTAAGCACAAGCGCAAGGAAATGGTCTCGATTTCCTCGCGCTTGCGTTCTAGTGTAATCCACATAATCCACATATGTATGAGTTAGATATCCTTGCGCTTGAGCCTGCGTCTGCGCTTGCGTTCCAGTGAGAACCAGCCCTTAAAGCTTACCAATGACCCTTTCAAGTATGTCTGATTGTGACACAATATCAAGTCTATTTTATTACGGTAACTTTCTTTGAAAAATGCCATATAACAAACATCGTACTAGTATCATCCCAGTAGTGGACTATTGCCAGTGCTGCATTCTGATTGGCTACGCTACTAGGGAACTATTATCAATAGACCTCTAGTAGCGAAAGCGCCTTTTTTTGAACATGAAAACAATGGCTGCCGCTTCTCGTTTTGTCGAAGTTTCTGGTGATTTTTTAACACAATTTTTCACTTTTTTTGTCCAACTAGTTGGGTGACACTAAAACAATTAGACCTCTCGCCCTCAAGGGCCACGGGTCAATAGCCCATTCCGCCTGCGGCCTCATGGGCTATTGGCCCGTAGCCCTTTCGGGCTCGAGGTTAAGTAGTCTCGCTGCTCAGGCTTGGTCCCTAAAGCAGAAAGTTCAGCCCTTGGTCTGGAATTTTCCTTACTGTCCTCGCCCTCGGGTATTAAGTAGTTAAAATATGATTCTGAGATTCATGCAACTCGTCTGGTTTGGTAAATGAATGCTGCGAGAAACAGCAACAGGGGATTGAGCAAAAATGGCGCCATCAGGTGATTCCACTGAGACTCAACTTGGCTCGGCCGATGCAATGCAGCGAATTGAAAAACATTTCCAATTATATATATCGGATGTACTACCCATGAAAATTGCAGATGGTCTACGTCCAAAGGGCTCTCGATGTCGATTGGCGCACCTTTATGGGCTCTCAAAGACGCACAAAGAACAACTGAGCATGCGCCCAATTCTCTCGGCTACAAGTATAGACTGCGGTCAAGTTAGAAATCTATCGATATTCCTTTATTTATTTTGTGATATTTTTACTTGAGGTTACAATATTTCCTATCCATTACCAGCAATGCGAGACTTTTCGCGCCTGCGATTATTAAGGTCAGCCAACGCACTGAGCATGCTCATAAGTGCCATCTAATATGGCGAAAAGAGGGGGGAGGGGTGGTAGCATTAAATAAAGCTGTATTTCAGAGATGTTTGAGGGCAGATATATATTTTTGCATTATATTATTTACCACAACGCTGCAGTTTAACTTTACATTAAAAGAAAACAGGCATTCAAGATGCGAATGATAGTGTACGAGGCTCAGCGAGGGTAAAATGATGGCTGACTACGTCGAGTGAGACAACTATAAGGGGACTTATTCGGTAAACTATCGTAAATCATACATCAAGAACCTGCCCAGGGAAGGCCTGGTTATCAGTGAAAAACATGGCGATCACAGAGGGAGATTGTACGGCCGTAGCAGTTATTTTGAGCTAGAAAACGACTTCAAGCCGATGTCTTCTTCTTCAAATCTCGCGTGGATTATAAGCAAAAAGTGTGCTGTGTTCAAAGAAAATTGGCGGAGTTTTGGGGGCGTTCTAAAGGCCGATTTCTAGCTCATTTTGATGTGCAACAACAGGGCTCAATTTTTGAGAGGTCGGCACCTGGGATTCGAGTACGGACAGTACCGTGAAGTTTATCAGGATGCGAAGGAAAATGGCCTACGGACGGATTTTACTGTAAAACATAAGGGACAGACAGCCGTTAGGACAGCGTTTGCTAAAATAAATTTGGCGCTTCGTAAGTAAAGTTTGAAGCTCTTTAACATGTATCGAAATGTTCTATAGTGTTCATTCTTTTGATCTAGGGGTCGGCAAGTTGTCCACGAATTACAGTTCTCTTTTTATTTCAGATTTTAAACTTTTCTCCATACAATCCCTATAAGACCGGCGGCCATTTTTTTAGGGCCTGCAAGGCCTGCATAATTAGCTCGGCGGCCATTTTGTCTCAGATTGCTGGTAATGTACGCCGCCTCCTGCTTTTTCACGGAAAGTCTGCTTTGTTGCTTAGTGATTATGTTACATGTGTCATTCATGAGTTGCTTCAAGCTCTCTGATATGGAGTGTAGTCCTGTTGGTTTCATAGATTTAAGTGAATTGGGGCAAGTGGTTTGGATGCACAATGACAAAATGGTTAAAAATGTGGATCTCACTTGTTCGTAAGTGCAAAGTTCAATCTGAGGATGCCAAATCATGTTTCACTGTTTATTATTACGTTTATTGGATAACCCTGCAAATTGGTTCGGTCATTAGAACATCATCAAATCTGGCACCAAGAGTTTTCGGGGTTTTTCTTTGGTTATCTATGATGTTTTGTTCTGCCATTTGTTTCATCCACTGGCCCTTTATATTTACTAAATTATTAATGAGATTTTTGTAAAGCACTGGCGCAGAAAGCATTCACTATTGTCGTGGGACGATGGTTTGGGATGAACGAGTTATACTCAGGGGACTAAAATGGCGTTGTCGTTCGCACGGCCAAAAGGGTCTGGAAACTAGATTATGGCTGCGCCCGCGATCTCTTACCACAGGAAACCCATCAAGACTCAGAATGGTCTTGACAAGTAATAGACTAGGCTATAGCCAAATAGACTAGACTAACTTTCGGAAAATCGTACTTCATGAGGCATTTTTTAGTAAAAGCTGGCAACAAGTGCCATCTTATGCAAAATTTTACGCTGAATCCGAATTTTTTTGTTGCCAACGCAGATTTTGCATTTTAAGAGGTGAAATGACGTCATGATTGACAGCTGTCACACAACCTCTACAACGAATTTTTCGCCGATTTTTCTTTTCAAATTTTAATGGCCAGTGAAATTCAAATGTATAAGTGGCAATGTGATATTCAAAAAAATGTATCTATATTATGGGATAGGGTGATTGATGGGCGTAGAACGTCATCCAAAATGGCGGATCCAAGATGGCCGCCGTGCCGCCATTTTGGATATCTGTTGATTGTTTGAGGCCATCACGTTCAAAGGCTAAACTTTAAAAAGATAAAAGACAAAACTTAAGCGATTTTGCAATACATAAAAAGTAGCAACTGACGATTATGGTGGAAAGGGAATAATATATAGGCAAATATATGATTGTTGCTTAGTGAATTTATTAGGTAGGAAGCGCAATCCACAAAATAGGAAGTTAGTCGTCCCAGTACTGTAAAAGTTCTCTATATGACTATTGATTTCAAAGCCTATCACTGAGTCAAATACATCTTCGACTATTGTTTTTAAGTGCATGCAGAATATTCCTCTTACACAAACAGGAATAATAATGATAAGAAAAAAAGCAGTGATAAAGGGGGAAATCATAGGCGTTGCTCCAGCCTTTTCCGAATTTTTTTTTATAGCCTGGTGGTAGCAACTTTGAACTTATAAGCAAAAGAAGGGAATGTAAGACTTTAATTGGTCCTCGGAGTAGCTTTCCTCTCTATGCTTGAAAGCCCTTTCCTATTCCAACCCCTTTCTTTTCTGAGGTTTCCTTTGAGGTTTTCTGTGGTCCTGAGGTTTCTGCTATTTTTCGATTGCATGATCGTTGCATGATCGTTGTGAACGAACTTTTGATATAAGGACTTCAAAGGCACAGTTTTGTTGCCGGACTAAGGATGATATTCATCGAAAAATGGTGATATCGTTTAGATCGTAAAATCAAGCGGCGGTGAATCTGATTCACCTTTTCATATTGATTTGCCTTTTATACATTTAGTATGGCTTCATTCGACCAGCAGCACTTCATTTCATACTGTGACACCTTGAATTCATTGTCAGGTATTTATTTCCATGTCTTTTTTGACTACCACACTGATAGTTTCTAAAAATCAAATTTGACGATATGGCGGCCATCTTGGATCCGCCATTTTGAATATCACAGCAGCGCCATATCCGAATAATACGACTATTTTTCGTATAGAACATTCTAAACTATCCTGTTCAAGTTAAATATTCGTTCGAATTTGAAATATAGAGACAAAACTATTTTAAGGGTTTCGCGAACAGCTGTCAATCATGATGACGTCATTTTCACCCATTAAAATGCAAAATCAGGGATGGCAACAAGAAAATTCGGATTCAGCGTGAAAAATTACATAAGAAAACTCTTGTTGCCAGCTTTTACTAAAAAATGCCTCATGCGCCTTAAATATTGCAATTTTCTGATATTTCGTCTAGTCTAAAAGGGCCTCCAAATCTTCTTATATTAGTATTTAATTCAAGATAGTATGTACGTCACTGATTATCAGTTTTAACTTTGTGCATTGACTGCAGAAAGAGTACAATATGTAATGTTTACAAAACGAGCTGGAGTGTTTTATCAGCAGATAGAAACACGAGGCGAAGCCGAGTGATTCTATCTGCTGATAAAACACGAAAGCGAGTTTTGTAAACTACTTCTAAAACGGTTGCCAGTAATAATTCATAATTCCAAGCTAGTTAAAAAAAGGGAAATACATTTGTGAGAACTACTTCATTGAAATCGAGAATAAGAAATCTGATATAGACTGGCTTCAAGTTGCATTGTTTAGCTATATTGAAATGGCAAACAAAAGATCGACAACGAGAGCTTTTCATTACGAATAGTGTATTTAGAGAGGCGTTCCGAATAATTGACATATCTTCTGTGTTGGGACAAAAGGTCTGTTCATAATTAAATGACTTTCAAAAGAGAAGAACTCCCTTTGGAATAGCTGTCACTTTTTTACCTATAATTATGATGAGCAAAGAAATGCCGTTCAAATGTCATAGAAAAGAAATGAATGTATTAGCGATACCTATAATAATGGTAGGGCTTTCTGATTGGCTTTTGTAAAGAAAGTGCTATGTCATTAGTTTTTGGGGCAGTGTTTCCCATTTTTTTTTTTAATTTTATGATTCAAATTTCTTTGACGAAATTTTCTTTGTCATGCGCGTAATGCATCATATGCAATTTGCCCATTCATTCTCGGTTAACAAAGCAGTGCGGTTCGTACGGACTCGCCAAGTAGAGTAACTTGGACGGGTGAGTTAAATTCGTTTATCTGTGCATGATTTTGAGCCCAATTCAACTCAAGTATTGCCAAATAATTGTCAAAGATGTCCGTTTTGGCTCGTTTCGCGAAATGTTCACAGAAGGGTGGTCGGCACTGCCCGAGTCGTTGTGGGATGTTTAAATCATGGCCACCGAAAATTAATAAATGTGATAAATGAACTATCGTTTTACAAAATGCACGTATTCATTTCTAACATGCGTTCTTTTTTTCGTAGGTTACGGGAAAAGGTGGAAATCATGACCACAGAGCGTTTGTAAGAGATGGGGTCTCCATGAATATTATCGGGGAAACATGCTGTTCTGGTGAGTTGTCCTATCATTACTGATGCTCAGTGAGCCAAACTTGATAGAGAACTGTACTCACTGAACTGGATCTGATATAGAACTCTGACGTCACCGGAGTTCTATATCGTTTCTGGCTGATTGAGCACCATTATGATATGGCAACCATTCAGAACAGCTGTTCCCTGAAAATATTCATGGATTCCCCAAAATGCTAATTTCTATCGGGGTATACAAACGGCCTTCATGGTCCTGATTTCCATTGTGTTTGCCTGATTGACTATTCATGAGTTTTAGAAAGTATTATACTTGAAGTGGCTCACCACTACGGGTTCGCCATTGCGGCGCTTTGATTCGATTCTTGTGTCACTCACGATTTGCTAATCAACGGTTTTGTGACAATATACTAAAGTGAAACAGTGGTCTCCTTCTTAGTTTACTAAGGGGCTTGGTTTACATTGAAATTCTGAAAAGAAGCCGCTCACTGTTTCGTAGGAGAAAATCATTGAAAGACTGCTTTCAATAATTGATGAGGCCCTGGCTTCTGCAAGGGTGTCAGCCAGACAGCTTGGCCGGGATTAATTATATACGGGATTAATTATTTCTCTAGTTATATCATGCTCTTGTGTTTGGTAATTGTAAATTGATGACAAAATTACTGCATCGTAAAATTGAGACTAAAAGTAATTGGGCGTCAATTCTTGTTTTGGACGAGGAATGTATATATGTTTCATTTTTAGCGTGATAATATACAATTGTGTATTCTGATGCCAGCAACACTGGTTCCGCTGCCTATATCACAATGAATGACACACTGTGTCTTACAAAATGAAGTTGGAATGGTTTAAAGCTCCACTTGGAGAGAACTGACATGTATCGCACTATGCCCTTTATATTTTGAAACAATTGTTTTTTCAGAAATAATGTGGTTAACTGGTTCACTGATAATGAAGAAGTTTGAAATCATTGTTCAGTCAGGAAGCGCAAAGGTACATTGCATAAGTTGGCCCTAAAAATTTCCAATTTTTGCATGTGAAAACGAACTTGATACTTCTTCTTTTACAATGGATACACTATGAGAATTGAATGAAAGAGCTGATTATCTGTTTATGATAATAGATTATGAAGACTAGATAGTCACAGATTTGTACTTTAAAGCTGTCGCATCCCGCTGGGGCCATTGCACTGCCGACTGTGTTCCGAATGTGGAGAACAACAAGGTTCCTATATATAGTCTGTATAGTTCCAAACTTTTACAACCCTGATTGTCTTGCAATGAATTCATTGTTTTTCAGTTGGGAGGAAGAGATGCTGTCTAGCTCCTCCCATTTAGTTTCCTAGAGTTATCAATAATTTCTGTGCGAGCCGATGGAAGGCTAGCTGTCCTAGTGGTTTCCTGTATCCTGCTCAATTGTTTTTTGGCCATTTCCGATACATTATGATCGCATAGTCAAATTTATCATTGATTTTCTCTATGATGGGAATGGAAGAGATGTTTTGAGCAAGGTGCAAACAAGCACAGTCTATTTGGTTCTCAGAATGTCAAAGCTTCTGTCAATTTTCTTCTCGTGAATTCAAAATTCAAAATGTAAAATAGAAATTTAGAGAATTTTGCAAAAAAAAAATGGAAGTTGTTCTACTTATTCATATCTTGGACATTTGAGAACTTGGCATTTTGACTAATACCTAATGGAATTGGTGCGCATGAATTATTAGCTGTCAATGTTAGATTATTTCATGCACAGGATTCAATATGAGTTGAGATGATCATATGCTTTTGCCGTAAATGTGGTGGGAGTGATTTGCTCGCCACTGGGCTCAGTAAAGATTAACATTATTATCGTGTTATTTCTCTTTCATTACAGGGAATGCTGCATGGGAGCCTGGTAGCTTCTGGAGATTTGTTACCAGACGCTAGCGAATTTTTCTTCGCATATCCCATAACTCTCTGCGCGCCCTGTAAAACTATCCCACAACTCCCTGCGCGCCCTGCTAAAACTATCCCACAAGTCTTTGCGCGCCCTAAAAAAACGGAAAACGTCTGGGTACGAGACTGCCGCATTTATCAATCTTGTTATGAATTGATGTACATGGTGAAATAACTGTTGTTTCGAGTTTTAATAGAGAAGAGACGTCCCCAGGTATGCATTTTCCGTATGCATTTTTCTTTAGACTTGCCGGCAAGAAAACTGGCCGCCATTTTGTTTTTCTGAGCTAATCCCCACTAAAGCCCCACATCCCTTGGTGAGGGATAGCAAAATGAGCTAATGCCCCACCTACACGGGACAAAGATAGCCACTAAAAAGGATCTAAATCCCCACCAAAGCCCCACATATACCGGGGGGGGGGGGGGTCGGGGTTTACTTTGAGTGGTGCATTACGGCAGCCGCCTACTTTCAAAACTTAGCCTGCTACTTCAAAACTTATTGAAACCCCTGGTATTTTGATCATGTTTGATAAGATTCTCGATTTTGAGGGGACAATTTGGGTCTGAACTTCAAGCCTCTGGTCACTCGTTACAATGTAAGGGGTAATTTACTACTCTAGGTACAGATGTAGCCTCCTCTGCAGGCGTCTCGTTGTGTTTTTAACACCTTTCGAACCTACTTCGACGCGCTTGGTTGGACTTCCTGTGGTGTGATCGTGAAAGGGCCGTGAGGGACTCCGCTCTGCCAAAAACGCCAACGAAAGCGAACGAAGCCGATGCAAAACGATGCCAAGCACATGGAAATCACAATGAGATAAGGCTAGTACTGATGCTACATTAGTGTTTGAACTCACTAGTTCAAAGTCGGTCGTTCCCAAGCCCTTCGTCCATGTTTGGCATTTGGCATAATGCCTTTTGGCATCGTATCATCAGATCAATTGTCTTCTTTAAACATTTATTGAATTCAGTTTTCGCATGGACATCGTGAATTAGCAAATCCTGTTTCGTGCCTGTGTTTCGGCTTCGTCCGGCAGGTCATAACACAGGTGACCCAGGACAATTGTTTGTGTACTACTAAGTATTATAGGGTTTATATGGGATTGTAGTAAGGGATGTTTGGACCTGGAAATTTATAGGAAATTCTCAATTCGCCCCCCATACATAGTAAACGTTTACTATGTATAGGGGCGAGGGAAGATGAATCCGTGAAACTTCATATGAGCATCAAGGACAACCACAACTAACCACATGGTAAGTTAACTTTTATTGAGAATTTCCTAAATTTCCAGGTCCAAACATCCCTTAATCCCTTACAATCCCCATATAAACCCTATAATACTTCAATTTTGTAGTACACAAACAATTGTCCTGGGTCACCTGTGATCATAAACACAGGCTTTAGTTTTGCTAACTCACGATACGCTTAACCTCATATGATATCTTATTTTCTCCTGGACACGTTTTGAGGCGTACTCATCTCAATAATCTTCAGGAAAACTTCAGGAAAAAAAAGCTTTGCCACTTGAATAAGCTTCTCTAAACAAGTGAAACTAAAAATAACTTCATTCACTTTCCAATACACTGTGGCAAACGTACATCTTGGGAGATGGACGTTCCCATGATAACGGGCTCCTGGTGTCACATAAAAAGATATAAACACTGGGTTACATACAATCAATCATTCCTGATTTTATTTAAACAACTCCCTTATAGAACAGTGGCACCCAACAAGACTAGTGGTAAAATAACTAAAACTGCCATTATAATTAAGTCATTGGTGAGTATACAGATGACTTTTATATTGGGTATTTTTAATTCAAACTTACAAAATTTTGCATCTGTTCGGATTTCGTGGCTGAAAGTTATGGGATGCAAAAATTGATATCGGCAAGTCTTTCGAAAATGTCAGGGGAAAAAGCCTCTATCCGACAATTCTTGTTGACCTTTTTAACGGCAAAAATACTACTCAAATTTCATCTTTTCTGCAATAGTTGAAACATCCAGGAATCTTATAATCTACAAACGAAAATTAAAGCTTCAAATTCTGAAGCGAAAATTTCAGCTCGCGTAGCGCCAACCGAACAGAAAATTATCTTTGGGTGCCCTTGATAGAGCCTTGATCTTTCTAAAATGGGCCCTGCCAAGCGAAAATAGACCTTATAGGGTATTTTGTTAAATTACTATTTTGAAGAGTATTTTGTAGATAATTTATGTATAGCCTGTGACAGACGCTCCTCCCCCCTCCCCCTCGGCCAAGAGAGACATTGTTTGCGAGGGGAGGAAGGTCTGTCACAGGCTAATTTATGTATCAAAGCATTCAGATATTTGGATATCAAATGTTCAATTTTATAAAGGTTTGTATTGGGAATTCTGAACTTTTCGCATTTTTCACGAAAGCACGAAATTCTGTATATATAAAGGCCCTTTTTGCTTGGTGGGGCTGAAATATTAAATGACATACATTCTTGTTTAAATGGTGATCAGACAAACATATATGAAAAAAACAAATTGATTCTTGTCATTAGAGTCCATGTTATCCTAGCCCCAAGTTTAATTCATTCCAGACCTGACATAGTGTTTTCTTATGGGTTAATAATGTTCACCTTCCCTTTGTAAACTGAAGCATTAATCCTGATATCCCTAATCATGGGTGGGAAGACCTTCAAGGGGTTGTGATCCAGGATGGTAAAGTTGGCGAGCTTGCCTTGCTCTATGCTTCCCATCGTGCCCTCTGTACCCAGGATTTTGGCGGCATTCTTGGTGATGGCCAGCATACCTTCATAGACTGAGCAACAGAGGTCATCTCGGTGGACCATCAAGTTAGATGTGATACGGTTGATGGCTGTAGAAGTGAGCAAAGTGCAAGTGAAGTTGTTAAACACAATACTCAATAAGGCAGAGAACATTTCAATCGCCACCACCTACGTTTTTGGAAAGACACAATTTTCTAAACAAAGTGGATTAAAAATCAAGAAAGGGGGAAAATGGGGTGTTGCGTGACATTTTAAATCTTGATCCTAATAAAATGAAAATACCCTATTTGTCGAAACCACATCAAATTTTAGGATTTCACATATTTCGGCGAGCTCTTTTCAAATATGGTATTTTTATTTTGCTAGAATCAAAATTCGAAATGTCACGCAACACCTGCAAACTCCCCATTATGGATGATTTATGGAATCAGTCACTATCATGCTCGTACTATTGGATGATCCGATCAAAGCCCAAAATGGCCGGGATCAGGGCTCCGAGGAGCTGGCGTAAGGCTCATTTACACGACAGGGATTTTTGGCACGGCTCGGATAAAAAGCGGTACGAGTTCCAAATTTAATGGCTCGGCTCGGCTATATCTGCGCGCTGTGTAAATGGCTTTGCCGTACTACATTTTGACATAGCCGGACAGAATTTCATCCGTGCCGGGACTACGTGGCGAGGTAGTCCAAGTACCATTTTCATCCGAGCCGTGCCAAAAATTTCTGTCGTGTAAATGGGGCTTTAGGGTTCAAAAGGCTAGTAGGAGTGGGGATCAATAGTAATGTTCGGTACAAGAACTGTAGTAAGCAAACACGTTTTACAAGAATAGTACGCTGGAATGCAATTAATTTATATTTAAAATGTGTTAGATTTTATTGGCTTATATACCAAATTCAGCATCACTAGAATCGAAAATTACCTTTTCTGAAGATATTTTCGAGTTTTTGGTCATAAACAGGGTATACATTTTCCAGCTCTGTGGTCTTTATAAACATGGTATCAATTTTTCAAAATTTCAAGTTTTATGTCGTGGCAAGGACATTCATTTTCCGATATTTCGTGCTTTTTGTCCGAAACAGGGTAGGAAAATTAGCGATCTTTCTGTCATAAACAGGGTTACATTTTGCGAAACACTTCTCCCCCAAACTCTCTCTTTGGGCCCCTCAGTGGTCTAAACACCAACACAAGAGACAAAGACATGATATCCTACCTGTCCAAGCCAACAAGAGGTTGAGAAGGAGCCATGGTGAAGTCGGAATGGAATGCTGTGGTTATCCCTTGATCAAACAGGTACCTCATCGGCGCGATGGCGTGAGCTCTCTCCTTACCCAGCACGTCATCAGCAGCGTATTTATCGGACAAAGTGTAGAAATAGTAGGAGCAGTCGATGCTATCATACCCAATCTCTTCATCTTTTTAGCTTGGTCTCGATTGAAGAACCCAGCATGTTCTACGGTTGTTTTGTGGTTTTTCTCTTGGGTGCTTGGTCATCAGATCCTCCACAATCTCGAGTAGCTTGTCCATGCCGAGGTCTCCATTGGTGTGGATGTGAATTTGAAAGCCGTTCTTCCAGTAGACCTCCATGGCGGGCGCCAACTCTTCTGGCGGCATTATCCACTCACCCTCGTGCCCATCAAAGTAGCCTGGGGGTTTCATCTGCATCGCCTGGGAATAAAACGCGCCATCAATCAAACACTTGACGTGATCTGTATAGACGTGGAACTGGTCATTGGACATCTCCGCGGACACATCCTTTATCATCTGGATCGCTTTTTGGTGATCTCCTCCGGCGTCGCGTCCAAAGTTTCTTGAGCTGGGAACACTGTAAGTTGAAAAGAAGGCACCCTCCGACTTGAGATACTTGTTGGCAAAAGTCTTCTCCTGGCCCTCGTCAATCATGGGAAACTCTAAATCGCCAATAGTCGTGACTCCGTTCTGATTGACAACTTTCACCATTTCTTGGTAGCCATTCTCCATTAACGGCATAATTTTTTCACCAAAGCTTGTAGTAGCTATCAAAGCATCCAATCCCATTTCGTAGAAATGTCCCTTGTCCCAGTCGACTTGTCCATTCTGCTTTAAAGCATCCAGGTCTTGGTACACAAGGTTTTGCATGGCGAAGCTGTTGAGGTAGGCCTCATGGAAACTACGGTGCCAGACAACCACTGATATTTTGTCAGATTTGCCAGTGTCAATGCCGTCAATCACTGATCGAGACATGTCCCCGTGGAAGTCGGTATGGTAACCCCAGGTTATCAGCAACTCTGTGGGCTTCTGGGAGTACTCGGCGAAGTTGTCGTCGATAAGTTTCCTAAGGCGAGTCTGATATCCCTCTTCGGTTTGAACGCCTTGATACTTGCCAGATGGAAGGTTCCAGTCAAACGGAGTGATGAAGTGCATGCTCAAAATCAAGGCTGCCATGGACGGATGAAGATGGGGATCAATATGGCCTGGCATCATGCATCTACCTTTGAGGTCGATCATTGCGGCTTTGGGGTAGGCGGATTTGGCTCTCGCGAGGGATCCAACAAAGGCTATTTTTCCTCCTTGTTCTACCACGGCTTCAGGAGGGCGTTCCGCTTTCGTCACAGAATCCTCTTTCATTGTAACGATGTCACCATTGTAGTACACCGTTGCAGCCATTTTTACGGTTGAAAGGCAGATCTGAGTCTAGCAAGGCACTTCTACCACCGAAGGACAGTCCCTGAATGGTAATCAGACGATAGCGATATCAGAATAATACGTGCTAAGAATTTGCTACGTGGCTATCGGAGCTTGGCACCGTCAGGGAAAGGTTAACAAAACAATGTGTTATAAAGCCTGCAGGAGGAGCACTTAAAAATATGTTAAAAAACAATAGGACGTAAGGCCTGCAGGGTAAGCTCCTAAGGAATTATTGTCTTGATGAGGCAAAGCAAAATGGGCGTTGGTTAGACCTAGTTTCCCCTAGGTAGAGAAAAAGCCAAGCGTTATAGAATAAAGGGTTAAAATGTAGAAAATGTACAGGCAGACGGGATCAGGACGCAAGGATTAAAATTCGCGTTCTATAACAATAACGGGAATAACAAACGGGTGAATCCTCTAGCAGCCTTTGTGCTTATCATGAGTGTAATTGACGAGGGCATGTTTATTTTGCCCCTGAGGCGCTTATAGATGTTTGAGGCTACGATGACATAGGGCTTGCCACCGTTTGCCCCCAAATAGATATTATTTCTATTCTTTGTCTTGTTTACTATTTTTATGCTATTTTCTTTATGTATACTACTATAATCCAAAGTGATTCAAGAGAAAAGCAGGTTGCAGCTTTGTACAATAAGCTCTTTTGCAGTTGAGCCATGTTCCATTTATATTGCTATGACTATATAGTTAATGAGCCTATGAATAGACCTCTACATTCCCAGGGACGCAAACAAACTTTTTAGTTTACCTGTTTATGAAATTGCATGAGGCTGAAAAGTGGCATATTCGATGTGATTTGACCAAGTTCGTTCTCAAGCAGGTAAAAATATTACTGATCAATCATGTTTCTCTTTTCTGCGTCAAGGTAGTACAACCCCTGTACAACCATGTGACAGTCGGACTACAACAGCCTATTCAACACTGATTCAATTTCAATTCTTTCTGCGTGTCCCAGTACAATCACGTGACGGACTACAAAGGGCCTATTCAATGCTCGAAGGCTGTTTGAGGATACTGTCACGAACGATTTGATATTGCAGCCAGGATAATCCTCATTCTAGCCATAAGCCAGCTGAGCAAACTAGAATTTCGGGATAATCCTTAAGAATAAGAGTTTTTTTAAACGGGCTTTACGGGGGTCTGCTATTTCGGTTCAGAATTGCTTTACTAGAAATTTCCCGAACGAGATCACCAGGGGCCACTCACGAACAAGGGGAAATGACTGTAAAGGCAAATAGAAGCTCATCTCTAAATGCTCTCAAATACTCGTTTTTTGTAAGAACTGTATCAGCATGGGACTCGCTATCCTCAGCAGCAATAAATGCAGACTCGCGACTCTTTTGTCGCGTTTAAGGTAGGTAGCGCTAGCAGATAGCTAGGTACCGCGCCCCTCCAATATCACTGAGTAGTTAACCCCATATTTTTTGACCGGGAATGATCGTCGTATCTTTTAGGGGTTAAAATCACGGGGCCTGGGTCTCTTTTAGGGGTGATCTTAATCTTCAATAAAATTAGGGAGATTGGTATCTTTTAGGGCCGAAATATGTGTCCACATTGTTTTCTCTCATGATGGTGCTTCTAAAAACCGTGTAAGAAAGAGAGATTACTCGATGAGAAGACGATAAATTAGAAACAAACACGGAAATTTCTTGATGGGTATCTTTTACCTGTTACCTGTCTCGTTCGCGCCTACTTTGCACATAAGGCCTCATCTTTTAGGGTATCTTTTAGGGTAAGAAATTATTTGAGCCACGCCATGGCCCGCCATGTTTGGTATCTTTTAGGGGTGAAACTGAAAGTTTCCGACGATCATCCCCGGTCAAAAAATATGGGAGTCCCCCCCCCCCCCCCCCCCCCCCCCCCCGGGAGTTAACCTTAAGGCAATTACTTGAATTAAAGATTAAAGATATTTAAGGGTAGTTTTTCACAATTTAGGCTGATTATGTTGTTGATAGCTTCTTATTTTTAAGAGGTTGTCGCAGCGTAACCATTTATAGAAATTATGTACGTACTACTAATACATACATCTTATTAGACATTTTGATGTACAATATCAACGAAATACCAATTCTAATTTTACTTGAGTAAAATCTAAAATCGAGCATGGAGCACAAGCTAGCCAATTCTAATTTGAGTAAAACAAAAATCGACCATGGAGCACAAGCTAGCAAATACTAATTTGAGTAAAACCTAAAAATCGAGCATGGAGCACAAGCTAGCAAATTCTAATTTGAGTAAAACCTAAAACTCGAGCATGGAGCACAAGCTGAGCAAATTCTAATTTGAGTAAAACCCAAAAATCGAGCATGGAGCACAAGCTAGCAAATACTAATTTGAGTAAAACTAAAAATCGAGCATGGAGCACAAGCTAGCAAATACTAATTTGAGTAAAACTAAAAATCGAGCATGGAGCAAAAGCTAGCAAATACTAATTTGAGTAAAACTAAAAATCGAGCATGGAGCACAAGCTAGCACCGTCAAGTTTTCGCGCGGGACACCCGGTACAGTATTTCATTGGTAATATAATCCGTGTGATGAACCGTGAATGATAAATCGTATCAGTGAAGTGATACTATATCACTTCACTGCAAGAATAAGATGCAATTTTATCTGTATTTTTGTGCTATTTTATCTTACTCTGGGTATATAATCAACAAATTATGGCATGACAAGAGCTTATCGCTTTAGTCACTCGTTTTCGTATCATACCGCTCACTCGCTCGCTCGCGCTATGACACGAAAACTCGTGAATAAAAACGATATCAAGCTCTTGACATACAATTTAATCTTTATTTCTTACACTAAAATCCAGAATTTTGACCATCAAGATTGGAGTGATTTATATTTTTACACTAGCTTCTGCCATGCCATTGTAGCCTCGTTTTCCATAACATTTGGAAAGCTTGTTGGTTAGTTTCAATGTAAGAATGAAACCATATGATTGTCCAAAAAGATCAATAATAAAAGTGCCGAAGACTACTGTACCCATAGGGTACCTATTTTTGTATAAGAACCTATTTGTCTTTGCCACGCTGAGCAGGTTCCTATGTTTTGGGGCTAAAAGCACTAGGTTCTTATATGCGGGCTTTACTGTATTTAAAAATGAACATTTGCCAATGACCCTCGTAATCCTCGAAATCCGTTCGTGCACGGTTGCCAGAGCCAAACGTTATGACCTATTATCAAAATAATAGTAAACTGGATTGAAAAATGATCGCCTGAGTTTGTCCTAGAACAGATTCTCCAACGCAGAGTAGTAACAGATAGCCTGCGGCTGGTGCACCGCTAGCGCTAGGTTGAGCGTCTTTTGACAAGGCGAGAAAATGTCACGGCGATGCCAAAAATTGCGTTGTCAAAACGTACGACCGGTAATCGTATAGTGGGCGTTTTGAACATGTTCAAATTTAAAATTCATTGCAGTTCGAGTGCGATGTTTCTAATATTGCCAAGCAACTGACAAAGGTCGCAGTGCAGTCAAACTGCACGATGCACGACATCGCAGATCGTCACTATGCAAAAGTTTTGCATTGTTATCTTAACACTTATAATTTTTTGTTTCTTCATGGCGTCGGGCTGGGCAGAATAGTCGGAACGTTGCTCTTCCTGTTGTGTGGTAATAGGAAATTTGCACCAAAAAGTGGTTGACTACAATAACTAAATCGCATCCCCAAAGGGGCTCATAAAGAAAAGGACCATATGTTATGGACCTTACAAAGGACTAGGGGGGAGGGAGTTACTAAACACTTCGGTTCCCCTTCCTTGGAATCTTCACTTCACCCGCTACCCTGCAAAATTGCCGGCACCCAGAGGCCCTCTCCCTTGGTTTCTCCCATTAAAATACTAATCCCTTTCCGGAAGTTTCGGTACTCAAAATAGCCCTTCTCATAGTGGATTATTGTTCATATGTGCTTTTTTCTCTGGAATATCATAGCACTAAATGACAGGTGGGCATCTAAACCTCGTCCCCAGGCGGCTATGAGTCCAGATTCGTATTTATAGGAATCCTTTAATTGTTTACAATTTGAGTTCACGGGTTAGCATAAGCAATGTTAAGAATCAAACCGTTCGAGGGAGCTATAAAATGATGAGTTCTGAATATCGATAGAGGGCTGTAAATGAAACATTATTGAAAATTTTCAAGCTGATATCTCGAATTCTAAGCGCGCGGTGCAGCGTTCAATTTCGAGGAATGTGAGCTAATGAGCCCCAATGATTTCATACAATTTTGAAAACCTTCATCTAGCCTGAAAAATGATATGGAAACAGGTCAAAACTTTATAAGAATAAAAAGAATGAACTTACTATTTGGAGCTTTTCGTTGCATTGTCAAAGCTAGATGTATAGCGTTTTAAAATTTCGTGAATGTAAAGCAATGACGTGGCGCACAATGGATTAGGTAACAGTTCTGTAACGCAAGACGTACAAACAAAAATAAACACAAGTAACGACTGTGTTACACGACACTGGGTTTTGAGCTGTCTGTTAGACTCCGCACCGAAGCACAGGAAAATGGCGCAAAATTTATACTCAATTGTATAAGGGAACAAGCATGAAATTTGTCAGACAGATAGAGTTTGATGAGCTGAACATTTCTAGAGGTGGAGCCACGCCCTAAAATGGATACTTCCAGTTTAAAATAGCCATGGAATTAATTATCGTAAAAATTTGTTAAAACTACAGTTAACGTTTACAAAAAGCCGTGAAACTATACTCACACCGAATCACGCCCTTTGAGAGAACTTCCAGAGATGGTAGTGCTTTATCGAATTATAAGTTAACTGAAGAAGGACAAATAAAGGTCCGAAACGTTGGCACTAATTTTGCGTTTCTGTTTTGGTTTTTCCTTCTCTTACATCGAATTATAAGTAGAATGCCCACAGAGAAGCGATATATGGTTAGACTATTTTGAAATTTGGTGCATTATAGAATGTATTTACAAATGCAAGTAGCTTGAGAGCTGGAGCCCCCAAATGGATACTTCCAGTTTTGCAGCCATGGAATTTATGTTTAAAGTGCGATTTCCGAACGTTCGATTTTGTTCGATTGAGAAGATTTTGCTGTTCGATTGCCGAAAAAGTCGAAATTTAATCGAACGATTGGCGTTCGATTGAGTTCCATTACCGAACGTTCGATTGATTATGCCGGGTTTAAGCCTCGTTTCCATATAGTCTTATCTGTCGTATCAGTCGACCGTGAAACAATAGAATAATTCCAATTTCCATTGTTCATTGATATAAGACTATATGGAAACCAGGCTTAATATGCCACAGAAATTTCCAATAGCTGGCTCCGATCCACAATTTACTCAGCGTTGCGCACAGATGAGGTCACACTAATTAAAAACTCAGACGGAATATTGTTTGTCTGAGTCTCGTGATCTAATTTTAGAATCTGCGCAAAGCTCACGCGACACCAAACTTTGCAGTAAATTTAACAAAATTATCTGAATAAATTAATTAATAATAGCATATCTTAATGTTGAACATGATCCCCCAGCTTTCAATTTCCTGGAATACGTGCATTCATGATCCACAAACGATTCCTTCATAAAAGTACCCATATTTTGGGTCGGGGACGATCGTCGTATCTTTTAGGGGTTAAATTCACAGGGGTTGGTCTCTTTTAGTGGTGATCGTCATGATCTTCGATAAATTTTAGGGAGATTGGTATCTTTTAGGGCCGAAATATGTGTCCAAATTATTTTGTCTCATGATGGCGCTTTTAAAAGCCATGCAAGAAAGAGAGATTACTAGATGAGAAGATGATAAATTAGAAAGCATTAAAGGCAGCATTTTAGTCAAACACGGAAATTTCATGTTGGGTATCTTTTACTTGTTACCTGTCTCCTTCGCGCCTACTTGGCACATAAGGCCTCATCTTTTAGGGTATCTTTTAGGGCTTTAGGGCATGCCATGTTTGGAAAAGTACACTCCTGCAATTACTTCTAGGTAAAGCGGTGAGACTGACTAGACTAAATGTTGAACCTGTTTGTGCTATTAATTTCGGTTAGCATATTGTAACCACTATCAGGCTAATCACTAATGATGGAAAGAAAGCGCGCGGGATCGATATAAGTACAGTACAGTCATTTGAATAACAAATAGCTCGCGGCTCGCAATTTTCCCGTTGGAGTACTTAGATATTTAAGCAATAAGAAGCAGATTTCCGGAGTTTATAATGTGATAAACGCACGAGGGATGCTGGAAAAACACGAGAAAAGTTTGAAACTCACGAGCCGTAGGCAATCGAGTGAGTTTCAAACGTTTCAAGTGCTTTTCCAGCATCCCAAGTGCGTTCATCACATTATAAACAACAGAAATCCGCTTTTTATTGCTTTTATGAAATAGAATTGCATCTGCCGCGCGTTTATAATGTGAGAAAGCACAGCTCTCAACCAACGAGAGCGCGCCTACTATCTTTATAAACTATTTATAAGCTATTTTTAAAAACATCTATAATTCCAAAAGTGTTGCTTTGGGACTTGGTCTTTGAAACCATTGCTTGGTGATCACTCAAGCAAAGAATTGCACTTTTTACCCTCGCATCAGCGCCCAAAACCCAAAGCAACTATTAATTAGGTGTATTTTATGTGTCCCTAACGCGTAATGTTTTTGTAGGCGCGTGGTTTTTGCCGAGAGGATCTAAGCATGCACCAGAGAGAAGGAAGGAAAGGAACTTACCTGACTGATGGCGACGAGTGATGAATCCTGATGACCAGCTCCTCCTACTCGCCCAAAATGCCTCTATGCATGACTAGGTATGCAAATCAGATGAGCCTATTTTGCGTCTGATAAAACAGCTAACACGCCCGACTACTTCTCTTCCAGTATCACTCGTAATATATAGATTTAGGCAACGCCTAAAAGCGGACTCCAATCATACACACCCCACTTCTTACTGCATGGTTTATTCTTATAATAAATGTATCCCTTTTGAGAAGCCCAGCTTGGGAATACCCAGCCTGGAATTTCAGTGAAATGATCCACCCTGAATCTATGGTTAAACCTGGAAATTTACGCTTTTATTGCTGATTGATTGATTGAGTTGGAAAAAAAATAGATTCACTCTCCCATCGCGGGCTACACCAGCAACAGAGAGTTGGCAAATATTTTCCCATTTTGCTATTAGTTCAGTCCCTTTTAATTTTCCTTTGCATTCTATTTACCTCTTTAGAGAATCCAGGTCAATTTCTGTGATTATCAATGTATTTTGGGGGGAGTTTTGGGCGTCAAAATGCAACAAGTTTTTGCAGTCCGAACCGAACACCACGGCGCTATGCTGTGTAGGACGAAGCGCGCGCTCAGTGATCCAAGACGGACTGTGATTGGCTGTGTACACGGGTCGACACTAACGCAAGAGCGCATGCGTAAATAAGAGGCGATGGTTTCGTAAACCGCAATCTCGTACCCAGAGCCCGTCATCTTTTGGCCAGCGGCAAGATTCAGGGCTCTGGGGGAATCGACTTTTTTAAAACCCAGATTCTGGGTTTCCGGTTTGATTGTTGTATGAAAGTTCGTTACGTTTTCGACGTACCACGCATGCTCACAATCGGATTCCCCCAGAGCCCTGAATCTTGCCGCTGGCCAAAAGATGACGGGCTCTGGGAACGAGATTGTGTAAACCGCTGAACGTTCCGTTTTGGCTCGGTTGGGTTGCTTTCTCGTTCGACGTTGAATGATACGTATGGGGCTCCACTCCGCGCCTTCGGCGCGGGGAGTTCCGCTATCAACAACATAAAAGCAAGTAGTTTTTTGCTGTCAATAGTAAACAGTAAATATTATTGTCAATAGACATAACAATGTATATCTACAAAATAGCTGCCAAAAGTTTCTCACTTAGTTTTAATAAAAAATACACGATGAGCGCTCGCTCTTACGACTGGCAACAGCCATCGCATTTGTCGCATTTGGACTCACTATCGCAAATCTGATTGGTCGAGAGCAAACAATCAATTCTCAATGTCGTATGAACTTGACGTGCTAAATGAAATATATGCTCATTTAGCATGTCAAGTTCAAAGTCGGTCGTTGCCAAGCCCCACCTCCGTGTCTGCATTTTGAATTTGAACAAAGCCAGTTTGATCTATAAACTCATTTGGCATCATTTCAATTTGTCTTCTTTAAAATGTACAATAGAACAGTTATTGAATTCGGTTTTCGCATGACATCTTGATTTAGCAAAACCATGTGTCTTCAGCCTTCAACTAAGGCAGATATAAACAAGGGCCTCGACTTTGCTCTCTCGTACCCAGAGCCCGTCATCTTTTGGCCAGCGGCAAGATTCAGGGCTCTGGGGGAATCGATTTTTTGAAACCCAGATTGGGGACGAGGTTGGATTCCCCAAGTCCCGAATCTTTCCGCTGGCCAAAAGATGACGGGCTCTGGGTACGAGATTTAGCAGGGGCGCTAGCCAGGGGGGGCCAGGGGGCCGGCCCCCCCCCCCCCCTTTCTCGGAAGTTTTCCCATACATTTACTGTATTTGCTGGAGAAAATTTGAGCATTTTCGTCCCATCATGTTTTCACTAACCGCCCCCCCCCCCCCCCCCTTCAGAAATTCCTGGCTACGCCGCTGGATTGGGTTTTGCTAACTCACGATGTCATGCTCAACCTCATCCAGTAATTGCTTACTGCGGTTTTCATAATTCTGCGAACTCTCGCTAACGATTTCCAACCGTCAAACCGCCTTCTGGCTTCCGTCAATCAAACTCCCGGAGTCTTTTCGTCGTTACTCTGTGCTTTTTTATTGGCCAGCACGTAACGTTGCTGTCGCGACAGGAACCATTTAGCACTGCTTAGGCGCTGGCCAATCAAAAAGCACAAAGAGTAACGACGAAAAGACTCGGGAGTTTGATTGACGGAAGCCAGAAGGCGGTTTTACGGTTGGAAATCAATAGCGAGAGTTCGCAGAATTACGAAAACCGCAGTAATATAGCTAACCTTGCTTTGGCCCTATATAGCTACCTATCTACCTCCCTATAGCTACTCAACTGTAGCTGTGTCAACAACGAACTTAATTATGCACATGACAATGAGTCGAAACATTGGATTTGTTTCATTAACAGCTCAGGGCCATTCCATTTTATATCCACACCCCCCGGGTTGGTGACATCGTCAAGAATTAACCTCTAAGAAATAAATTCTGCCGGAGGACCCCCAGAATTTTGCCTTTTTTCAATTAACCCCTAAGAAAAAATGGCATATGCAACTAAAATTTACCGGTTGATGACAAATTTCCGTATTTTTTCAGAAAATGGTAAAACAACCCCTCAGAATTTTTTCTGGGAAACCCCTCAGAAAATGTCATCAACCGGGGGTGTGTGGACAAAAAATGGAATGGCCCTCAATGAACCGTGGAATAGTATTACGCAGGAAAAAATTAACTCGAGATAGGTCAGAATAAGTTCGAACTAGGATCAAAGATGGGAAACGAAGACGTTGAACCGTGATTTTAAGTCATTTTTATTCTCTGTAAAAAATATATTCGAAATATAGAGTTTAGCAAACAAAGATAAGACATTTCTACTCGACTAAGCAGTTTTGATCGCTTCACCCGGCAGCCTCGTACACGAGTGGCGGAATCTCTACTCTTATAGCATGCAGAACATTGAGGTCATCAGCAATCCAGAAACATCTGTTTTCGGATTTTGTAACCACCCCTAGAATGCCAAGAAAGGCTACTAAAATTCACCATGCTCTTTTCATTTCTGGGCATCATTTAGGTGAAGCTGCTCATTTTAAGGTAGGCTTTTTGCACTAGCGTGACGCAGTCACCCTTAAAATGAGCAGCTTCAAATTTTGCCCAGAAATGAACAGAGCATGGTGATTTTAGTAAAAAGCAAGAGTTTCAGCTCTCTACGATGCATACGCGAAATAGAGAGCAAAAAGAAAACTGATTCTTATTTTACTAAGATATGTATGAGTGGATAGTAAGGCTTTATATGTATGAGTGGATAGTAAGGCTTTAGCAAGTTGTATTCTTAATCCCATTCTTTGAGCTTGCACATGTAGGTTGCTGAAAATTGGGCTTTTTACTGTTCTGTTCATTTCTCAGTATCATTTGCGTGAAGCTTACCGGGTCACGTGCAAAAGGCTTAATATTCCTCCTAATCAAAAGGACGCTAAAAATAGATAATGGTGTCATCCTCCCTAATAACTCCGATCAAAAGACAATAGGATTACAAAAAATAGCCTATGACGCCATATCTCCTCTTCCTCCTCTCGATTCCACCCAATCAAAAGACAATAAAAAGCTATAAATAGATAATGACGCCAAACCTCGTCCTCCCAATTCCTCCCTATCAAAAGACAATAGGAAGCCATAAATAGATAATGACTTCTCCTCCTCTCCATTCCTCCCCAATTCCACCTATCCGTAACGAAAAAAACGGATAATTCGGTACATACTATACTACTCATGACCCCATGAATATGATTATTATATTTTTGTCGCTTCCGTGATAAGGAGGCGTCCCAGGTCCCGTGTATTGATCACGGCGCTTTTTACGTGGCATTGTGCTCCAGTTTCACACCCATCCCACCACCTGGGAGACGCTGCACGGTTCCCTAACCTTTACTGCACGTCTGTTGCCATAGCAGCCACGCATGATAGCCCCCATAGCATGAATAGTATGTAGTGCCATGTGCTCGTGGCCGCCAATCGTGCCGTTGAGACCCCAGCGTAATTCAGCTTTCGAGGTGCAATTATGGGAAGTCGGCCTCCGATATTTGTATTTCATTATTATAAGCCAATGATTACTACTTACTAACCGATGGTGAGGTCATTACGGGAAATATCAAACCGAAGCTTTGGACCGAGCCGTCTTCGGCGAGGTTGACGCATCAAAGCTGAGGTTTGATATTTCCCGTAATGACCGAACGGCAGAGGTTAGTAAGTTGTTTATTATATGGCACTTTTCTCCAAACTTTTACGAACCGGAAGTCGCCTCGTACATTTTCCCGCCGAAGTAGCTCAAAAAGCACGCGCCCGCGTCGACTCGCTCGACAAGAAACCCGTGTTTGAAAACCATGCCACATTTGCTCAACAGTGATCAATATGGATGTCAAAATACTTCGGAATCGATTCTTTTACAGATATTTTCGCGAACATGCTTCACTTGAACAATTCTAAACTTAAACTTGAGCTTGTAACGCTTTCAAGAAAGCACCTTTTTTTTTCGCAAAAGCTGAAAAGCTGGAAAACGTGTTCTTCGAAAACGCACAGGGAGCCAGAACTGGATTCAACAGCATTGATAATAACAGAAAATTGCAATGGTTATTTAGCCGACTGTATATTGAGGAATGGGTCAGTTTTGTGCAAAGCGGATGTCAAGTAAACATGAATTCTACTCAACGAGATGGAGAAAGAAATCAACGACATCAGTTATCGGTAAGCACAAAGTTTGAACTCGCTTTCTGTTATTATTTTTAGCCTCCAAGTTTCTTGAATTCCTAATAAATTTTGACTTTATATGTAGCTTTTACCTTTTGCTGCTATTTGGCTCCCTCTAGTTTTTCTCCGGATAGACCCGAATTCATAGCTTAGAGTAACTTTTTGGCTCTGCTTTGCCTTTTGTAAACAGGTCATTTCTGATATTCAGGCCTTTATTTTCCTCTTGTGACATGTTTAAGATTTGTATTACAAGAGACAAATACTGTGTCGAGTATTCTCATAGGCTTCCCAGGATCATTGAGCGAACCTTAGAGTTAATAGTTTGCAGTTTATATAGTGTCGCTGTATGAAGTTTGACTGAGTTCGATGAGCGCTAAAATATGAGTACCTACGAAAAATAAAGTTTGAAAAATACCCTTATCTAGTCCTTTAGTACTTTAATAAATCACTACTAGCATTTATTCGGTCAGAAATACACTTTTAGTGAGTTTTAGCCAATTTTATTGTCACCTCTCCAGAACATATAGTAGTGTGAGAGGTGACAATAAAATTGGTCTAGATAAGGGTATTTTTCAAACCTTTTTATTTTTCGTAGGTACTCATATTTTAGCGCTCATCGAACTCAGTCAAACTTCACACAGCGACACTATAAAACTGCAAACTGTCAACTCTAAAGTTCGCTCAATGATCCTGGGAAGCCTATGGTATTCTTTGTTGTGAATTCCGCTGAAAAACTTTTTGTTTAATTTTATTTGAAGGAGATTCGAATTTTTGCGAGTCGTGAACTGCGAGGTCATTACGGGATTTCTGAGAGGTCAGGCCGGGATTTACTGACCTTGTAACAGCCAATCAGAGCGCGCGTACTATCGTTGCCATATAATAATACAATGAATTGCCCTAGAATGTGTTCTCTTTTACTGAAACGTGCTGGCTAGCTGTCGCAGTTGCGGATCCAGAGGGGGTTCCATGGGACCCCCTTAGCATCAGAACAATGAAGTTTTGATTGCGATACCCATGCAGACCGCTAGCGAGCTCTCAATGATACATTGCACGTATCAGTTTTCGAAGGGTGACGAAGAAACGGAACCCCTTTGCAAAATCAAAGAAAGTACTGTCGTTTTTATGGCAAATCCGCGCTGCCTTTGGTGCTCAAATCGGTTAGTTCTCGTTCACATTGACCAAAACGACGTCCTATTGTATGTGAAACAATAGAACGAGGAACATCACAATATATCTATGCCTCGTTCTATTGTTTCACAGATAATACGACGTCCTTTTGGTCAATGTGAACGAGTGCTAACCGTTTAAATCGCGTCTCAGACCCCTCGGTGGGGGGGGGGGGGGGGGGGGGGGGGGCAAAAAAAAAATGGCGATCAGAGAACGATGTTTCTCTGCAAGTGTTGGTAAATTTTCCTATTTTAAGTAAGTAAGTTTTTTTCGCTAAGATATGAGGAAAAGTACTTACAGACCTTCCAAATAAGGGGGAATTTCCTAATAAGGAAGTTTTGCAACGTTGGCAAAACCATATCAAGATAGCAGTGTCGCCTTTCTAGAGATTGACCGGGCGTCTTGTGGTATCTGGTCTACCTTGTTGCCAGGCTCTTGACCGTGAACACGAGAGTGGAAAATGCACATAGACCTTTCCTAGAGTATATTTGAGTTTTGGTTGAGTTTTAAGCTTTCTAAGCCAATAGAAATAGTGAAAAACTTACTGGGATTCCAAATATGGTATGCAGATATTCAATTATAAGGAAGTTGGAGAATGTCGACACTTTTTCAAGGGAACTATCTTGATGACAGTTTTTGGCGACATTTTCTTGATATGAAGGGTCACAAAACTAGCAAAACGTTTTCGGGCTTTCTTTATTCATTTATAGCTCTAAAAACAAGGGATATGCTAGATGAGAAACAATTATAAACAATAACAAAAAAGGTTTATTGTTGGTATTTTTTAGGGGTCATTTTTCTTATAAGGTATTTTTAGGGGGTTATGTCCTGGTATTTTTTAGGGTATATTTTCCGATGTCCCGACGAGCACCCCTATCACTCTTACTTGGGAAGGGGGGGGGGGGGGGGGGAGCTAATGCCTCACTGTCTTGTATTACTATACGAGTTACTAAAACTTCAAGCTCATGATGTAAAAACATCATGACCTTAGTGCTCTCGAATGTCATAAACTGTGGAATCTCCCACGTACTCACGTATCACCCACGTAAAAATAAATTTCAAAGCTGTAACAAAAAGTGCAAACACAGGGGAAAGCATTTTTCAATTTCAGTACGCTACCATTTCTCAGTGTTCTGTAAGAACTCCAATTTTCCACCGTTTGGTGTTATTGGACATTTATTATTATATATCAACGCCGTGCGCGTGCTCTGTAACAAGGTCATGAAATCCTGCCATGGCCTCTCAGAAACCTCGTAATGGTAAAACGAGAAAAGAAAGCCATATAATAAACAACTTACTAACCTCTGCCATTCGGTCATTACGGGAAATATCAAACCTCAGTTTGGCGAAGACGGCTCGGTTTATACACCAAAGCCTCGGTTTGATATTTCCCGTAATGACCTCACCATTATAGGTTATTAAGATTTTAATCGATGGTTTCTCTCCACACAAAAAATCACTTGTTTTGGAAAATGATAGAAACCATTTACTAGAAACGGTTTTCTAAGGTATGAATAATGATATTTTCTGAGTGTCGAAGGAATTATAATCATCGTATCTTGACTTTATTTACTTTGGGCGCGGCACAGAACTATCACCAGTTAGCGTTGATAAACGTGCGAATCTTGAACAGAGGCCGTATAAATTAATTAGCAGAATTGCTCAGTTCATATCATAGGGTGATTATCCCCGTTACGGATCAATGACAGCCCAAATAGCTACAAAATATCATAGTTATAAAATATGAAATATCTTTGAGACGATTGTGTACGGCAGACTAAGCAGATTGCCCGTGAATATGATCCCCGGTAGTGCCTTCATAGAGTTTTGAAAACCGAGGTGTTGTTTGGGAGAATTCAAGAGCAGATCATGATGAAGCACGAGACGAAGTCGAGTGCTTCAGGATCTGCTATCGAATTCTCCCAAACAAAAGCCGAGGCTTTCAAACTCTATGAAGGCACAGAAAAAAATGTTTTCTCTTTTATAAAATAATTTCTAAAGCGAGAACAATAATCATACGCTGGAGGAGAAGTTTCAATAGCGCATCTGCCGATTTGCCGCGTTATGGCGTCATTTCTATGACCTTCATAGAGTTTCGAAACACAGCTCTCGACCAATCAGAGCGCGCGAACTATCGCAATTATTTTATAAAAGCAATGGTGCCTTGCTTTTTCGACATTTTAAGGGTGTTCATTATTTTTGACTTGGGGTGGGGAGAGTCGGTGTTTTATACAGCTTCCCTTGTATTCTTGTATAACCCCCCACAACAAACTTAATGGCCCTACCAAACAAGAGCTTAACTTTTACGACCCCCTCCCCAACCACTTTCTTTGTACTTTCCCCTAATTGCATCCCAAATTAGTTGCATCCCCAATTAATATAATAATAACAATAATAATAACAGTATACTATAGTATACTATAGTAGAGAGTTGATTTGAGTATAGGCACAGACAGATTCTGCTCAAAAATTCTTTAAAAGTTTGCCCCAAAATACCCTCGAAAGTTGCTCAAAAGTTGCTCAAATTTGAAAAAAAGTTGCACAGAATCAAAAAAGTTGCTGCCCCAAAAAGAGCATTTGTTCACACTTGTCACCTGATTTATAATTCCTGATTATACTAATCAATACGGTTGATTAAAAAGAGCATCACTTGCCGCCATTCTGTTGGCTTAGTAACAAAAGTGGGAGTTTGAAGTATCAGACTCATACAATACAATAATTATAATAGCTGCTTCTATTTTTGAAAGAAACTATAACAAATAAGGAAGCTCTTTCAGGTTCCGTCACCTCTGCCCCATTTTCTCTAGCAATTTGAATAGGGTCTTCCGCCATTTTTTTCTGCTCTATATTTGGAATATTAACACAGGATACCCAACGAGACATCCATAAAATACACCTCTGAGGGCACCCAAGTTAAAAAAAGTGCTTTTTAAACTTTTTTAGCAAGAGTTTTCGTTCTGTGTTTGATTTGAAATGGCACAATGTCAGAATTTGCTCGGAAATAACGGAAAATCGAAAGTTGCTCATAGTGAAGAGTACATATTTATGTACTCTTGTCATAGTTGAAAAAGTTGCTCAGAATTGAAAAGTTGCTCAAAAGTTGCCGAGCAGAATCTGTCTGTGCCTATTTGAGTATATAGGGAGTCATCTGCTCCCTGCTGGGTCTGAAGAACGCGGGCCTGTCTAGAAAGCAGAAGACTTGATTCCAATCTCTAAAATTTCCACATCCCATTCAGCTACGAAATCCGAACAGATACAAAATTTGTAGGGATTACAAATACCCACCAATTTACAGTCAGAAACAGTGACTTACAAGTTATTCTACATTTTGTCTCGTTGGGTGCCCCTGTAAAAATAACTTCATCAGGTTTCATTTTCCACTACGCTGTTACATTGATCAGACTTGAACTTCATGAAAGAGATGACGCGCTCGTACGTAATATATGGGCTCCTTGTGTCACATAAAAAGATCTACCACAGGGCTACGTCATATTCAATCATTCCTGATTTTATTCAAACAATACATTTCACATAGAACCTTGTCCTTCATCAAATGGGCTCTGCCAAGCGAAAATAGACCTTATACGGTATTTTATCAATTATTATTTTGAAAAGCATTAGATAGCTAATTTATGTATCAAAGCACTGAGAGATTTGGCAGTCCACTAATTTTCAATTTTATAAGTATTGGGAATTCTTAACTTTTCGCATTTTTCACGAGAGCACGAAATTCTGTATAAGGGCCATGCGGGGCTGACATATCAAATGAAATACATTGTTGTTTTAAATTTTGATCAGACAAACATAGAAATATCAGAGAAAAACAATTGATTAATTCTTGTCCATTTAGAGTCCATGTTATCCTAACATTCATTCCTGACATAAATAGTGTTTTCTTATGGGTTAATAATGTTCACCTTCCCTTTGTAAACTGAAGCATTAATCCTGATATCCCTAATCATGGGTGGGAAGACCTTCAAGGGGTTGTGATCCAGGATGGTAAAGTTGGCGAGCTTGCCTTGCTCTATGCTTCCCATGATGCCCTCTGTACCCAGGATTTTGGCGGCATTCTTGGTGATGGCCAGCATACCTTCATAGACTGAGCAACAGAGGTCATCTCGGTGGACCATCAAGTTAGATGTGATACGGTTGATGGCTGTAGAAGTGAGCAAAGTGCAAGTGAAGGTGTTAAACACAATTAACTCAATAATAAGGAATATTTCAATCGCCACCACTACCTACTATTTGGAAAGGCACAATTTTCTAAAACAAAGTGGATTAGAATTCAAGAAAGGGGGAGAAGTATGGATGATTTATGGAATCACACACAATCATGCTCGTAACATGGGATCAAAGCCAAAATGGGTTCAGGGCTCCAAAGAGCGGACTCAGGGATCAAAATGACTGTAAAAGGTAGAATTGGGATCAACAGTAATGTTCGGAACAAGAACGGCACAGCACGCTGGAGTGTAATTAATTTTTATTTAAAGTATGTTCGTTTTGTTAGCTGAGACCAAAAATCAACAACACTAGAATCGAGAACCTTTGCTGAAGATATTTAGGGAGATATGAGCCCAATTGGCAGTTTTATACAAACAAATAAACAATTTTAGAAGAATTTGGATGTGGGGAACCTAGTGTAAATGCCGATAATTTTTTTCTTTTCATCATCATTCCGTCTAGAGACATTTTATGCTGTTTATGGTCGAAATTGATCTCAGACAAGTCAAATCTAGGATTTTCGAGTCTGTGGTCTTAAACAGGGTGTCGATTTCTCACAATTTCGAGTTTCATGTCATGGCAAGGACATCCATTTTCCGATATTTCGTGCTTTTTGTCCTAAACAGGGTACGAAAATTAGCGATCTTTCTGTCATAAAACAGGGTTACATTTTGCGAGCTCTAGCGGAACACTCCCTCCCCTCTCGTCCCCAACTCTATCTTTGACACATTAGTGGTCTTAACACCAACACAAGACAAAGATATGATATCCTACTGTCCAAGCCAACAAGAGAGGCTGAGACGGAGCCATGGTGAAGTCGGAATGGAATGCTGTGGTTATCCCTTGATCAAACAGGTACCTCATCGGCGCAATGGCGTGAGCTCTCTCCTTACCCAGCACGTCATCAGCAGCGTATTTATCGGACAAGGTGTAGAAATAGTAAGGAGCAGCTGAGGCCACCATACCCATCTCTTCATCTTTTTAGCTTGGTCTTGATTAAAGACCCAGCGTGTTCTACGGTTGTTTTGTGATTTCCCCTTGGGTACTTAGCCATTAGATGTTCCACAATCTCGAGTAGCTTGTCCATGCCGAGGTCTCCATTCGTGTGGATGTGAATTTGAAAGCCGTTCTTCCAGTAGACCTCCATGGCGGGCGCCAACTCCTCTGGTGGCATTATCCACTGACCCTCGTGTCCATCAAAGTAGCCTGGGGGTTTCATCTGCATCGCCTGGGAATAAAACGCGCCATCAATCAAACACTTGACGTGATCTGTATAGACGTGGAACTGGTCATTGGACATCTCCGCGGACACATCCTTATCATCTGGATGGCTTTTTGGTGATCTCCTCCGGCTTCGCGTCCATAGTTTCTTGAGCTGGGAACACAGTAAGTTGAAAAGAAGGCACCCTCCGACTTGAGATACTTGTTGGCAAAAGTCTTCTCCTGGCCCTCGTCAATCATGGGAAACTCCAAATCGCCAATAGTCGTGACTCCGTTTTGATTGACAACTTTCACCATTTCTTGGTAGCCATTCTCCATTAACGGCATCATTGATTCACCAAAGCTTGTAGTAGCCATCAACGCATCCAATCCCATTTCGTAGAAATGTCCCTTGTCCCAGTCGACTTGTTCATTCTGTTTTATAGCATCCAGGTCTTGGTACACAAGGTTTTGCAGGGCGAAGCTGTTGAGGTAGACCTCGTGGAAACTACGGTGCCATACAACCACTGATATTTTGTCAGATTTGCCAGGGTTAATGCCGTCAATCACTGACCGAGACATGTCCCCGTGGAAGTCGGTATGGTAACCCCAGGTTATCAGCAACTCTCTGGGCTTCTGGGAGTACTCGGCGAAGTTGTCGTCGATAAGTTTCCTAAGGCGGGTCTGATATCCCTCTTCGGTTTGGACGCCTTGGAACTTGCCAGATGGAAGGTTCCAGTCAAATGGAGTGATGAAGTGCATGCTCAGAATCATGGCTGCCATAGAAGGGTGAAGATGGGGATCAATATGGCCTGGCATCATGCATCTGCCTTTCAGGTCGATCATTGCGGCTTTGGGGTAGGCGGATTTGGCTCTTGCGAGGGATCCAACAAAGGCGATCTTTCCTCCTTGTTCCACCACGGCTTCAGGGCATTGCGCAGTCTTCACAGAATCCTCTTTCATTGTAACGATCTCACCATTATAGTACACCGTTGCAGCCATTTTCAGGGTTTCAAGGTTGAGAGGCAGATCAAACTACAAGGCCACGTCGACGAAAGTCTCCGACTCTAGCAAGGCACTTCTACCACCGAAGGACAGTCCCTGAATGGTAATCAGATGATAGCGATATGAGAATTTATACGTGCTAAGAATTTGCTACGTGGCTATCGGAGCTTGGCCCCGTCAGGGTAAGGTTAACGAAACAATGTGTTAAGCCTGCAGGAGGAGCACTTAAAGATATGTTAAAAGACAAATAGGACGTAAGGCCTGCAGGGTAAGCTCCTAAGGAATTATTGTCTTGATGAGACAAGAGCAGAGTGGGTAGCTAGACCTAGTTTGCCCTAGGTAGAGAAAAAGCCAACGTTATAAAAATGTGCTGGGTTAAAATGTATAGGCAGAGAGGTCAGGACACATGGATTAAAATGCGCGCTACTAACAATAACTGGTGAATCTTCTAGCACCCTTTGAGCTTATCATGAGTGTCATTGACGAGGGCATGTTTTTTTTAGCCCCTTAGGCACTTTAGAAGTCAGAGGCTACGCCGACATAGGGGTTGCCACAGTTTTCTTTCTTTCTTATGTTTGCTACTATAATCCTAACTGATTTAATGAGAAAAGCATGGTGTTTTTTTGTACAATAGGCTCTTTTGCAGTTTGAGCCATGTGCCATTTATATTGCTAATGGGCCTATCAATAGACTCTAGATTCCCAGGGACGCAAAAAAAACATTTTAGTTCTTGTTTACGAAATATAAAGAAATTTGGCTGAAAAAGCGGCATAATTCGATGTGATTTGACCAAGTTCGTTCTCAGCAGGTAAAAATATTACGGATCAATTATGTTTCTCGAACCGATCCCAAAAAGATCGGTTCGTTGGGAGAAGGGGTTATTTGCACTCGATGAACCCCCTGGATCCGCGCGCCTGGTCAGGGTAGTACAACCACGTGACGGCCGGACTACAACGGCCTATTCAATGCTCGAAGGCTGTCTGATTACGGATCAGTCACAGCGGCGAATCCAGGATCTCCAAAAAAGAAGGGCCCAAAGTAAAAAAAAAAAAAATGGAGGCCAAAGTTGTAATCTTGGTCTTGCAAATACAGTCAATGTATGGGGAAATCTATCAAAAAAGGGGGCGCGAAGCCCTGCTTTTCCTTTCTGCGTGTCCCAGTACAATCACGTGACGGACTACAAAGGGCCTATTCAATGCTCGAAGGCTGTTTGAGGATACTGTCACGAACAATCTGATGTTGCAGCCAGGATAATCCTCATCCTAGCCATAAACCAGCTGGGCAAACAAAATAATCCTAAAGAATAAGAGTTTTTTTAAAGGACTTTACTGGGTCTCTGACCTTTCGGTTCAAGTTGCTTTCATGCTATTTTCAGTGGGGTTAACGCCTCGATTTCTAATCTCTAAATAGATCTCGACCCTTCTCATAACAACAACTACAACGGTAACTTTTATTTCTTTATTGATCACGCATGACATCTTGAAAACATTGAAACTGTTACCGTGCCTGGCATGTTAGATACAAACATTCTCATACAGTAAAAGCCCGCATTAAGAATCTAGAAATTTCGAGGTCAGGCTGATATATCTTTCCCGAGCGAGATCACCAGGGGTTACTCACGAACAAGGGGACATGACTGCAAAATAGGCAAATAAGCTCATCTGTAAATATGCTTTCAAATACTCCTTTTTTGTTAGAACTGTGTCAGCAAGGAACTCACTACCCTCAGCAGTTAATGCAGACTCTTTTGCCGCGTTTAAGGTCTCGTGAAAGGTAAAAAATAAAAAATCCATGAAATGACTTTTTCCCGAAATTCATTTGATACAGTCCTAAAATACATTTCTAAACGTCAACTGTTTTCCTAGGCCATTTTTTTTTTGTATTGCCCGCCACTCATTCTCTGTAATAACTTTATACGCTTTTAATTCTAACACTTAAAATTTAGGTCGAATTTTCAACTTCGAGAAGTTCCTGACACCGGCAATTTTAAACCGGATCGGGAGACGTACTAGCTAGACTTTCTATTTGTTTTTGTCACGCTGAGCAGGTTCTTATATTTTGCCCGGCGTAATCAATCGAACGTTCGGTAATCGAACTCAATCGAATACCAATCGTTCGATTGATTTTTGACTTGTTCGGCAATCGAACACAATCGAACTCACAGCAAAATCTTCACAATCGAACAAAATCGAACGTTCGGAATCGAACTTTAAACATACTTAGATTTTTCTCCCTAAAGGTACCAAATTGGGAGTGGTTTTATCTGATTTTGACTCCAAAAGGTACCTACAAGTCCGAATATAGTGCAGAGAATTTTTAAAAGACCTGAACTACTAGACGTTTGAAGCTACAATAGCCTGTAAAAGATTATGTGCTGAGACAATACACCAAATGTTTCACTCCAAAATATGCTACCCTAACTAGCAGAGGCTTTTCCTCGGTAACTCGCTCTTTCGTTTTGTTGCTAGCGCTCGCGGTTTTGCTGTCGTGCGCCCGGCCAAAACAACTACGCGAATGTGTGACACGTGACTAACTTTGTAAAATTTTAAAAGACTGGACAGAAGAAAGCACTCATGCTCGCAGGTTACAATGTGGTAAAACATGTTTCTTTTTTACCCCCAAAAGTGTACCAGAGGGCCCTAAAAATTGCATGAACCAAAAACATCCCCTGCCCAAAGGTTTGGGAGTCCCCGTCTTTCTCCGGAAAATCCTGTCACACATTATTCATAATTACCGAACAAAATCGAACAATCCAATCTGTTCGATTGGTTGGTGTTCGATTTTGTTCGAAATCGAACTCACAGCAAAGCTCGCGTTCGATTTTGTTCGAGTGCCGAACAAATCGAACGATTGGTGTTCGATTGCGTTCGATTGATTTTTTGTTCGGATTTGTTCGATTGATTACGCCGGGATTTTGGGGTATCTCAAATTACTAAAAGTTCTTATATGCGGGCTTTGACTGTATTTAAACCAGTTGCCAGTGATAGGACCCTAGGTTACGACCTATTATCAAAATAATAGTAAACTGGATTGAAAAATGAGCGGATTTCTTCACCTTAGTCTGTCCTAGAACAGATTCTCCAACGCAGAGTAGTAACAGATAGACAGCGTAAGCATCCCGCTAGCGCTAGCGAGGGTTTCTCTTGAGCGTCTTTTGATGTCTTGCGGCGCAAGGCAAGACAATTTCACGTCGATGCCAAAAATTCGTTGTCAGAACCTTACGCCCGTAATCTTCTGGTGAGTTTGGCCTTGCACGTCGCTGCGATGTCGCAGGCGTCTTGAACATGTTCCAATTTCACTGTGGTTCGAGTGCGATTTTCTCATATCGCCAAACAAATTGTCAAAGGTCGCATGATCGAAGTGCGAAATCGTCCGCCAGTCAACCTCACGATGTGCGGCATCGCCGTTCATCACTACGAAAAGGTTTTGCATTGTAATCTCAAAACTTATAATTTTGTATGTCTTCTTGGCATAGTTCGTTCGCATTCGAAACATGTCGGTACGCTGCCAAAGTCCGAGAAGAAAACCTAAAGTCGGAGAGTTGCTCGTCCTGTTTTCAGTAATAGACGTAATAGGACATTTGCACGAAAAAGGGGTTGACTACAACGATCACTATCGTACTCCAAAGGGGCTCGTTAATTTGAAAAAAATGGCCTGACAAAAGAACTAGGCGGAGGTTACTAAAGACTGTGACACCCCTTCCTTAGAATTGTTACCCGGCCTGTCCAGAAAGGCCCTCTCCCTTCTCAATGATAATCCCCCTCCGGGAATTTCGGCGCTCAAAAGCGGATTCTGGCAATTTCTACGCAGTTACGGGGCACCATAGTAATGAAGGAACAAAAGCCACGAATAACAGACCTCGAGCACCACGTAGGTAGCCTGGATTCTTCTTGTTACATTTTCGTTAAAAATACCCCATCTCTGGAATATCATAATCCTCTTAACTAGCGTGCTCTTTTGCACTGAATGACAAGTGGACGGACATCTAGCCTCGTCCCCATGCGTCTTGTGTGCAGACTTCTCGTACAAAGTCGCGCAATGGATTATGGGGCTTGTAGCGAGACGCGCAACGCATTAGACATTTGCACTATTGTCAATATTAACTGTGCTAACCGCTGAAGCGCCGTTTTTGTGCTTGAATTCCCCTCGCAAAAAATGACAGCAAGTCTACTTTTGTGGTACGGCGAACAGCTAACAACAATAATTTGACTAAAGTAACGTTTGCTTCTTAGATTATTGTGACAGACAGATATTTTTATTTGGCCTCGTATACAAAAAGTACATGGATGGGTAGCTCCAAATCATATCAAGAAAATTCCCTTAAAATTGTCGACTTTCTTCAACTTCCTTATAAGGAAGTATCTGCATACCATATTTGGAATCCCAGTAAGTTTTTCACCATTTTTATTGACGTAGAATACTTCAAACTCAACCAGAACTCAAATACACTCGAGAAAATATGTTATGTGCATTTTCCGTGTGTTTTTCACGGTCAAGAACCTGGAGACAAGGTAGACAATGACACCACAGGAAGCCCGCTCTATCTCTAGAAAGACGACAATGTTTTCTTGATATGAAAACGTATTTAAAAAAAAATGAGATGTAATTGTTGTGTGGTTCTAGAAATCATCACCCCCCCCCTCCTCCCACACGGAAGGGATTGGAAATTCCGGAGGGGCGGGTGCGTCAATTTGCCTTATCTTTTCCCCTTTTTTTTTTCTTCGGAAATTCAACAGGGGTGGGGGTCACTTTTCAACACCCGTGTGGATGGATATTTTCTGGAACCACACATTGTCAAATGACAAGTTCAACGTTGAATGTTGAAGGCGCCATTTCTGGGATGTCAAACCACGTCGAAACGAACATGGTTCGAATCGTTCACTGTACATTCGGAATGTTAAATAGACTCATGTCAAAACAGTATGACCAGTATTCGTCCAATTACAACATGACTTATTTCACAATCTAGTCAATAAGGGCCGACGAAGGTAGACCCGAACTGCAAGAGTAGATGTTTTAAACAAACGCTACCCTAGTCTTTAAGCCATTTGGAGCAACGTTCTAAAACTCCCAAGAAATTGCACTGGGTGAAGAAGCTCAAATTCGCGCGTTATTAGTTATTTCATTTCCACAAGTTCTACAGTAGAAAGTTAGCATTTAGAGGGAGTCCCAAGCCCCCGAGGGGTTGACTCCCCTATTTATTTTTTGGGGCGGGGGTGCTCGTCGTATTTTAGGCCTCTTCGGGTGCCTTTTGGGGGTAAAATTCGAAAACGTTTTGTACGTTCCTCTTGCGATAGTACAACAACAACTTACAACACTTTATTTATAACAATATATTTTACAGAGCAGAGCTACCTGCATATAGCTATTGCTAATCGAGGCAGGTAGGGAGAAGATTCGGACGTGTTATTTTTATTATTATTAATATTTTTTCCCTTCTTTTTAGACATGAGCAATATGTACTTATTTGCGTTTTTTTCGCGTTTTTTTCGTGTTATATTGAATTCCAGTTTTTTATTATTGTTTTTAGCATTGGAAAACGAGTCTATGTTGACAGCATAACTATTCTTTTCTTCCAAATTTTTGAATATGAGTTCGTTAATTCCCTTTGTAAATCTGTTTTTGGTAATTGTTTCAAATATAGAGGTAAACCATTCCATATTTTTGCGCCTACAATTGAAAAAGAATTGTTATGCTTATCAAGGCGAGAGTAGTTTATATAATAGTTACCAGAGTAAGATGATCGGGGTGTTGTAACGGTGGATATTCTGGGTTAGGGTGAATAGGTCAGAAATGTTAGGTGGTACTGTTTTGTTAAAAACATCCAGCATCAAGAGGGAAGAAAGCTTAAGGTAAAGAAAGGGTAAAGGCATGTAGCCCAAATTTGGCAAAATGCATTAACCTAACTGCCCTTTTTGCAATATCAATATTTCTCCAACTTGGCCCCAAGCAGTCAGTGCATAACTAAGATAAGGAAAGATTAAAGATCTGTATATGTTTTCTAGGGTACTTAAAGGAGTTACATGCCTAAGCCTGGCTATGATACCAATGTTCCTGATTTTAGACGCCACATGGGTAATATGCATGGTATTTCCAACTAAGGTTGCTGTCCATTAGGTACTTGACGTTCTACATACAAAATAGTCCGTTCTACATACAAAATTAACCAAGCAACAATGGTTTTATCAATATCACACTTGTTGGTATCTTTTAGGGGTCGAACGTCCCGGAGCACACCCGCCTTAAAAATAGGGAGCCCATTTGAGGGCCGTCGCTGATTGGCTGGTTTTGAACGTTTGAGCATGCGCTGAAAGGTCTTTCCCTCAGCGGCTCTGTATTAAATCTCGCGCATGCGTCAGTGGCTGTCACCAGAGCCTCCCCCGCGAGGAAACGAGCCGGGGAGCTCTGGGTTCGAGAATGGAATACGCATATCTTCACCAATTGGCCCACGCATGCGCCCTTTGAAACTTTGACGTCATCGCATTTGAAAACCTCCGTTTTCGACGCGACACCCTATCAGAGACCAAAAATCCTCGTTTTTTTATAAATAAATAAATAGGTTTATTATATACCTCTGGCATCATATACGAGATAAACAATGATAACATAATACTTATGGTACATATTGTTGCTCTTTGGCGAGGGAAATTATGCTCTAGTGCGAACTTGCACGATACGCCAAACCGATCAGTTCTTGTTGCGCCGATCTAACAAAGGGTCTGGATCTAAGATTGTAATTAGTGCACGACGCTACCAATCTACTTCGAACAAGATTGTAGACAGGGTTAGAGGGGAGTATTCCTCTAATAAACTTCTTGCAGGCCTCCGACCTTCTATCCTCGAGCGTAGAAACGTTAGCTAGTGCCAGAGCAGCTATAATTTTCAGCGCACGCCTTTGAACGTTTTCTAACGCTTGGGAAAGATAGAGTGGGAGGTCTGCATATACAACATTTGCATATTCTACGATAGATCTGACAAGTACACAATAAACTTTGACAATATCTGAGACGGCGACTCCACAACGTTTTAACGTTCTGATCGCATAAAGTATACGATTAGCTTTCTCTGGGATTCCCAAATCAAGTCGTAAGAAACATAGACGCCGAGGAACTTGAATATTACTTGACGCACTCGATTAAGGAGCCGCCGATGACAAGAGGGGGGCAACTGTAACTATTATAATTAAGAAAGTTAATCATCATGGATTTGCACTTTTTTGGGTTCAGACACATATTGTTGCGAACTGCAAAATCTTGAATCTCATTATTAACAATATTACTAAGAACAGATGGAGAATTCCTAGGGATTCCATAACCGTGAGATCGTCAACGTAATTTTGACTCTCGCGCACCACCCTGACATAAGGTCATTTACAAATATGGCAAATAACAGGGGATGATGACAGCTTAACACTTGAGTTCTGCCTTGAAGTTAAATGAGGCAATCCAGCGAACTAGGCAGGGGTGAATATCAAAGAACTGTAACTTGTATAGGTAATCGCATGGGGCTGAGTAAAATTAGGGATTAATTTCACGAGTGTTTTCATTTTTTTTCCAAAATTGAAATTTGAATTGGCAATTTGAAAAAAATGAAACACAAGTGAAATTAATCCCTAATTTTACGAGGAATCCATGTGATTACATGTTTATGATATAAAAGGGCAAAATTCAGCGCGAGTGTTGACTGAACGTGTGCGAAGTAATTTTGCCCTCAATAAAGAAAAAATCCCTCGCTCTTAGCCAATCAACATCGAGTAATTTTGCCCTGTATATTATAACTGAGAAAGATTTGATGATCAATCAAGGCGGATTTTAAAAGGTCTCGTGAAAGGTAAATTTAATGTAAAAATTCATAAAATGACTTTCCCGAAATTCATTTGATACAGTCCTAAAGTATATTTCTAAAACCTCAAATGACGCGACAACTGTTTTCCTAGGCTTCCACGTGTCCATTGCCCATTCTTTTCTATTGCCCGCCACTCATTTTTCTTTCGCGAAGCTCCTGACCCCGCACGATTTAAGATATCGGCCTCAGAAAATGATCACAACTAAAAAACAGTCTTGAGGGATTTTTTATTTTTTACTTGAAAAAGATTTTATGATAAATTTTGCGGCCACAAACTGTAAAAATGCGACTTTCAACTTCGCGACCTAATATTTTCGTAAATATGCAAAATATCGAAAATCGCTGACACGGTTTTGCAGTTCATTTCTCCGAGATTAAAATCCGGACAAAGTGTTTGAAATTGTGCAACAAACCGCTAGTGGTCTGGAGCTTCTCAAGTAAACAAGGTAGTTTTTAGTTCGGGGTCTTAAAAATACCGTTTACGAAAATCCGAATACGTGCGGACGAGGTCCGGAAATGCTTTTCACTTCTAAATGAGTTAATTATTGAGGCAAGAATATTCAAACGCAAAGGAAAATTGCAAATTTATACATATGAGTGCTTCTTCCTCCTGATAGAAATTACTTAGAAGAGATTATCAAATGGGAAATGCTTTTTGATTAAATTTATTTGGGTTTAAGTCTATGTACAATTTTGCATACGATTCCAAATTAAAATGTCTGTCTGTCTTTGAAGTTGTATTTATGTAATTTATTATACATTGTACTCACTATCTCCATTCTGATTGGCTAATAGAGCGCGCTTTACTTTGGGAACCACACACTTTGCCGATTGTTGATCCTACACACGCAATGCATCATGGAACTAGAGCACTCGAATGAAAGGCGCGAATGTTTGTCTGAGCTGTGTTATTGCGTCACGCGCGGACACCAAACTTTTGCACTAAATTAAACAAAATTCTCCGAGTAAATATAGAATATCGTTAATTTGAACATGATCCCCAGCTCAATTTCCAGGAACGTTTACTGTTATTCGCTATGTTATTCGCTACCCTGGTCCCAGGTGAAGTTTCTGTGTTTTCGAGCTAAATTACTTCTAGGTAAAACCGTACACTGAAGAGACTACATGTCGATGTTGAACTAGTTGAGCACAATGTTTCTCGTATAATAGAATAAGGGAACTCCGCGGAATGAAAGTTTCATTATGCTATAGTTGTGCTATGTTGGAAAGAAAGCGCGCGGAATTAAGTACAGTAAGTTATTTGTATAACAATAGCTCGCAATTTCTTTGGGGCTTGATCTTGGTGTATGGTCTTTGAAACCCGTTGCTTGTGTTGGTCACTCAAGCAAAGAATCGCATTGTTTTCCTTCGCTTCTACGACCAAAAGCCAAAGCAACTTACGAATAGGCCATGTTCGAATTACGCTCCAATGCCTACAAAGTCGAGGCTTACTTCTGAAATTACTGTAAATGTATTAGAACTTGGAGAAAGCCGCGATTTGAAGCTTTTGTCTTGTGAGCATTGGAGCGTAATTCGAACCTAGGTGCATTTTATGTGTCTCTAAAGCGTAATGTTTTCGTAGGCGCACAAGTTTTGCCGACAGGATCTAAGCCATCAGAGAGAAGGAAGGAAATGAACTCACCTGACTGATGGCGACAAGTGATGAATCCTAAATGACCAGCTCCTCACTTTTTTTTTTCGCCCAAATGATGCTTTCATGCAAATTTATACTTTCATGACCCTAAGGTATGCAAATCAGTTGAGCCTAATTACAATCTCGTGAATAGCTATTACATCACCGTTATGTAAGTAAGGGTTAGAGAATGGACGCGAGTGTTCTATGGGATATAGACCACTAATGAACAAAATATCTGCGAGCGCATTTTTAGAACATGATCAATGCGACGAATGAGACGAAGAAAGTCTTTTGAAAGTTTTTGTGCTAGCTTGTCATTGACATATCAACATCATTACAGAGCATTGTTCAGAGCCAAACTTCATCCAAGGCTTTTTACAATAGTAGTGTCAATCAAGCCTTGTGAATGAAAAGATCTACCGACAAAGCGTTTTTTTTTAGTGCATGCATTGTTCTAATTAATTTCCGAGTGTTTGTTTTGAGACGATAGCAGTTGAAACTGGCCATACTGGAGTTGCTGACAGGTTTCGTTCCCGAAGTCAGGAAATGAAAATATTCTATCGCAAGCTTTTGTAATGGATTCCTCCACTCCTATGGCCCAAGGAAAAGGGAGAAACAGGAAAGCGTACATAAAATCTCGGTCTCGTTATCAGAATTCGTAAATCCGTAAAGTTTGGAACGAACACCGGAAATTGAACTCAGAAGTCGCATTACAGCGGAACATTTGGTAAAACATACTTTTGAATTGACAATCTGTTTCTTCCCGGGGCTTTCTTATGACAATTGCAAGAGCGCTGATGTTCGAGGCTGGTAAAATTCGTTTGTTTTAGCAATTTGACTCAAATTCTTCAAATGCCTCGAGACAGCCATGAGTTGAGTGAATCAGACAATAAACTGATGCGAAAGGTGGAAGTTTTTCCCTTAAAAATACAGTACGTTATACATGAAAAGGGAACATCAAAATGCAAAATGTTCGTGGAGAAACTTTTAGGTATTTGCTATGCTTAACTACAGAACAAAAAGCTATGTTCTTTGGGGGCTCTCGCACGCTTGCTGGCCACTTCTCTGACAAGAAAATAGCTCAAATCGCAATCCAATTCCATCGTCTTGATAACTGGTCAAAACAACCTAGAATTGCATTTGTCCAACACTTGAAAGGTTTTTCTATAAATCTGGAGGATTATTTTGATTACTACGGGAAAATATGCATGTGTTTTTGCGGTTACTATTTTACTTAACTTAAGGTTCTTAATTTTTTGCCTAATAAAACTTCGAATTCTTATAAACGTGGTTATTGTAAACAAATTGCAATGTTGATAATGTACTAATTTTGATTTGTTTATTTTGTTATAGAAAGATGTTGGAGAGAGACTTGTAATAAAGGGCTATTTTGCAAAAGATGACAATGAAATCAATGTTTTCCTTTATTTTGTAGAGTTGGTTGTGTCAAGCGGCGAGGGAAGAACAGGGTGTGGTTTGTACATAGTCATTAGTATGTTGCACCTTGGTTTTCTTTGTTCTTCTTCAGGAGAACAATGAAAATGCAAGGTGCAACCAGAGAACATTAATGACTATGAGCATGAATACTAATTACTATGTACAAACCCCTAATTTTCCCTATTGTTCAATGCGCTTGACGCTTTAGTTTCTATGTATAGGGACGCAAATGCCGGTTGCTGATTGGCTGAGTGGCATTGGTCATGTTCTAAATCACCGTTATGTAAGTTCCATTAAGTCCTACGGTAAACACGTCGTGCCAGAGTCGTCGTGCCGTTCCAACCCAAAACAATAGAATCTTTTCTATTTAGGGAGTGTTCATAATTTATCTAGAGGGGGGCTATGATGATTTTGAGGGGGGGGGGGGGGCTCTGTTTTTCCCTAATATGATTTAGGGGGGCTATGGAAAATTTCCAACAAAAAAAACATTGAGCATAGGGGGGGCAACCACTTTTTCCCGAAAACATTATACGAAAATACAGTAAAAACCCGTGTATAAGGACATTTTTTTTTCTTTCTTTCATGCTTAAGTACTGTGTTGTAGGTCGAGATTGTGGTTAACAATCAAAAAATTCTTTGAGTGTTTATTTGAAACTATACGAACCTATTTTAAGATAAGATAAATAGATAAGATTAATAGCAATCTTCAGGATCAGTAACTATCACAAGACTTTAATATGGCTAAGGGTGGATTTGACATGTATATGTGATGGGGGGGGGGGGGGCTATGATATTTTTCTTTGGTTAATTGACATCTCTTGAGGGGGGTCAGGAAAAAAATCCTGAGATCATCAGGGGGAGCTTCGAAAAATGAAAAGAAAAAACTTAGGAAATCATCATAGGCCCCCTCTACATAAATTATGAACGCTCCCTTAGGGACGTGTCATTATTTAGCGGGACGGGGGGGAGGCTACCATTTTAAAGCAAGGCTAAAAAAAAATAGGACCCTCCTCTTGGACATAACAAAAAAATTGTGACCCTCCCCCAGTCGTAGGTCAAAAAAATTAGGACCCTCCCCCCGTCCCCTGTTTCACCTAGTAGACATTTTACACTGAGATGGGGGCTCAATTTTCTTTTTCGCGCTCCAAAATGTTGATAAACGGGTCCTCAGAGAAAGGGTAGATGAACATTACGTTTTTCGTGTATAATAAGCAAAGCCTTTCAGTAGCCCAGGAAATACACTACCTCAACTACATAATAGGCTAGGTAAGTCTGTAGGTTTCATTATTCATGCGCGCAACTGCACGCCGCAAATGACGAAATTATTGTTATTCATGCGCGTGAAGCGCGGCCCAAATGACGAATTTCTATTAATTTCTATGCTCGTAACGTCGAAAACACACGCTTACCTAAGGGAAGTGGTCAAAACATTTGTACTCGACCGGGACCCGATTTTATCAAGGGAGGTGGTAGGTCCCGGGTTGTGTCACCCCACCCCACCCCCACCTGTTTATCAATGCCCATTTTCTCCATGCTCAAGTAAGGAATGTTGGATGTTATTACATGGATGTGTTGCTCTTGCTATAAAAAAGCTGGTGCTCAGCCTATCTTTTGTATTCATTTCATATTTTACGAGATATTCGCAGTTAAAAACGGGCATTTTTTCCCTAAAAGAAGGTTGGTTGCGGCATACACCAACCAACCCCTCTAAATCGGGTCCCAGTCAAGTACAAATGTTTTGACTGCTTCCCTAAGGGTTCTTCTTTCGAACATGTTGACTGCGCGCCAGGCCTATCACTGCAGGGTTTGCTCGAAAAGATACACTTGTTTTTATAAACGGCGCGAGGGTTGTCTTCGTTGCCTGGTTGCGCGAGATCTAAGAGTATATTTAATAGATGGCATTCTTTATACGCGCCAAGCCCGCCGAAATTTTTATTATATATATATATATATATGAGCAGTTGAAACGCGAAACGGGCCTTATCCCAAAACAGAGCTACGTTTTCAAGGACTGCGAGGCACCATCTCAAGTTCGGCATTTCGCTTGCGCAAAACCGGCGTAGGCATTTCGCGTTGCGTTTGCTCATGTTGTGCCACCTGACTGGCTAGCCTGTCTTCTCAAAATCCTGTTTGTTATGCACGGCAGCAGTTTGTGTGTTGTTTTCGCGTTGCCTTGAATTTGCCGAGGCAATGAGGTGCGCAGCGAGACAGTTTTGTTGTAGTATAATAGCGCGGAAATTCCAATGGGAAAAGACGTAATATATAGATTTAGCCACTGGCTAAAAGCGGAGCTCCTGGTTACATATTTTTACTGTGTTAATGAGACAAAAAGGTTGCCATTGTAGAAAGATAGCCTGTCACCGTCATACCACGTGACTAAGCACTTGCACCCCTTGCCAGTTAGATAATTTCACTCAAGTTTGGCTGTCTGCCTGATGTTCATCCCTTCAGGAGATAATAGAGGTTACGGCAGAAATACGACTTATATGATCGGTGGTTCCTTGTTCGACTAATGTGGTAGCTCCAGAGATAACCTTGGCACTATAAAGGAACTGTGCATCTACGAACGACTCCGAAAAAAGAGTACGCCTCTCATTCAGATGACTCCAATCAATATCTGAACTCGGAGCAACGGAATTGTAGACTAAAGTCATTTTCCAATGTTTATAGTTTTGCAGTTCCATATCAACCTTCTCGCTCAATAAAACGTCGACCCTGCTTAACTCTTTTCGCAATACAGTGCCACCACTGTACCAATGAAATACGCGACTCTTCCACAATTCTAAAGCCCGATCGATAGCCATAACCGAGGTAATATAAACGGGATGCACTGAACTAACGGAAGATAAACCGGTAAGATAAGCTCTTGCACTACGTGACGAATGAAAATTGTAGAAGACTGAACTAACGGAAGATAAACCAGTAAAATAAGCTCGTGCAATATGTGACGAATAACAATTTGTAGACGACATGTAATTGAACGAATAACGAATAACGGATTTTTATGGTTGCAAGACTCGGAAACAGTCAGGAGAATCGCTAAACGACAAGGTAACCTTAATTCCAAGCCAAATTATGCTGATTTTTACTAAATCATAAGAACGTCAATAACCTTATCTAATTCACTATAACTATAACACAGATAATGAACAGAATTAACCATAAGAGCAAGAAGCTGACTTGGAAGAGAGTGGCATACAGAGAAAACGTAAGTGGCTTAAATTACTTGAGTTTAACTTCTTACCTGCGCACAAAGTTGCCACACTCGAAGATCCCCACATAGTACACACCATAACACAATCCTTACAACAGAACGAATGTGAGTCCCTAGATCACAGAATGCTTGTTATGTAGGGCTAGGTTTTCCGTGGTACCATTGGAAAACAGAAACATAACGACCTTGTGTCCACGGTTCTTTCCCTAGCCCCTGAAGAAGTGAAATTACCGTGAAGCGTTCTGTAGCTATAGACCATAATACTAGCAAATCCCTTATTTGGTACCTAAAGTTTTAACTGGAAGTATGTAACCGGAATTTGGAATTTGGAATCGGACTTAAAACGAAATCAAAATTCTGACTAATCAAAATTCGGACTTTAAAAATATATATATCCTGAGACTCACAATACGTTCAGTATTAGTTCAGTATAAGTTCAGTATAAAGTTGAGAAATATTATAATTTTAAACATTGCTCTGGAACTGTACGATGAAGAATACATAAACGGTCAAAATGTTTGTAAAAATATAAAAATGGAGACATAAAAATTGTAAAAACAAATATAAAATGATAAGATGTGAAATGATAAAATTAAGGTTGAAACGCTAGGGATGCCAGCATCCATCCAATCTGTACCTGCGATCTTGAGGCGTAGTATAAGTAAAAAAGTCATGTTATGGAGAGCAGAAGTAACCATGCTTAAAATTACTGTACTGATATTATCCTATTAGGAGGAAGTGTTACGGCAAATAGTAAAAGAAGCAGATGAAGAGAAGAGAGAGAGGGTTGAGAGAGAACGGAAGAGCCTCATGAGAGCTCTGATCTTGAGGAGGAAGAGTCTAAATAGGGAAGAAGAGGAGATCAAACATAGAGCACGAAATGAATTGATATCAATTCACGAGAAGAGGGAGGTGGTGGACAGAAGATTAAGAGAACTAATGACAAAACTCACCTAATATGACATGTGGCTTCCAAAAGGCTCCACGGATAATGATGGACAGATAACAATAGATTATGAACAAAAATAATGAAGTAACCCCCTTTCGGATGTAACATTTATATACACAGTAAATAAGTACATATATTACGAGTATACAGTGTGGAGTAATTTTTATATCAATACTCAATCTTTATATCAATACTCAATTTTGCGCTCCCTTATGTACAGGTATGGAAACTCAATACAGGCCCATCGCATAGTACAGGAATAAGTCATATGCTTATAAACACAGCAGTGATCCATCGTATATTGTCACACAGCAGAGATCCATCGTATATTGTCACGGGCACGTAGATCCACAATGGTTATTACAATGATGAAGCGTCAATGGCTACACAAAGGGTTGTGACAATGCAATGTTATGATGGATAAGGATAACTGTCCCACGTCCGCAGTATTTATAGCACGGTTATTTCAGTAGGAGCATATTCTCTTTAGAAATGAAGGACTCTCTTCCAGCACAATCAGATGTCCAGAACATGGTACGTGATATAAGCAGGTGCAATAGACAGTCAACCACATGGTAACTTGGTTATACAGAAGTACCTTTTGCCCACATACAGGATTTTCGTGGACCTGAAGGAAACAAACACAAACATCAAAATATAATACTGAAGGAAACAAACACAAACATCGAAATATAATATGAGAATACATTCTGGAAACAACACAAACATAAGATACAAATATAAGAGATGATAATCATAACCTAAATTTTTCCAGAATTTAGAGATAATTAGTTTAGTCGCCGCACTCCCGATCTTAGGTTTTTATCATTTACGGGTTTTCATTCAAATTATAATCTTCGGAATACAATTTCTAATTACTCTTTCTAACTACAAATTCAAATTATAATTTTCGGAGTACAATTTCTAATTATATTTTCTCTGGATTCCTAATTCCTAATTCCGTTCTCCGAAACTCTTGTCTTCATCTAAAACCCTAATTTTGAATTATTTGAGTACTTAATTATCTAATTACTGATTAATACGCATTATTCAATAACGTGATTGTCAGAGATAATGACGAACAGAATAATGTGAACAATATGGAAAAGAACAATGTGAAATTTTCTTAAAAACACATGATAAGGAAAACAACTAGCAGTAGAATCTTGAAGCCAGTTGAGTGTTATCACTCTGCGGGTTACAAGAGATGCAGAAAGCACCCACACATACACACGCACACACAATGCACGCACTCATACCAACATATACATACTCCACATAGACTTACATACACACGTTAGGGCTTTCGCGCGTATGGCCTGGTAGCTTCTTATAGAACATTGCACTCCTTAATTACTAAGGAAGTTTATAAGAGGCATTGCACTATTAAGGTTATACAAAGAGTATACAAAAGAATGTACAAAAGAGTACAAAAAAGAGCACACAAACCACATGGTATTCAAACCCGTAAAATCATGCAATTCACAGAACAACACTGTGGCCATGGTAGCCTCTAGAACATTGCACTTCTTTACTATTAAGAAAGTTCATAAGAGGCATTGCACTACCAAGGTTATACAAGCAAGCGCACATCAACATAAAAATAACAAATTAGGACAGCCCAAATCATACAATCCACAGAACAACACTTGTGACCATGGTAGCCTCTAGAGCATTGCACTTCTTTATTATTAAGAAAGTTCGTAAGAGGCATTGCACTATCAAGGTTATACAAGCAAGCACACATCAACACAAAAATAACATGTTAGGAGATATCTTCTTTTTTTTCCATAATGACGTCATACCACGTGACCACACAGTTGCACCCCCTTACAAATTAGACAACTTCACCCAAGTTTGGTTGTCTGAGGTTCATCCCTTCCCGAGATATATTCTTTTCCTTCTGTGATGACGTTATCGATGACGTCATACCACGTGACCACGCATTTGACCCCCCTTGCCACTTAGACAGCATCACCTAAGTTTGGTTGTCTGAGGCTTATCCCTTTCCGAGATATATTCTTTTTCTCCTATGATGACGTCATCGATGACGTAATACCACGTGACCACGTTTTTGCACCCCCCTTGAAACTTAGACAACTTCATCCAAGTTTGGTTGTTTGAGGTTCAACCCTTCCGGAGACATTTTCTTTTTCTGCTATGATGACGTCATACCACGTGACCAGGCAGTTGCACCCCCTTGCCACTAACACATCACCCCCTACCCCACCCAAGTTTGGTTGTCTGGGGTCGGTTCCTAGAAGGACAGTTAAGAGTTATCGGTGGATAAACGCTTATCCAACAGATAAATCCTGAACAAAACCTATACAACAGATAACTTTTATCCATGGATAACTTTATCCAACCTTTCAGGAACCGCCCCCAGGGCTTTATCCCTTCCTGAGATATGTTTAATAAACGGTGAAAAGGGTCTTGGTTTACCTGTGGTGGGGCATGCACGCAGACACGCGCCTGCGATACCAGAATGGGAATACCGCTGAACCATGAAAAATGAAGTCGATCGTATACCTGAGTTTCACTTTGAGCTATTGTATTCTTCCTGCGATACCTATGGTGCTCCGCTCTGCGGCCTTCGGCCGCTAAGGAGCTCCGCTATTACACGTGACGACTTGCCGTTCGTGTTCTTGGCCAAGGCGTCTTGCTACGCCGCTGTATTTCCTGGAATACATGTATGTCAAGAAAATACAAGAGCAATTTCAGGCTTTGGTGGACAAAATCTTATGTCAGGGATATTCAAGTTATGTGTGCATTTTCTAAAAACTACACTTACTGGTTACTGTAGCCAACACAAGTTCCCATTGGTGCCTGTAAAAATAAATTTCAACGCTGAAACAAAAGTGCAAACACAGGAAACCATTTGTTGACAATTTCAGTCCACTGCCATTTCTCCGTGTTTTGTAAGAACTTCAAAATTTCCAGCGTTTGGTATTATTGGACATTTTAATGGTTTCTCTCTACAAAAAAAGAAAAACCGTCCCACAAGTTTGGAATGATCTTTTGATCTTGGTACAAGATTTTTTTCGACTATAGTAAAAACCCGCATAAAAAAAAACAGGTGTTTTGGTGATTCAGACTGTTTTTGTTCTTGTACATTGGATGTTTAATGCAAAATCAGCCTGAAAATGTTCTTCAGGTGTTCTTAAAGTAAACCTTTACATACAAAGAAGGGGGACTTGACGGACACGGATATTTTCGCGTTTCCGACGGAGGAAACACCACCTATTCGGGAAGTTTTCGGGGGTTTTCGGCTGGCTGCCATTTTATCATCGAGACTTTGAGGAATGGCCTCGTTTTCATGCTAGAGAACCGACGTAATATTTTAGCGCCTATGACGTTCCCAGACCCCTAGATCGTTTTAGGACGACCGATTGTGCGCATGTCATAGAGATCACGGGCTCAGAAACATGCCTCGTTTCGTGCAGAGACATGCTCTTTCACGGGAAGGCTGTTTTATACCTCAAGGTGAACTGTTGACGAGTCACTGAGCGCATGGTAGAGACAAGAAGTTCTTCACAGTTCTTGTGCGTGGATTTTTTGACTTGTGCGTGGACAAAAGACTTAACAAAAGGTACGGGACATTGATCACATCATCAAATCACTCTGCAGTACATTTTTGGCTAAGAAAACAACGTTATATTTCTCTCTGAGCGTGAAATCCATCCAAGTTTTTACGGCGAATCGATCTTCGCCACGCGGGTGCGTGTCGGTCTTCGACCGAATGTCCGAATAACACAGAGAGCAGAAATTCCAGTTTCTTCGCTGGGTGGCCTGATTTTTGGGTTTGAAAGTTAACACAATGCCAGTTACTTCGCTGGGTGGCCTGATTTGGGTCTGAGTCAACACAAATCCTAGTTGCTTCGCTGGGTGGCCTGTTTTGGGTCTGAACTCAGGTGTGCTAAGGCCTGTCTTGGGCCTGTCTTGGGGCGGGCAGAAAAGAGTATTGCCAGTAACTCAAATACGAAAATAGCTACAGCAATGAATCTTTGCATCAATGTTAATTGTAGTACTAGCAAAATTTTGACAGATGATGTTTCCATGACAACCAAGTTTAAGGGACGTGCACCATATTTTTCCTTTTTGGGACATAACTTAAAATGGGAACAGAAAACCTCATCCTATTCTGAAAATACGATGTATGTTCCTTTGCTGCATTGATTCCTTCAATATAGCGTCTGGCACACCACCTTGAAAATTAGCGGAGATAGGAGAAAAACTTGCTAGGGCAACAGTTCTCACGATCATGTGACCCTGGACACGATTAAAAAGCGCTATCAACTGCAGAAGTTCATGAAGATTACGAATTTAGTGTCAAAAAGTAGGAAATTGGCAGTAAGTTTTCCCCGTTTTTCATGATTGAAAGTAAATTTTAACAGGTACTTACAGATACTATAAAATTGTGTCTCCATAGCAACTAAATGCATGGAACAGTTAAGGTCGGGGGACGTGTTACTCATACCAAGTTCCTTTTCTGTAACTATTTTGCGAATGTAGTTATTTGCAAAAACTGCTTTTGCCTTAAGACCCGCGTATAAGCCCCCGCCTCCTTTCAAGTCAGGCCTTAACACACCTGAGAAAGTCAACTCAAATCCCAGCTCTAATTTGTGCCAAATGGCAGTTTTCTATGATCAGACCGGGGCGTAGCCAGGATTTTGGTTGGGGGGGGCAATATTAGTGAAAACTTGGGACGAAAATTTTCAAATTTCATCCAGCAAATACAGTAAATGTATGGGAAAATCTCTAATATTGGTGGGGGGACGGCCCCCTGGCCTGGCTACGCCCCTGTCAGACTTTAAATACAATTCCTACTTACTTGTCAGAATGGATAGTTCACAGCCCTACATATAGCTTTTCACATGTGTGTTCAAAATTTAATCATGGAACGAACCCTATATGACTTAAATTCTGTTGTATGTGGCAGAGCTTCTGACATTGTGATCAATGTTTCCAGAAAAGAAAAAAGTTATGCTTCTGATGAACTTGACACTTTGCCAGTTGGCAATGCAATGCATAATATTAGAAAAACAGTAAGGAGTCCTACTAGAGAAAGCAAACTAAAGAGAATTGACAGAGAGCCATCAAGAGTCTGTCTGAGCCAGGACCAAGATATTCCTCAAAAAATACATGCGCAATGAATGAAAAAGCTCAAAAGCAATTGCATTCTAATGATCTCAGTCTAATAGGCATCACAATTGTTAACAGCTCAGGGAAACGCAATTATTAATCTTAGATTAATAAATGAGTTCTTCTTCACCTTTTCCTACATCCCCTTATCCAGGCTGGGCATGCTACTTAAGGCCCGTCATTCCTCGTGAGGCTTGCATTACGTTATATGACGCCATGATACTTCCACTTTTTGATTACTGGTTGCGCAGTCTGGGATGGCTGTGGCAAAACAAACCGTGTTCTCCTGGACAAGCTGCAAAGGCGCGCGGTATATATCATCGAGGGTCGAAAAGTTGAAGACCAAGAAATCAGCAAAACACTCAGCTGGCTTTCGCTTGAGAAACGCAGGATGTATAATCCTAATGCCTCCAGATCACCTGCCTGCCTTTTGCGCAATTTCAGTCACGCTCGTGACTGTCACGCCTACAATACGCGCAACAAAGATCTCCTGCGTTACCTCTAGCGAAGACCAGCAAGTACCAAAGCTCCTTCCGCTACAATGGCGCTAAGGCGTGGAACTCACTGCCAGCCGAGTTAAGAAATGAAAATAACATCATCCCTTTCAAACAAGATCTGAAAAGGCACGTCTGCCAGTAAGAATGGGCATTCTTGATTATATGTAATGTAATGTTTTGTACTTTTAATATGATTTATTTTTGTCACGGGCCTCGATTTAAACCAGCATAGCTGGATTTGACTAGCCTGTATAAATACTGATAATAAATAAATGAAAATTTTAAACACATATATCAGGAGTCAACATTTTAGCTTGTTGTCCGCGTAGCAGCAGTAACTAGTGAGGTAGAACAATGAATGTGAGATCGGTGATTGAGTCCGACGCCTACGGTAGAGCAGCTTGCTGCTAGCTCTCAGTTAATAAGGTCAAAGAAACAGCCTTTCGCGCGACAAAGCAAGGGCTTTGGAAGAGAGCACACATTGGCACTTGTACGCCAGCGCTACTGGATCCTCCATGTCAGGGGATAGACCAAGAAGGTAATCATTGACTGCCTACGCAAGCGCCGTAGAGTGAATCCGACGGTACCATTAATGGCGTCGCTCCCGACCTCCAGGATGGCTATGTGTGAGCCTGCGTTCCTCCATTATACAGGCGTCGAAAACTTCGGGCGATCAGCGTCAAGTGGGGCAGAGTGACGGAGAAACGGTATGGTTGCTTGTTCACGTCATGTATGACGACCAGAGCCGTACATGTTGAAGTGGCTGGTGATCTCAGTACTGATGTGTTCATCATGGCGTTGAGGCGTTTCAGTGCAGACGAGGTGATCCCAAGATGTTCTCAGATAACGGTAGCAACTTTGTTGGCGCTGAGCGTGAATTGGCTGAAGCGCTGGCGGCATTGAATCAGACGAAGATAGTAGATGAATTGGCAGCGAAAGGCATCGAATGGCATTCTAGCCCTCCCGCGGCGCCCCACATGGGAGGTGTGTTTGAGTCCATGGTAAAGCAAGTGAAAAGAGCCTTCAAGGCAGTCCTCGGAGGGCCCGTCCTTTATGATGATGTACTACACACGGTACTGGTTGAGGCAGAAAGTGTATTGAACAGTCGCCCACTCACCGCTGTGAGCTATGGCCCGGATGATTTCGAGGCCTTGTCCCCGAATCATTTTCTGATCGGAAGAGCGTCTCCTAATCACCCACCCGGCGAGTTTCAACTATGCGAAGTTGATAGTCGTAAACGCTGGCGCTAAGCGCAAGTTCTAGTCGACATGATGCGGCAGCGGATCAGGCGCCGAGAGTACTTACCTAAGTTGACGATGGTATGACTAGTTTTAACGCAAAAACTAGGTGGTCTGCGTCGGCGGAGACGTGAACATGAACAACAACAACCAAAGGTTGAGATTTATTACCTAAGGGACGTGTCATTATTTAGCGGGGGGGGGAGGGCTCCTATTTTTGTGGGGAGGGTCCTAATTTTTTTCGCGTGTCTAAAGGGAGGGTCCAACTTTTTTTCACTCCTGTTTGGGGGAGGGTCATAATTTTTTTCAGCAACATTTGGACGATAAAGAGGGTAAAACAAATAGCGATAGTGGTTATTTCAGCAACTTCTCCATAAAAATTTCGGCGCGCAACAATGACATCTCACATACTCTTTGAGCAATGATGATGGATAATACCGTTGACAAGAACAAGTTATCTTGACGACGAAAATCAAACTCTTCCAAAACTTCCCTGCAAATGATAGGCCTGGAGGGCATGTCACTATATGTTTGAAAGAAGACCCTTAGGTAAGCGTGAGTTTTCGACGTTTGAGCATAGAAATTCGTCCGTTGGGCCGCGCTTCGCGCACATGAATATTAATAACTTCGTCATTTGCGGAGCGCAGTTGTGCGCATGAATAATATAACCTAACCTATATAGTTGAGGTAGTGTACTTCCTGAGCTCCTGACAGGCTTTGTTTACTATGCCGTACACAAAACATGTTCATCTACCCTTTCTCTGAGGCTTGATGAAATGCGATGAACAAACAAAAAAAACGATGAACAAACAAACAAACGTTTATCAAAATTTGGGAGCGCTTCGCGCCCAACGAAGGATATGTGGGATTACGTTAATCATTGTACTTGGAGGGAGGATCACTGCATTTTACCCGTGTATTACCAAACATTCTCACGTAAATAATCGAGGCGATGAATAATAACCGCGGTTCCTTATGCACAGTCAATTGACACCCCGGCCCCCACCCCCGGGACAGGGCGGGAAAGTAACGCGGTCAGGCCGGGGATTTAACACATTAATCTACGGAAGGGCAGGGAATTTAACACGGACCTTCTATAGCGGGGATATTCAGCGGGGCATTACAGGGAATTAACGCTGAAACAGAAGTTCGATTATCGTGCGAAAATATATTGGTCCGAGGTCGTAGGATTTTGGGAGGGATCACTTCATTTTTGGGTGAGTGAAAGGGGAGGATCTCTCGAAACCTGAAGCCTTGAAAGAGAGATTCCGGCAACGAGTTCTATATCATTTTCTAGTTTTATTTTACTCATTATGTTGAAAATTTCGGCGCGCTTCGCGCGCATAAGGAATGACATCTAATCTAGTTTTAATCGAGTTGCCCAAAGAAAAGAATACGCTTGTGGCTCTTAAATGGAATGCGTACGGATGTCGTTACAAGCATGTCTATCTTGGCAAGGACAAATGAAAACCCCCAAAGCCCTCCAGTGATACGCCTGGTTGGCAGTCTATATGTTCGAAAAAGTGAGTTCGACGTTTAATACAAGCTGCATAGAAATTCGTTTTTGGGCTGCGCTTCACGCACATGAATAATAATAATTTGTAGCGCGTGAAGAATAAAACCAACAGGCTTTTTACTACACGCAGAAAATAAACGTTTATCTTTTCACTGGAGGCTTGATGAAATGCGTTTATCAAATAAAGGCGCGTTTCGCCACGTTGCAAAAGTGTCCCCGGGGGCCTGGAGCTTTAACAACGACCATGTCCTGGTGACCGGGAAAAAAGTAACATTTAACACTTAGTGAATGTTAAATCGGGGGGCCGTGATGTCAATTGACTGGTGCATGACAGAAGTCACTTGGACAATAGTCTATCTAACAGGTTTTTTCAGAAAAAAATTGCATGGGGAGGGTCCCAATTTTTTTTACCTACGACTGGGGGAGGGTCACATTTTTTTTTGTTATGTTCAAGGGGAGGGTCCTAATTTTTTTTAGCCTTGTTTGAAAAAAATGGGAGCCCCCCCCCCCCCCCCCCCCCCCCCCCCGATAAATAATGACACGTCCCTAAGTTGACGGTTAGAAGTCTCGCGTGCGGCCGGGGTCAATCCATGAGATTACAGTTTTTGGAATAGCTCTCCTTTCCTCCTCCCCCCTCCCTTCGCCCGATTTTTGCGCTCGCCCCCGGGACCGCGCGCCTCAAAATTCCAAGATGGCGACCGATCATCGAACGGACCGAGTACCGCCTGCAAGCAGGTTATTTTTGGAACAAGTGAACATGGTTATGATGCTAAAAAAAGACGTTTAACAAGCGTTATCATCAATACAGGGTGCATACAAGAAGCTGTCAAAATCCGGCGAGAAGTGAAACCAAACGAAATTCTCGCTGCATGCTAACTTGCTCAAGTTGCAATGCAAATGAGTCACTCTCTCTATAATAATATTACATTGTAATGTTCATTTATAATAAAAGAAAATGACAATGGTACATAGCTTTAAGTCGAAATAAAAAAGCTTCCTAACTACTCTGCGATCCGTTGGAAGCATTAATGTCATCGCACGAACATCATGAAAAAATCTCCTACTCTGAGATTTGACGTGGTGTAATCATCGCACCACAGAATTGAGATAGCAAACCCCACTGTTATCGAGCCACCACTCTTGGCCCAAAATCCAACGCGATGGTATGTGCGTTGGTCCCCGCGATAACCAGAATGGCCGACCCTATCTGATTCAACAACTCCATTCACGTAGCCCCATTTGGCGCAGTTGGCGGAGAGTTGAGAGTTGTCATCAGGCAAACGAGTGAAGGAGCCGCAGGCCTTGGGGTGACCAGGTGCAGGAACCGGTTCAAACATCAAATCTCTGTTTCAAAAGAATTTGGAGGATTTTTAAACATAATAATAATAATAACAACAACAACAACAACAACAACAACAACAACAACAACAACAGCAGCAGCAGCAGCAGCAGCAGCAGCAGCAACAACAACAACAATAACAATAATAATAATAATAATAATGAAATAATGTTTGCATATCCACACAGTGGCTCTTCATCAAACATTAGTTAAATACGACTAATGTATCAGTCAATTCCAGCGGTGACCATCCCCCCCCCCCCCCCCGGGACACCGTGGGGCATTTGCACACCACTGCCTTCCCTGGGGTGGGGAATTTTGAAAATTTTGCTGGCCCGGGGTCGGGAATTGTTTTTCCCCGGGGGAGGGGGGTGGGGAATTTGGTTTTCTCATCTCAAGCGCGTCGGGTTTTACGAACTACAACACCAGTTATAATAACTATCGATTGGCAGTTACAATGTCCCAGTTACAGAAAATAACGCCACATAAAATATAATGCAGAGCATGGCCCGTATACACCACGTTTGGGGAAGACACATTTGCACATTTCGCAGTTAACGTCTTCTATAGAGAAGAAACAGATTTCGCAATTTCGTCTCAGTGGAAAAACATAAAAATGAATTGACACTATAAACAGAGGTCCAATTTCGCAAAAAGTCAAGTAACATAACTGCGAAATAGTTGCTCTGCAAATAGAATAAAGGTAAATTTCGCATTGAGAGATTCCGGGGACAATTTGCAGCCAAATGGCTACAACCGCGAATGGCCTAGGAATGTCTACCGATATTGTACTAATACCTTAGTTTCACTTCTTTATTTATATTTTGTCTCACTTTCAGTGAAATGAGAACTCGTTCAAAGACGAGAAAACATACATTTAGAAACGAATTATAAATGCCCGGACAGTATACATGGAGTTGAAGTTTTTGTTGTGAAGCTTTGTCACGCAGAGTCGATGGAATCTTACCGTCTTTTTCTCGTCCGGGGGTGGGGCATTTTTCCGCTTTTTGTGTTCCCCGCCGTGGGGTATTTTGCATTTTTGCTAGCCCGGGGGCGGGGAATTTTCAGTTTTATTTTTAGAAATGACCAAAATCCCGGGGGTTGCCCGGGGGGGGTGGGGGGGGGGAGGGGCATGGTCACTGCTGGAATTGACTGATACATAAATATTAAATATGCTAACTATATAACGATTAAAAGGTTAAAACTAGGTTGATACTAGGTAACGTTATTTCATCAACTGAATGAGATTATCTCAATGCACTTCGGAGAAAAGACCCAAGGCATTGGGCATGCTCCGCGAAGAGGTAGGGGCTTCGCTTTTTGGCAATTTTTAATACATTTTGCTTGTTCGTTTGCAACGCGCCCCCTCCCCCCAATGTTGTGATACATTCTTTCTTTTACGCCCCCTTAAACAGCACTCGGTGTGGGGAAGAGGGGTGTGGGGAGGAGGGGTTATTGGTCTTTTGAGAATCCAATGGGCCTTTCGAGGAACCATGAAGCCTGGGAACGAGGTTGAACACGTTTAAAATCAAAAGTATGATTGTCTACTGAATCGCTCGGACTGCGCGCGTGGGTTTTATTTTTACGCATGAGCCTTTATTTTCACATACGCGGGTTTATTGTAGCGCAGGGTCGCGCGCGACCGTAAGGGCTTTCGGGCTTACGTAGACATCGCGCGCCACAGGCAACCCATAACCAACACCCTTCATACAAAACTCAAAAGAGAGCATGCGAGCAGGCCAATACTCACGCTAGTGCTGCGTTCCCCTGTTCATTTTATTGATCATGATGTGGAACGTCCTTCCGACTGCTTTCTTGCGACAGAAGTACCTTATTTGATCGAAACCCATGTCGCCTCGTAGGGAATTCAAACCCGGAGTTTCCAGGACATCTGACCAAGGAAGATTGGTGATTTTCTTGTAGTCCGTTCTACCGACGTTATTAGACGGTAGATTGGTGGTTCTCGTAAGTGTGATGTTTTAAGCATTGTCCAGCCCCCTGTGAGTACGTGTAAAAAAATATCAATACTAATCATAATTTTTATCATATGCCCATCCTGCTTCATGCCACCTGGCAAACGCAGTCGTAAGCAATCCCTTTCGCTCTTGATACCCTATCTAAGAACACGTTTGTGTGAAAAGGCTGTGCTTCCGTTGACAGCATTAACCAAGCAGAGCCTGCGTGTTGACTATAGTCCTGTTTAAGGACGGTGCCCACTAATGTTACTGCGCATCCGGCTCGCGCATTCTATACGGATGTCTGTTTATGTATCGTTTTAATCAATCGCTCGATGGCGCAGTTGGCTAAGGCGCTAGATGGATTGGGCCGTGGAATTTTTTTCTCTTTTCTCCTTTTTCTTTCTTTGTTTTTCTCTGTAAATTACCTTAGTTGGAAATTTCTTGGGGAAATAACCTACAGGGAAATAACCTACAAAAGTTTACATTTAGTAAAAGTATCGAGATTTTTCCTTGAGTAAAAGTTGTCGTATGTTTGATACCTAAAAGTCTAGATATCTTTACGCAAAATGACAACAAATGATTTAGAAAACTTAAGGCATATTTAAACTTTAAGTTATATGGCGTAAATGCAGTTTCATTTCAATACTGTTTGTCCAAGACTCGCTTTGTAAATGACAAAAAATGTCAAAAAACGGCACTTTGCCTCCCCCACTTTGCCTCCCCCACTTTGCCTCCCCACTATGCCTCCCCACTTTGCCTCTCCCACTTTGCCTCCCCCACTTTGCCTCTCCACCCATCCCACCCGCGAGTACACACCGAGTACACTGTAGTTCTCTCTCACCTCCGTCTGTCGTCATATCACAGTACACAGTAAAGGCGTTCTTAGCAAGAGATGGCCTTATCCAGTATCTCCCGTCACCTCGCGAGAGACCAAAGTACTTAATCTGAAGGCACGATCGACCAGGGGAATCGGAACTCGAACCGTCAGTACCTTGTTGAAAAATGTGCATTTAGCGCGTTTTTCTTTTTTATAATTTAATCCAGAGGACAGAGGAGGTTTGAACATACCTTCCCAAGTGTGACAGTTGACTCCAACAAACCCAGGGCGGCACGTACAATCATATGCAAAGTAGTTCTTCTCACAAGATGACGAACACGTGGCGCCATGTAAACATGGAGACGACGAGCATGCAGATACCTGAAAACGAACGGAAACGAACTCCTTATTTCATGGGCTCTTGGTCGGTCAGGTCTAGATGTTGAATCTCCAGTGTTGTGTTTATTCCGCCATTTGATAGGAGCGATTTCGCAGAAATCTTTCGCCATTGTGAAGATATGATCCCGAAAAGTTCAAAGATTCTACATTGGTTTTTATGGCCGTGAGGTGCAAACGTTTGCCAGGGGCGGTTCCAGGATTTAAATAAAAAAGAGACGAAGCGAAAATCATGAGACTCCTGGCAAAACCGGGAGAGTTGACGTCCCTGCATTATGTGGCAATAAAACAAGGCATCAAAGACCGTTCACCGTTATTCAGGGTTCAATTTAAGAAAGCAGCAAATACAATGATTTGAGTATGCATTTGTTGAGGAAGAGTGGAGCCATGTGATTAGTTCGATACTTACAGAATGAGTAGCATCAAAGTAGTCATATCCAGATTTACCAACCAGGTCAGCGGTCGAGGCCATTGTTTGACTGTTCAGCTCACACAAGTGAGGCGGTTGGTTGTTGAGCTTGTAGTTGAATGAGGAACATTTCTGATTGGTTAAACACTCCAAGGAACAATCGATACGATCATCTACGTAGATGGTTGCTAGTACATGACCAGTCAAGGCGGAACCTAAAGAAAAAATATATTTAAATCAGCCTCTGTCGAGTGTAACCTCTTGGTCTCCCTGTGTGGAGAGGAAGGTCGATTGAAAGTTAGTAACTGAAAATAGTTTTATTAGTTACATAATGCATAATTATACGTGGTTTTACATTTTTATACATAATTATACATGTTTGCAGAGCTCATATTTATGCATTGCTGGCTTACAAATTTTTCGCAAAATAAAAAGAAAGTATAACACTGGACATCCCTGAGATGAGCTTTCAGGGATTGATGGTTGTCTGTTCACGGAAAATACAATTAGACGAGATGACTTGTGTGCGCATGCGCAAACGGAAAACTAATAAAAAGCATTCCCGTTTCACTTACATACAATACGTATTATTGGATTATGACGAATAAAACATGTCAAACGGCAACTGTGAGAAAGATTTCTGCATTATCATCAGGAGCTAGTTGAAAAATACCAACAACGTGTCCCACATGGATCTCTTACACACTAACCAGGCCTATAAATACATTGGTGATGCATTATTAACGTGGATTGTTCACTAACAGTAGAAGGGGCGTCCTTATATGGTCTGCTGGCCGGGCGTTATCTCACCCACAGGTATCTACGAATTTTTTTTAAACTTGGCCAGATGAAAGTTCAAGTCTTCTAATGACCATCGCCATGTTTTTAGCCGAAAATATCGCCTGCAATATTTTTTTTTATGAGAAGGATTAAAAACTATGGGGTCGTCTTTGTATTTAAGAATTGTGACTAAGATAAAAAAAGATTGCAAAGATCAAAGAATTCGCAGCTAATCTAGGGTCATTTGTGTTTGATTTACAAAATGAATGACTGGAATCGACGAAAAACCCAAAAGTTATAGCCCGCCGATATTTATAACCTGGTAGTCCAGCTTTGGGCACAGATGAGCGCACAAACCATTTCGAGCGAGTCACCTTAAAAGTAATTCCTACAATTTCCATCATTTTATTGCAAATAACAAACGACCGTAAAACTAAAAGCTTTTCTTAAGAGGAATTAAAAACAAAGAATTTGTTCCACAACATAGGAATTCAATCATCCGAGATCGATGTGGGACGCAAAATTCAAAACCTTTATAGTATTTGTAATTACTGCGCATGTTCAACGCGCAACGGTTTTTTTTTCTTCAACAAAGCAACGCATATCATATACATGCACAAGTTCTGAATAGCTTGTTTTAGAAGCCGTGTACAGAATTTGTGTCCTTGCTTTACTGGGTTTACAAACAGCAGAAGCCCCTTCTGTAAACTAAATATCAACCGAAATTTATTACATAACTTAGTTAAAACATGTAACGGCGAACCATGCTGTGGATTATTCGTGCCGATGTTATGACCATATTTGAAATCTCGCATGCTTACCCAAGCAGGTTTTCTTTTCATAATATTTCATTTTTGCTCAAATATAGTAGAGCAACAGTGGTAAGCGATAATATACTAACATTCGACATCTTGAAGTCTTGCAAAAACATTATTTTCAAAATAATTGTTTATTCTGCGAATGTTCCGCAGCTTGGCACCGACTAAAGCAAGTATGTTTGTTACACGTTTCAACTCGCTTATATGTTTCTGATATTTAACAAATAGATCTCGTGCATGCGTGTGTACTGTAATATACTCACAGAATGTCATGAACAAAACAGTACGCAACGAGACGCAGTCGAGTTGCGTGACTGTTGTTCATGACATTCTGTGACGTCTTCTGTGTATCTATTACAGTACATACGCACAAAAAAAACGAGATCTATTTGTTTTATACCTCAACAAACAGGGATTTTTGTCAACCGTGTATCTGTACTCTTATAGCAACATGGCTCTCGACCAATCAGAACGCGCGATTTACTAGTGTTGTTGTATAAAAATAAATAATGGTTTACGCAAACGGCTGCACGCAAACGGCTCTTCCTCAGTTGAGGAACCTGCGGAAATTTACGTCAATGAAACGCGAAGGTCTAAGCTATTTGCAGAGCCAGGTCTTTCTCTTCAATTATTAATTATCCCAAGGGGGGCACTTGGATATAAAAATGACGGTGGGGGGGGGGGGGGTCCGATGGTACGGAAATCCAAATTTCATACCCAAAAAATACCTGAGCCATAAATTTTATACCCAAAAAAGTACTTGCTCCCAAAATTTGATACCTAAAAAATACCCGACTTTTTTAGTCTAAAAAGGCTATTTAATACCAGCATACACATGATGCCCGTCCCATTATGTTTCCCCCAAATAGCTTCATATATTTTGATAATATAATTTTGATAATAAGTTTCAACCCCCAAAAATACCCGCAGAATTTTAAACATCCAAAAAACCTGGTTTTAGCACAAAAGAACTACAGGGAATTAATAATGCAAGAATGGATCTGTATATTATATAATTAACTATGTAGGCCAAGGTATAACTAATAAGACTCTACATAGTAATTGACATTCCTAGAATTTGTATAACATTAAATGGTTAAAAGTTTAAACAAGTTTAAACTTTAAAATCAAAATGTCGAGATTCAGTACGAAAGTTGATCAGAGCAAAATTAGTTTGTGCCTGCGTTCAGTTTATTGAACGAATCATCTTCAATTGGGACACCAGTCGGTTCTAATAGTATTACATACCTCGTCCTTTGGCTGTAAATTCGGCTTTTTTCTCGCATTTGCCTTCAAAGTTCCAATTCCCCTTTGACACAGATATCCATAAAAGTTGAGCAAAAAGTACTATTTGAGATAACTTCGTCTTCATCTGAAAAAAAAAGAGCCTGGTTGTGTTAATGAAACTTTTATTTGTTGCTTAGCATACTCAGTGTTTACTTTGCAAAAACTCTGTAAGAAAAGCTCGCGTTAATTTGATACGGCTCCATCTGAACTCAGTTATCCTCGACAAGTTTTTTTCAGAAAGAACGCAAATTTTCGAAGATTGAAAATTCTAATAACAACCAAAGGAAATCAAATTGTAAAGTGAAAAGGAATGGGATTATTTGGTAAACTTAAAGGATTTCTTTTTCCTTGCGTCGAGTAGTAATATATTTTGGATTTCGTACCTTTTTTGCGAGCTGTTTTCAGGAGCAGTGTTGTTTATGTGAAGAGCAGGAAGTTCACACTTTTGTTAGTTAATTTTCACCAGCCCTACCTGAAACAAACTGAACACTTGTCCTCAATAGGAGCCTAGCTCCAATTATAGTAATAATTGATGACTTCAGAATATTCTTTGAATTTTTGCGTTGAGTGAATAAGGCCAAACAAACAGGCTTGCGCGGCAAAGCAAGGGCCGGTTAGTTAATAATAATAATCATTGCATGAATATAGTGCGCAGTTATCAATAAGAAATTTTCAACTGCGCATTACAACGTCGCACATAATTAAAATTACATTATATTCCTTTGAAATAATAAAACCAAGAGAAATATACTAATTAAACTAAAATTACATAAATAATAATAATAAGAAGAACTACAGTAGTAAAATGGTAAAAATGACGCTAAAAAAATGATGAAAGCAAATAAATGGGCCTTTAGGGCCTAGGACGCAACTTCTCTATCATTTGCATTTTTCTACCTCACTCCACTCGCTTCGCGCGCATAAAGAATATCATCGCGCAACGAAGACACTACCTTTGCACCGTTCACAAGACAGCTGTATCTTGGCACCGAGGAAAAAACAAACTCTACCAAAAATGCCCTGCAGTGATAGGCCTGGCGGGCAGTCACTTTGTTCGAAAGAAGAGTAAGCGTGTGTTCTACGTTACAGGCATAGAAATTCGTAATTTGGGCCGCGCTTCACGCAAATGAATAATAATAATTTCGGCGCGCAATTGCGCGCATGAATAATAAAACCTACGGGATTTGTTCTATACATAAAAAAAAACCGGAATGTTCATCTACACTTTCTTGGTGAAAGTGCTTTTATCAATGAAATGGCTTGATGAAATGTGTTTATCAAAATTCGGGGAAAAATGCGATCCCCGCTATCTGTACATTGTCTTCGACTAGGTCAAATAGGGGTCGGGGGGGATCACGAAAACGTTTAACTGCTCTGAGGGGGGATCACGTTAATCATTGTACTTATAGAGGGAGGATCACTGCATTTTGACCGGTCCCTTAGTGCCCTCTTGAAGCCATTGATTGAGCAAATGATTCGAAGGTCGCAAGGGGATCATTCCACAGCTTCGGCGCAGCTACCTCAAAGCGCGATCTCCAAGAGTTTTTCTAGATTTGAATTCGGCAGTAGTTCAGCATTAGGCTGTCATTACTTCTGAGAGAATAATTTGTTTTGTGCTTAATTGATATCAATTCACTGAGGTACTGTGGCGCCAGGCCATGACGAATGGCCTTGAAAGTGGTTAGTAAACTTTTGAAAACAATACGCTGCTTGACAGGTAGCCAGTGCAAAGACTTCAGCAATGGGCTTGAAAAACTAAACGAGCTGCTGCGTTCTGAATGCGCTGCAATTTCTTGAGTTGATAGTCTGCTGATCGGTTAGCTGGTGCTATTTTAGGGCCCATGCTGATAGTGACTCGATCCCGTTCTCAGAGCCCTCATTCTCGTACCCAGAGCCCTCGGCTCGTCTCCTCGAGGGGGAGGCTCTGATGACAGCCATTGACGCATGCGCGAGATTTGTTACATAGACGTTGACAACCTCGTACCCAGAGCCCGTCATCTTTTGGCCAGCGGCAAGATTCAGGGCCCTGGGGGAATCCGATTTGTGAGCATGCGTAGTAGGTCAAAAACGTAACGAACTTTCATACAACAATCAAACCGGAAACCCAGAATCTGGGTTTTAAAAAATCATTCCCCCAGAGCCCTGAATCTTTGCCGCTGGCCAAAAGATGACGGGCTCTGGGTACGAGATTGAGACGTTGAGAGAAACAACGTTCTGCGCATGCCCCAACGTTCAAAATCAGCTAATCAGCGAAGGCCCTGACCAGGCATGGAGCTCTGGGTACGAGAACGCAGAGCCCTGCGTTCTCGTAATAATTTGACAACGCATGCGCAGAAAATACAGGGCTCATGGGGCATGCGCTGGAAGTTTTTTTTCTTTCTCGTACCCAGAGCTCCCCGGCTCCTCACCTCGCGGGGGAGGCTCTGGGGACATCAATTTGAGGGCCTTCGATGATTGGCTAATTTTGAACGTTGGAGCATGCGCAGAAAGTTCTCAACGGCTCTGTATCCTTTCTCGAACCCAGAGCTCCCCGGCTCGTCACCTCGCGGGGAGGGCTCTGGTGACAGCCATTGACGCATGCGCGAGATTTGATACAGCCGTTGAGAGAAATATTTTTCTGCGCATGCCCCAACGTTCAAAATCAGCCAATCAGGGATGTCCCCAGAGCCTCCCCTGTGAGCAGACGAGCCGGAGAGCTCTGGGTACGATAATGCTCTGTATCAAATTTTGCGCATGCATCAATGGCTGACACCAGAGCGTCCCCCGCGAAGTGACGAGCAGGGAGCTACAGAAAACATAACGAAGAAAACATGACAAAGCGCTCGGCCCCGGTATTGCTTTCTCGATACCATGTAGTACTTCATTTTCGTCGGCGCCATTTCGGAAACGTCAATGGACTGTGACCTCCAGATCTTCAAAGTGAGGTGTTGGTGTTCAGTATATTCAAGCTTCTATCGTCATTACCTAATGAATTATTACATGAGCTTTTTTATTTCTTCTACGCTTGTTGCCGCTTGCTTAATTGATGGCTTTATGAATGGTGTTGATCTGTTAGCGGGAGATAAGCGAGGTCAATAGCCTGGCTCCACTTAACCCTTCTTTAAACAGAGACTAGAAAAGAGCCTTCAGAAAACTGTCTCTATAACAAATCAAGCAATCGTTACTGCAATTTTCATAATTTTACGAACTCTACCCCAACTAACAAACCGCGGTTTGGCTTCCGTCAATCAAACGAGTGAACAACTCTTGGTGATTCACGCAGGATTTGAGAGGTTTTTTCAACTAATAAGGACTACAAGCTAGGCTTCAGAACCAAATTTTCACCATAAATGCAAACGAAAAAATCCATACGTTTGTCTATAAAAGATTTTGATGCATGGACGGAAGCTAAGCTAAGGACGCAGCAGGAATTTGATACAATTATGTTCCCCTCGATGCTCTCAGAAAAGTGATAAAATTAATATTCCCAAATAGTTACTTTCTTCAGAAGCGCCAAGAATTAATGTATATGAGCTGCACTTACAGATATCTATAAACATTTAACAGACAGGCCAAGTAAATAGAGATAACCCTCGAGAAATAACTCGTGATGATAACTTCGCCATTTCACCGCCCAAACTAAATAAAGCTGCACACGAACTCAGTTTCTTAATATTCAGAAGCTTTTGCTAAGTTAACGCTTTGACCTCCTAGCTCAGTATACAGAATCTATTTCTTTGTTTTATATATTGAACAATCGCCGTTTTTGCGCCGAGACGTTAATACGGTTTCTGCCCCAGACGGTTTTTTGCGACGCGGTGAATTGTGATGGGATGATTAGCCTGTATTGTGCGATAAAGTCCCGATAACAATCATGCTCAGTCTTTTGATTAGTGCTTACTTTGTGCTTTGCTCATACTCTAGACCGACAGCGCGAGACGGCAACATAAACTTAAGATTTTACGGGGACGTCGACGGAAAATAAAGCATCGCCAGTTGCTAGGCTCATTGTTGCAAGTTTACGAAGAAGCTGCACAAAGAACTGAATTTTACGAAGGTATGAATACAGCACGGTACGATGCGAGCTCTGAAAGATTGAGTAGATTTTAACTAAACCCATCCGCTTTGATGATCGAGCCATTATCAGGCGACGTTTGCTGCAAATTATATTTTATTTCGAACTTGATAAATCCCTGAGATAGCTACTATTCAATCGTAAAGCAATAGAAATTCCGTTGCATGTGACTTAGCTTAGTCGGATTGACTTTTTAATTCCGGACGGATGTCCAGGGGCCATTTTTCAGTATATTTGGGTCACCTGCAGATCCTTATTTTTGGCAGCAATTTTTGTGATCCCTTAGCCCAATTTGTTGCCTTAATTTGTGATGATCCTGTTCTGGTTTAAAATTCTTATCCATGATCCAAAGACCTGAAACAACTTTTCCCACTCCTGTCCTTTTGATCCCGGCCATATTTTGGGATTTCCTCCTGAGCCCTATACCATATGAGCCTGCAGTTTTTTTACCGGTCACCACCGATGTGACGGATCAAGGCACCTGTAGATCCCATATCAAGATAGTTCCCTTGAAAAAGTGTCGACTTTCTTCAACTTCCTTATAAGGAAATATCTGCAAACTATATTTGTTTTTTCCTATGTTTATTGACCTAGAAAGCTTAAAACTCAACTAGAACTCAGATACACTTGAGAAAAGATGTTATGTGCATTTTCCGCTGTGCTTTTCACGATCAAGAACCTGTAAACAAAGTAAACAAGACACCACAGGAAGCCCGCTCGATCACTAAAAAGACGACACTGTTATCTTGATATGCTTCATATATGGTACACTATAGTGTCCTCCGTATGAAAATCTCCTATGTCTTATAGAACGAGGATATATTTATAGAAGGACACTATAGTGTACCATATTTGAAGGATCTAGGCGGATCAAGCAGCATGCGAAATAGAGCGAAGAAAGGAACACTTTGCAAACAATTGAAGCGTGTAGGACATTTCGTTCTTCTGGGGGGGGGGGGGGGGGGGGTTGCACGATCGAGAGTTTGTCTGAGTGTGCGTCTCTTTTTGAAGCGGACACTCGCGAAGCTCCAGACATTTCTTGCGCTGCACTGGCTCACAGTGATAAAGTAGTGTTAACAGTGCAAACCGAATCCATATGCCTCAGATTTTAATCAAGGACGTTCGCGCTCTCTCCTACCGGCCGATCAATCACCGCCTCCCATATCCCGTTCTCACAAAAGGCGTACATGCGCAGAGCCTCTGCACCCTAATTGCCCTTTGCGCATGACTGACATTTCGTTCATATTTGCAGCATTATATCATCGTCTCTTGTAGAACTGAACGGAATGAATGAGTTGCCGGTTCCCAGTCCCTCTCGGTTTTATGATCCCCGCGCAAGGTCTCATGGGATCGCCTGGGGGCAAACAAGCGTGGAAGCGAGGAAAGCTTTGTAGCGCCAAACTTGAAATTCCTTGCCTAGTTGAGCTGTAGTTTCCTACTAAAAATGTGGAATAAATATAACAGAGAAGAAATTGTTGTTTATGGAGACGGAAACTGTTTTTATCGGGCCATATCGTGGTGGAATGACACAAATAACGACCGAAATCACTCAGGGATAAGGAGCCTCTGCAACCAGGTAATGGCGAAATTTCCTGATAAATTCCAAGCGTTTCTTTTTAACTCTCCAACGATCGCATCCCATCTTGCTAAAAGTGTATGCTCGGGTACATGGGCAGAGACAGTTGACATTGTTGCTTGTGCAACTATTCTTCAACGTGCTATTTTGTATACTCCATGAAAGACTCGAAATGGAATCGTTTTCCACCTGTACTAAGATTGGATGTTTCCTCTCCTCTCCTTACCTCTAAAGCATGTCAGTGTCCAATCACTCTCGTCCTACATGATCACAACGCTGCTATTGCTCATTTTAACCTCCTTAATCCTGTTGGAAGTTGCTGTGCGACTCCAGTCCCCTTTAATAGGGAACAAGTTACTGCTAAGCCGCCAAAGTCTTATGCTTCAGCACTTAAAAGTCACAACGCTACACCAAAGTCATCTACAAAGCTGCCTAGCACTAAAACTAAACTGGCATCTGCAACTTCTACATCTACTTCACAATCTGGGTATGGAAAAACTACTCCAAAGTCATCTACAAAGCTGCCTAACACTAACGCTAAACTGCTATCTGCAAACTCTACATCTACTTCACAATCTGCAAGCAAAGCTACTACAAAGTCATCTACTAACCTGCCTAACACTAACACTATACTGTCATCTGCAAACTCTACATCTGTCTCACAATCTGCTAGCAAAGCTACTTCAAAGTCATCTACTAAACTGCCATCTGCAACCTCTACATATACTTCACAATCTGGGTATAGTAAAGCTACTCCAAATCTGGCTAACAATAAACCATCGACAATCCCTGCATGTACAAGACGTACAGCTACTTCACAATCTTGGCCTAGTAAGCAAGCTGAATTTAAAAGTCTCCACAAAACTATTTCAAAGTCAGCTACAAATCTACCCCATGCTAAACCATCTACAACCCCTGTAGCTACTTCACAATCTGGGTCTAGTACATGTAACCAAAAAAATACATATTTTCCAATGTCATCTACAAGAGTGTCTCAAAGTAAACAATCTGCAACCTGTACAACCACCTCACAATCTGGGAATGGGAAAAACACCAACAATCATGCAAACACTACTAAAAAATCATTTGCAAATCTACCTCCTAATGCTAAACAACAATTTGTAAAACCAGAAACTAAAAAGCAGCCAACTAATACAACATCCCATGGATCTCTCAAAATTGAAGACATGAATGTAAAAGAACTGAAGGATTACATACAAAAAGAGGTGTCACTGTCTCGGGTTACAGAAGACCAGAACTTCTTATTTTAGCTAAAGCAGTCTATGGCATGAAATTGGATATTGATCCTGATTTTGAACAAGATTCAGTTAGTCAGTGTGTCAACAAAAGGTTGACACTACCAGGTGGCCAGATTGTACCTGATCCATTTGAAATGACAGGGCTTTCAAATGACTTTGCCAACCTACCTCCATTTGGATTAATGGATATATTTAACCATCTAATACTCAGCAAAGCTGATTATGACAAGGAGAAGCTGGCATCATTTAGATCTTTTGATGAGTATACCCTTTTTCAGGATGGTTATGTAAGATCTCTTGGGGTAAAAACTATTGAAGATAAAGATGGCACTATCTTTTCCATAATTGTTGGTGAGGTGATTCCCACTCAGAAGGAACTCACCCAAGAGGGTACAAAACATTACAAACTATGGTTTATTCTTCACCCAAATGGATCAATATACTCAGCATTTTGCAGGTGTAAAGGTGGAGCAGATCAAGGTTGTCGCCATCTTGGTGCTGCACTCTATGAATTAGATGACTTTCTTTCAAGCCGACAAAAATCTGTAACTTCCCAACCAGCTTATTGGAATCCAAAACCAGCCCCCATCACAAACCTGTTCCCTTCAAAGAATTGAAGATTTCACATTCCCTACCAAAAAAAGGAAAACGCAAAGTGACACCCTGTGATGAATCATGGGTGGACTCCTTTGATCCCAGGCCAAAAAAGCACAGGACTGAGATTACTCATGATGCAAAACTCAAATTTGCAGATAAGCTAGCTGAGATTGACCCTGGTGCACCAATTCTAAAATCTTACCTAGTAATTCAGACAGTGCAGCGGTTGAAAACGTTCAGAAATGTGATTTTGTCCATTGCACAGTTTTATCGAAAGCACAATCATTTGTAAAGGATCGAGACATTTCTAGCAACAATGTACATGAACATGCAAACGCATTTTGCCAGACACTATCCCTAGGGGATCAGGAGAGAAATATGGTCAATGAAGCAACTATTGGACAAAGGGAAAACAGTAATTGGTATAAGATGAGACATCTAATGGTGACAGGAACTACAGTTAAGTCTATTTACACTAGACAGAATACCCTAGAGAAAACCCCTGGAACTGATATCAGTACAACTGTGAAAAACTTTCTGTCTGAAACAAAACCCTTTAATAATGCACCTGAGCAAATCCAATATGGTGTAAACAAAGAACAGGAAGCTAAAAATAGTTATTTTACACTGAATGCCAAAAAACATCAGAAGTTACATCTAGAGGAGACAGGACTTCTAGTAAGCAAGCAGTTTGGGTGGCTTGGTGCAAGTTTGGATACCATCAGACACTGTAGTTGCTGCCCACCAAGAGTAGTGGAATTTAAATGTCCTTTTAAATGGAGGCAAAGTGACCCAAAGTTTGCATTTCTATCAGAAAATGTTGGTGGCTTACAAGGAAGTGATGGGAAATATCTCATTAAAAAAAATCACACATACTATTTCCAAGTTCAAGCTCAAATGGCAGTTTCAGGACATATTAAATGTGACTTTGTAACCTATACAGAAAAGGGTATCTTTGTGGTTGAAATTAAGTTTGATGAAAAGTTTTGGGCTGTGGTTGTAGCAAAGGTTTCTTCATTCTATGTTCAACAGATCATCCCTTCCCTTCTGTTGCAGCTGGTGGAAACAGAGCATAAAATGTAAAAAAACTCACTAAGCCCTAGAGACAAAGTTGTGCAGAATAGATGGCATGCAGAACAAGGATTTTAATACCAAGTACATCATTTTAATGTACTTTGGAAGATGTATAAATCAATAAAACGAGCATGAACTTACAGTACACCACATTCTGCATTGTATCCTTGATTGTTTATCACAGGAAAATCTTTGATTACAAATCTTGGAAAATATTTGGCAAAGAGAATCTGAAATTGGGAGTACCGGTGCCTTGCTTTTCCCAAATATTTGTCAATTTCAGACTCTGTAGCTGATATTTTTAAAGGTTGGGTATGATGGAATGTTTCCAGTGTCTTGCACATGTACAAGCCTCTCTTGCCCTTAGAAAATCAAAGAATGAGTATTGGGCATATAACTGGGATTCTATGGTATCAGTTTCCCTCCCCATCCAGGCCTTGAAATTAACCAAAATGAAAAATCACAATTTTTTGTTGAATAAATTTAGTCACAAACACAAAGTTTCAGTCCAAAAATGAAGGTTAACCTCAGAAAATGAGTACAAACTGCTCAATATTTTGCAAGCTGAAAATTGTTAGTGGCAAAATAAAAGATTCAGGTCGCGTTTGCAATCAATATGGTTGCACTTTCAAGCCCCGCCCTCATCTTATCCTACAGCTTTCACAGAATGGGTCTTGTTTCTAAATTAGTAAGTGCTGCACATACAAACACTATCCTATCTAGCATTGGCTTCAGAGTGAGAGGAATCACTCCACTGATTATGCGGAACTGCTTCAGTTTTAGAATGTACCTTCGACATGGCTGCGGAGTGATGCAATCCGTCTAGTATGTGTAGTACCCTTTGCAGTCAGCCTAGGACCACGGACAAAGGCAGGTGATAATAAATAAACTTTTTTGAATGCTAACAAGTCCCGTATTAAAAACCCTTTATCAGCCATAACGGCATCACCCTCCTCCAACAGGTCGACAAGTCCTGTGCTTCTCACAATTTGTTTGTCAGAAATCATTCCAGCCCACAATGGAGGAACAAATGAGATTACTCCATTTGGTGTAATTCTACTAGAAGCTTTGCTGTATTCCAATGTTTGTAGCTGCTCCATGTAATTTTTTGACTTGATGGCAGTTTGGGTTTTTGTATGTAAAGCTCAAGGCAATCAATTATTACTCTAAGATTGGGATATTTATTATATCTCTTGGGCAGGCATTTTCTTATGTCATTCTTGTCAGGCCATGGAACAAGGAAAGCCAGTTCCTCAGACAAAAAGGTTATCCATGTATTAAAAATCCTGGAAACTTGCCCTGGCGAAATCCCAAACATGTCAGAGAGGAAATATACATCAAACTTCCTTCTTGTCCTGAGTAGAGTAAGAATTAATTCCTCCCAAATGGAAAGTTCCCTTTTCATGCCTCTTTTTCTCTTACTGGGGATGGTAGTACGAACAGATCCCTTCCAGTATCGCATATCATTTGCTTTCTCCTCCAGAAAATCATAAAGTAAGTCTAGTTTTTCCCTCGTAATTCCAGTATATCTGTAACAGTTGTTGGATTGTGTGATTTTTCCAATAAATAGCCTTCGTCTCATTTCACTTTCAGTTTCATCAGTCTGGCAGTACTTATCTTGGGTTTGTGGAATATCTTCTTCTCGATCTTGATTTCCTTGTACTTCACCATTGACAACTTGATTTTCGTTAATATCGTATGCAGGAACGAGAAGTTCATCGCCAGAACTCAAGCTCTCTGCTACTTGATCGCCATCATCTTTCATCTCCATCTCTGACGTTTCAGTCTTCAGTTTGGATTGTACCGTGTTTGGTCTCGTATTTTGTGTTTTCTTCTTTTTGGGTTTACTAGGTTCAATGTTTGATCTATCTTTAGGCGGGAGTCTTTTCCTTCCCTCTTGACTCGGATAGCCTTTCATATATTCCGTTGGTAGGGTGCAAGTCTCACTCCGATAACCCACAACAAAATGATTCGAGCAAACCTTGGTCGTTAGGGTCACTTTGAAATCAGACCGTTTTATTTTCTTCGCCCAGGCATCAATTTCTTCGTCGTTTCTTGGCGAGTAGAATCGCAGAACTCCGACATGTGGTTGTTTTAATTGCCTCTCCGGATAACGCCGATCATTATCACACCCCCAAACTGCACAGTGATCTCCGCCTCCCATTTGTTTTCAGATTTGTGAGCTGCAGATCGTGAAAACAGGCTGATTTTCTCCATAAAACATTGCTTTAAAATGGCCGACTTGGAATAGATTAATAGATTTGTGGGTTTTGTTTGCCCCCAGGCGATCCCATAAGACCTTGCGCGAGGATAAAAAAATGGAGAGGGACTGGGAACCGGCAACTCATTCATTGGAACTCGCAATATTTTTACGCTGGCTGCGCCTGGAACTTCAAAAATATCTCAGCAATTCAATCTTATCTTAATTACTCTAATTACAGCGAAAGTGAAACTTGTTGAAGGCGACAGAACGTTCGAGTAGTCTACCCTTTCATGTGGAGTCTGGGAGTCTTCATGAGAAATCATCGCTTAATGTTTATCGCTGCGATAAGAAATCATTTCTAAAGAACTGCAGAGAAAACCGTTAAACCGTTTTCACTGTAAGGTTTTTAGAGGAAAAGTTACATAAATATACCTCGCAGACTCTTGTGGTCAGGAAGTCTTTGCTGATATTGTATCAAAGAGTGTGAAGTGTTCTCACGGTTATTAGTTTGATGACATAATAAACCACTAAGATGCTATAAAACA